>MNCI01033681.1:65560-84326 GCA_015680685.1 Gnetum montanum | reverse complement strand
GCTACTGTATTCAGATTCCAGCGTGCAAATTATGGGCACGATGTTTTTTTCTTCTTTTTTTTTACATGGGCAAGTTGTAGGTTTTTTTTTTTTTTTAAAAAAAAAAAGATTGCCACCTTTGCCCCCTTATTTCTGGTCGAATTTTACACTGACCTAATTTTAACCTTAAAAAACGAAAGATTTAGAGTTGCTTTATTTTAATTTTCAGACTATTGATTAAATAGAAAATTTCGCAATTCGAGTCAAAAGCCATAGTTTGCTATACTATGCAAATCTTCCTGTTGCTTGGAAATCCCAAACTTCTTTGCAAGGTGTACCGTAATATATTTATAAACGGAAGTCCGGGATTTCCTTGGGATTTTATATGATCTGAAGTTTGACCCTTTTTGGTACTGCCCTCCTCCGAAGCGTACTAGGGGTCTAGCACAGCTTAGGGGCTGAGAAACTATTAAGATAGCATTTATACTTGTAACTAGTAAACTAGAGATGTAGTGAGCAAGTTGTAGGAAGAAGGGTAGGAAGAAGGCAAAAATGAAAAAAAATTTAAAGATATAAATTACAATAAAGTTAACTAGTTATTTAAGTATTTAAATTAGTATTTAGTATTTATATATTTCGTACATTGTATGGGGAATATGTAGGTTGTGAGATGTTTTTCACCATAATTATAATGATGATATAATAATAGGAGTTGGAAAACATGATTCTTTCATATTGTTATTAGGCAACACCTTTAAGAGGAAAATTAACACCTTAAAAGTGAAATTGGTGTTAATTCTTGTAAAATTGTTAAATAGAGAACAATAAAATTTAAAGCCATTAGTAAAACATGTTAGGCTGGTGCTGCCTTGCTGGAGTTTTCCTTTAAATCTTTGGTGAAAGAGCTTAATTAAAAATTTCAATATCCTTTGAAGGAGTTCATCAACTCTTTTAGTGTTAGATTAACAAGTAAACTAAGTTGGAGAGGGAAGGGAGATTAGCATTTTATTCATATCAAATGTTTTAGAAGGCGAAGGCTATTTTTATTAGTTTAGTGACATTTTTGCTTATCTTTCTACTAACAAGGCTTATTGTGATTGTCTATGATATTTATGATATCTTCTTTGTTTGAGTGTTATTAGAGCTTAGCCTCATACTTGGGGATGTTCTAGGCATTACTATAAAAGCTTATACTAAAATGAGTAGGTATTCAACAATGAACAATAAAAGATAGATCATTAGCCATGATGCAATCAATAAACATCATTGAACATAGTTATTAAAACCTTGTTATTGTATTGTTGGTGATGAGCGACGAGGTACCCCTACGGTCAACCATACGAATCACAAGCGTTCATGCAAGATCCAGTCAAATTCCGTGGATGAGACTAGTTGTGGCATCTAGATTGTTATGCTTTGTTGTTTTNAGCCTATGGCGATGGGTATTTGCACTTAATCATCCGTACATGTCTTGGACTTCGTGAAGTTACTTCTAGGATTGCCAAGTATATGTCACTGGTTGTGCCAAACAATACACCTTTGGATTACCAACTATTTACACTTAAACACTTATGATTAAGGCGTACACATTTCACTTAATAACAAGAATAGTAAATAGCAATAAATGAAAATATTTAACTAAGAAAGCAGTAAATAATTAAAGCAACAATAATTCTAAGTGAATGCTGTAATGATGGGAGTAATCTCAATCTTTATTGCCAATCATGTAACATGTCCAAGTACGTCACACTTGAACAAAGGTATCATACGATTACAAACATTACAATGCAGACATGCATTGGGAATAATATACTTTGAAAGAAGAAATTGAAAACTAAATTATCTTCCTGATTATTGACTACCAACTAACTGTCTCATCTAAGTACCCCACCACCATATTTCTAGGTGAGATCTAGATGAGGCGACATCAGGTATGCGACGTTGCTTATTGGCTCCAACGTCGAGTACATGACGTCGGGACCTTCCCATGATTGAATGAAAACTCATCCTCAAGTTAAACACAATGAGGAACAAGTTCTTTACAAAATATTAGGCCTGACTGACTCAAACAATGTATAAAATAATTGATGCTTTGCATGCCATAATGGTGCATTACAAAAATAGGACACATTATTACACACAAAACACCAAAAAAAAAAACAAGATTGGAAAGCTCATGTAGTGCCAAGAGGTGGTGGCTCTTCCATTGGCTGGTTCGCTTGGTCACTAGCCTTTGAAACTTGTATCGATTGAGCAAGGCTTGCAACTTTTCCTTCTCCGTCCATGGATCGTGCACCGTCCAAGCTGCTATGCTGATGTGTGTTGGCACTGGTACATCCCAAGGACATGGTAGTTGTGAAAACATTTGATTTGCCTTCACATACCATGTCGCAAACTACCATCATTCTTCCTCAAAAGCCCTAGCTTTATCCTTAAGCTCATAATAATCCGCTAGTCTTCAAGCTAGGTTCAAGGCTACATCTTTTTGCCCTTGATAACTAGCTTTGACCACCTCTAATTCTGAGTTTCCACTTGCAACTTTTGTAAAGCATCTTTCCGATTCGCAAACTCTTTCTCATACAACACATAGGTGGTTGCCACTTGTTTCTCCAACTCGCTTCGAGGACAACCTACTGTTAACATGGCAATGTTGGCATATCTAAGGTTAGCCAATGCCATGTACTCCTTTAAATCCTGCATTTGCAAGTCCTTGTTTTTGACTTCCACTTGTTGGACCATGGAATAACTGTTTAAGATGGCCTACCATTCAGAATTTGATGCTTTCAAGGAGCTGATGTGGGCCTTGGCCATTTTGATTTCCTTGTACATGCCAACTTGATCACGAAAGTGTTCTTTCAAATTTTTGTGCTTTTTGGCCTCGTTCTGCCATGCATTGATCTCAATTGTAGATTTTTGACGAATAGCACGTACCTCCTTCATGAAGAGGGTTCTATTCTCCTAGGCCAATCTATTCATATCCTAGTTGGCCTTCACTAGTTGTTCTTGCAATTGGTGGATGCTTTCTTCTAAGATGTTCTTTTGTTTTTACATAGTGGACAACTGGGCATTCTCTATAGTGAGTTACTTATTTTCTTTCTAGATGGTGGCCAATGCCTTTTTATGTGGATGAGATTTTGCATCTATAGAAGAGGCATTCCAAACTACCATCACCTTCTCTTGCTCTGCAATTGCTCTCTCCTTTTCCATCTTGGTAAGCTCTTTCATCCTAAATTTCTCTGGTTGGTCAGGTGTAATAAAATGGGCAGGATCTTGTCGTTTAGCTCACAGGGTAGCTAGCTCTTCTTGCAATCTTTGTACCTCAACTTTTGCATGTTCTGCACTGACCTCTGTCATAACCAACTTCCCTTTGGTCATGATGAGATCTAATTGTGCTGTAGCAACATCACTAGGAATGTCAAACAAAGTGGTCATCACTTGATCTATCTATAGCAAATGATCAAGCACATCCTCATGCACTGCATGAGTCATTAAGGTCCTAGCTAGCATTTATACGTCTCTAGTTCTTGCCAAATTGTTCAAAGGCACAACAGGAACATTGAATGATTCTTTGATGTGATTAGCAATCACCTTTGCTATGCCTACTGCATCTTCGTGTTGTAGCACCATGATTGTGATGCCTTCTCTAGTTTCCAATGTGACTTAAAAGGATGCAGCGTTTCTAGAGATCTAGAGTGACCATTGAGATCCCCCTCCTCCTGACTGGATTGAGATCTACCCCCTTGTTCGATCAGCTGATATAGTGGACCATACAACGTTGTCCATAACTTAGAAGAGATTGGCCTCATCCCTAATTCCCCAGTTGACGGTTTCAGTGATTCTTTGCAGGTGGGTCATTGATGGTCTATAATCCTATTGCAGGGGTGGTAGAGCTTGTGCTTTCAGACGCTTCTTAGGCTCTTGTTGCATTTTAGTCCTTGGTTCTATTTCCTTCTCAACTTCTTGCTCTTCACCAACATCTTTTCTTAGTGCTGTAGTTTTAAGGAGTTCTGCAAAGGAGGCATGTTGATCCTTCTAAGGGATATCATTGGTATATTCCAAGATTCCAACATGCTTGCACAACTTTATGATTAGATAGGAAAATAGAAGTTTTGGTCTCCTTGACTTCATTTCTTCGAACTGCCATTGAATTTCTGTGAAATAATATTAGGGAAGGTTGGTTGCAAATTTTCCCATTAGAATGGCACTTCCCCTAGCCGCATAAGTGGAAACTTGGTTGAGCCCTTTGGTGGGAAATAGTTGGTATGTCCCAATTTTGAAATAGGTTCTCTCTTCCAAATTCATCTCATTGTATGACTTATCCTCTTTACCATATGCTTGCCTCAGCTATAATTTCTTTGTTTCAGGGTTAGATCTAGTGGATAGGTGAGCAACCTTGGTCCCTTCATTGGGCAAGTTGAGAGATGCAACAATGTCTTTGACTACATAAGAGACATTCACCTTATAGATGCTAATAGTGGTACCTTTGTTCTTATTATGCCAAAATTGATAGACTTTGCCTAGGAACCATTCACCACTATCAAATAAGATGGGCCACAATGGGGACACCTTGAGTTGTGTCTGCATTGCTTTCAAAGCAAATTCCACCAATGGACCAAAGTTCATTTTCACAATTATTGAAGCCAATGTGGACTTTTCCAAGGTGGCAACAAGGTAGTCAAGGGGCAACATGAGACATTATCCCTGTTCGGGAGTCGGTACTCCTACCGCTTCTCCTTAGGCCGATTTCCCAATAGCAAGGGCCTTTTGATGAATGCTGAAGGACTAGACCTCTTGTTTAGCATGTTCTGCTTGTTCTTCTTGTTGGCCATGGCCACCACGTGGACACTTAGTGGCTCTCTACAAAAATTCACTTTGAGCACCTCTTTTTGGGGTCATCTGCAATCAAGAAAAAACCAATTGTTACCAAGGTTATATTTATTATAATTAATTGATTTATACCTTACTCATAACCTTAGTTTTTTAAGCTCATGATGCATAAGATTGCAAGGTTGGGAAAATTTTCAAGAAAAATCCGCCAAAAAGTATCTATCACTTTTTTCGATCCTCGCAACATGTTTCCATTTCATTATATGTGGCTTACAATAATGGTTATGCATCCGTGGGTTAGAAAAACTAGACTTTTGGCATCATCGTGAGTGATTTTACATTCCAATTCCTAAGGTTTTCCACATTCTTACTCTTATAATACCTTTTGGGTGATAGCAAATTTTAACAAATTGGCACAAGGTTTGCATGCAAACACTCCCCATGACTAAGTTGAACACTTTGAATTTAGATAGGTTCAAATGACATAGAAATCGAAGTGTTAGAGAGCTAGATATTGCACGTGGAAGATGGAGGTGTAGAGCTCTAACTTGTAAGAAAAAATTTCAACAACTTCCCTAGTAGAAAATGATGGAAATGAAGTTCTAAATATTGCTGGGGTTGTATTAATAGTCTATTTGGGACCCAATGTTAGGTATGCGACATCATGTACGTGATGTTGGGTCAGACTTGACGTCAAGGTCCAAAAATTTCAATTTTATGGGACCAATGAACATGCAAACTGAAGCTCTAGGATTGGTTGGAAGGTTTAACGTTAAGTTTGGCATTTTTGGTAAGTGAAAAATTAATTGGAGGCATTGAAAACTATGATAAGATGAAGTGGTTGACTTTTAAAGTACGAGAATGAGCAAGAAAAAGGGCATTGAAAGCATGAGTTTGGGATAGATTATGTTCATGAAAAGGGAAATAATAAAATGTAACAATTTAAGTGCATGGTGAAACACCGTGAAAATTGTGAGTCGGCCTCAGGCAAAGATTCGCAATTCAGACAAAGGTACATGACAGAATTCCAAAAAGGAGAACAGGGCAAGGCAAGGCAAAGAGGCGCGCGGCATCAAGACTTCAGTTTTCTTTTGCAGATTCCCTATCTTACTATGTTTCCTGTCTTTACGCTATAGCACGTAACATAGCGTAATGAAGCTTTGCGTAACATAGTCTGATATTCGAAGGTGGTTTACTTCAGCAGATTTGGCGAAGCCTAAGGCTTAAGTAGTGTAATATGCGATCTCTTGTGTATTCTGCTAAGTCTTTTGTCCAAGGGCAGATTTACGCTCTGTTATGCAAGGCAGCGTAATGAGCTTCGAAAGCATCAAAGAGAATCCAAAGGAAGCGCAATAGATCAACTTTCTTCTCTTTCTTGCAGATTGGGCACCTTACGCTTGTTACGCAACGCAGCGTATGTCAGCGTAATCCATCGCCAAGTTAATCATTATTTACGCTTCACTACGCTTGGTAGCGTAAACGAGCATAAGGCAACTTAAGTCCATTACATTTGTACTTTATTACGTTCTTTTACGCGACTCAATGTGTACGAGTGTAATGTAGTCCAAAATCAATTAAGACATGCCTGATCCACACTTGTTATTCATACGCACAATACGCAGATGCACGTATTGTGTGTAGTCACGAATTTCAGCACAAGGACGATCAACTCAACGATCTTCTGAAGGGTTTGAAACATGTGTCATCACAGCTATTTCTTCTCCACATGCCGTCAAACTTATAAATACCTCAGTTCGCAAAAGAGACAAGGGAGGGAAAAACAGAAAAGACACAGAGAGAGACAAAGCAAGAGGGCAGCATTTTTGGCAATCTTTTGGCAGCACTACTTTTGAATAGAGACAGGAAACATTTTTCTTGAACATTGGCAGCAGGAGCGATTAGGCCTTTGGGCGAAAACACAACTCTCTCCATTGGCGATCATCAGTAGTTTAAGAGCAAAGACTACCCAAGGCAAAAGGAGCAGATCAAAGAACAAGAGATCATCTGGTGNAATACTCATTTTTTCGGGTCAAACCATAGATCTTGAAATCACGTGTTTCTCTCGTGTCTGATTCCTTTTATCGTGTTAACGTTATCATTATTTCAATTTGCCTACATCGTTTTTCTCTCATTTCGCAACTCGTCAAATCAAATCATTCCATGAAATAATCATAATCTCCATCGGTTTACTAATTTAGTAAGTCCCTGTCTGATTGACAAGACCGTTCAGGGCACTGCAGATTCGTTTTCTCCAGCACAGCCCTCGCACGGATCCGTGGTTAAGACTGTGTACATGGATTTTGTTTGGTATTCCAACTGCCAACATTTTCCATCACAACAGTTTTCTGGTGCTAGAAGGAGATCCTAGGCTCCGATCGGTATTTTTCGGGTAGGCCTGTTAGCGATTTATACCTAAAAACGTAAACATAATACCTCTAGGGAAGTTTACAGCAAATCGTGTGGTATAGATCGGTCACGGGAACGATTCCTTTGGAATCCTACAGGGTAGAAAGCCTATTCGCGATCTTTTTGTCAGCCATCGTTTAGATCTAGTCGTACGTTGTCATCAATATATTTGATCAATGGATTCCACATACACTACCACAACCGCCATGGTCGCCGTTGATTTGGGTGCCACATCTGTGAACCCCATCGCTGTCACCAGACCAGCTTCTGGTGCAGCAAGACCTCAGGGACCATCGCATCGGTCATTGAGACTGCAGGGCAAAGACCCAGTATTCACTGTCGTAACCCCCGAGGAATACAATTTCATCTGCGTCAAGATCCAGGTGAAGCTTGCCCTTAGCCGAGCCGAAATCGAGGCGAAGTGGAATTTCGAGATGATCCATCGAGGGGGTTAGGATTTCACCCCAACAGCCTATGACATTATCCCTTTAACAGACCATCAACATGAAATTATAACATAGTTGGTCATGGCCAAGAGCCAGGCTACACGGACTATGACGGAACCCCAGAATGGGGAGGAGGAGGAGGATGAATTTGCAGACCAATCTGAACATTCGTACCATACTCTGAGCCCCTACACGTACATAAATCCCCTATTTCCTTACAATGGAGAAGCCGCCCCTCTTAACCCAGCCATGACCACACAGACGCACTTCCCTATTATTTCCCAAGCCACTGCACAACCATCTGGCTGCAAGTGCAAGTACCCCACAATAACATGGGGGCGGTTTTGTCACCACGTGTGCTCAGCATTCCGTCTGTGGTTCCAGCGACCACCGTGCCCCATTTCATCCCTCAAATCCAACACCACACCATATCCACAACTCGCCCAATGCAAACTTTATCACTTCCGCCCCCTCCAACCCAACAAATCACCACCGTCGTGCCGCCTCAAATACCCATCCAACAACCTGCCGCAAGTTAGTGGACCATCCCCGTGGCACAATATAACCAGTCCACGGTATATGGTGTGCAATCCTTACTTCCACCTGCGACGCATATTCCGCAGACAATCCCACAATATCCATATCCCTATCCCACGCAGCAGGTGGTAGCTAACCTATCTTCTCAGCCCGGTGGGTGGTGGTCTTCGCAGGCAGCTTCGTCTGCAGGGATCCCTGCAGCACCATCTACCGACCGAACCATCCCACCATTTCCACTACCTGGCACAGCTTTTTCAGGTTAGCCCCCTATTTTCCTAGGTTAGCCCTCTACTCCTCCTGCACAGACACCTCCACCAATAGGTCTGGACCAAGCCTTTTTACTTATTCAAACCCTCACTGAGGAGGTTAGGCGCCTTAAGGCCCTTAGCTCAGACACTATACTGATCATAAACTTCTACCAAGATGATCCTATTAGCTCAACGGTCCCTATGCTGTCATTGCCACCAGGGATGTCCTTACCTCATTTTACCAAGTATAATGGGGAGGGGGATCCTAATGCTCATTTAGTCACTTTTAGATCCGAATCCTTGTTGCTACAACAGNGGAGTGAAACAAGATCCTCTCAAACCAGTCCAGAAGTTCATACAACGCTAGAATGCTACTTTGAATGAAATTCGTGAGCTAATCGCAGAGCCACACTTACTAGCCATCTTCAAAGGAGCAGTCAATGACTTTATTAAGTCAAAGCTATATTATCTTTCCCCTAACTCTTTACATTAGGCCTTCACTCAAACAAGAAGCATCCAAGATGCTGCAGAGGCTAGCAAAGGCCCGGCGTATGTCGCCTACAAGAATGCTCATAACAAGGGTAAGGACAAAGGTAAACTGACGACAATGACAGTAGCTGCACTGGCTGAGAGCACAAAGAACAAGAACAAGAAGGCACCTACAGTGCCTCCTGAGACCACGGCTAGTGCAGGCAGCACCAACCAAGACACAACTGCCCCTGAAGGGCCCCCTAGCCAAAACCAAACTTTGAGCATAAAGATCACTCAAAGTATACAGTCCTACCTGTAAAACAATCAGAACTGTTGAAACAATTGTTAGGGGCAGGATACATGCAACCCAAAAGGGTATTTGAAGAAGCTCTGAAGCGTCATAGACGTCATTGTGAACTACTGAAGAATCCTTCTTTAGCCCTACCTAACGAACCACCAGTTCCGAAATCTTTCAGGCTGGACCGTTTCTGTGACTACCACCAGTTGTGTGGTCATGATACAAATTACTGCTGGGTGTTGAAGGATAATATTCAACGCATGATCGACGAGGGTCATTTGAAACTAGACGGCAGTAGTCCGACGCGTCCGGAAAACCAAGCATTACATGTGTATAAGGATCCATTGAATGCAAACGATGCACCCTATACAATCAATGTGGTGAGTACGGATAGTGAGAGGAAAGTACCACCCAAACAACCTTTTGTTTTGCGTGTACCTACCAGCTCACCAACGGGGGCAAACCTTTCATCGACAGCTAGTGGTGTCTCAAGGCCACCTTTTATCATTCGTGCACCTTCTCAAGGCCTCGTCCGCGCCCACGCATAAAGCGCCTTTCATTATCAAAGCGCCAAAACCACTAGATACTCCTCTCACGTAGGGGCAGGTCTCTAACCAAAACCGCCAACTGCCACCTGACAAACAAAAGGAAAAGGACACATCTATTAACGCTACAAAAGACCACTTTACGCTTGGCTTCCCTAAGCCTAGGCCCCTGCCCTCTGTGCCTTCGCCTGTGCCTCAGAGACAGGATAAAGGTGCAGAAACGTAGCCACCTCCTCTCGGCGAGAAAAAGAACAACCCCCCGATTGACATTATTCCACCTCGGGAGATTCGTCTCTTGGGAAGAATGAAAGAAGACAAGAGGAATAAACAACCTAGCCGAGAGAGGAACCTCCTCGATGTGTTTACACAGGTTAAATAGGCTTTAAAAAAAAAATACAAAGCTGGGCCTCTATGACCTGCTTATGACATCCCAAAAACACCGTGAGGCTTTGGTCCGCATGCTGACATCCATACCTGTGGATGAAAGCTTACCAGCGGAGGAGGAAGCGATACATGCTGTCATGTTTCCTTCCAAAACTGAGCAACCTAAGCCCACCTTGCTGACCTTTCATGACGAGTCCATCAAAGATGATCCTGAGAAAGGCCAGGTGACAACTGAACCCATGTTCATCACCATTCGGGTCGGTCAGTACCTGATCCGGAGGGTACACGTGGACGACGGCGCAGCTGCAAATGTCATTCCTTATCCCATTGTGGATAGGTTAGGTCTGGTCGACCAGATCATTCCCACAACAATAACATACGTAAAGTCGTTCAATGGAGTAAGGGTTCAAGTCAAGGGGACGGTGCGTATCAAGTTTGTGGCAGGAGATCAATTCCCAACGGATGCCACATTCCTAGTCATCGAGGAGATGCCTGGGTTCAACTTGATCTTAGGGAGGTCCTGGCTAGCCCAGTTGAGGGTGGTTTCATCACCGATACATCAAGAAATACAGCTACCCAATGCAGGAGGGGAGGTCGTAATACGCGGTGATGAAATCAACCCTAGGACTGTTAACAATATTGAAGAAGAACGGGGTTCGGAGATAGAAATGTCGGATGATTAGACCTCTCTCCAAATCCCTCAACAAACCGAAACCAATGATGACAGTCTAGCTTGGGCCAACCTGCCATTTCAGGATGGCGGCATGGAGGAGTGGGACTATAAATTCCTCTTCCCTTACGCAACATTGAATGTAAAGGCCATTAAGAAACAATTGCGAATTAGCGGTTGAGCTAAATGACATTTACGCACACAATTATGTTTTTAACAATTATCACTGTTTATGCTTAGCAGTTCGCTTTCATCCAACACATATTTACGCTACAGAAATTTTCAATGTTTACGCTTACCATTACTTACGCTATTTCATTTCCCTTATGTATGCTATATATGCCTTTTAATCACTTTAGTCCAATTATGCAAAAATAATACATTACCATCAATTATGCTCCCTATATTATGCAAAAAGGCCCACAATGGCCTAAAACTAGTTATCGCCTGCAATGGCCTAAAACTAGCCAGGGCCCGCAACGGCCTAAAACTAGTTTCCAGATTACGCAAACTCCCATGATGGCCCGCAATGGCCTAAAACTAGCCATGGCCCGCAATGGCCTTAAAGTAGCAATTCTATTCCGTTGCGACATAACTTAGGCAAAACCGTTAACAACTACGCTTATGCTTTGCAGATAAAAACACAAAAGACAAAAAATAAAATAAATAACATTTAAAATAGTCACAAAATCTTATAACTAGTCTTTCAGTCATTCACATAACCACTGTTAACTCCAACCAATAAAACCATGCATAAACTACAATTATGCATCCTCTCTGATGCCACTATCACTAGTATCTCTCAAATCCGGCTCTAGACCTAATAAATTGTCCTCTAGTGGGCCTTCTCTTCAGGGAAGTATTTCCTCATGAAGAATCCCCTCTTCATGAGGTTCTTGCTCTTGCACCAGCTCCACAGGAGGATGCTCTTCATCACTACACCCCTCCTCTTGTACTTGCTCCTCAGCTGGCTCGCCTTCTCTATCCTCTTCTGGTACCTAGATACAGAGAACATATTAGCAAGACAAAACTTAACAACACAATTAGAAAATTTAGACTTCATCATCATTAAACTTACTCATGATGGTCCTACTTCCGCAGCAAAGGGAAGCTTTTCCAAGCCAGCCCATAGGCGCTCGATGATTTCATCCTCAGTTAGGTCAGACCACACTTCATCTCCAAGAGCAGCTCCAGCCTTCAACTTCCCTTTCTCCATGCTAGTCCAGTGAGGCGGGTCAGGGAAGAAAGTAGGGACTGTAGTCTGGCCCCCAGGGAGAGTCACCTCCCTATTCGGGGATGCACTTACAGTCACCTACTCTTGAAACTTCTTGAAGGCTTTGGATGCCCCAATGACGTCCAAGAAGACTCGCAAAGATTGGGTTTCAACGGCAGAATCACGATAATGTTGACGATAAGTGATACTTTCTCACTTATACAAATGTTTATGGTCCTTTTCCTTCTACCCCCATTCTTGCACACTTGCGCAGTAATCCCTCTAGTCTTGGCTTTTCTGAGCTAACAGCTCTATCTGTATCCGCTACTCCACCAACGCCCGACTAGTTTGCACACTGTTCTTGATTGCGGTCCAATAACGGGAATAGTTAATAATAGTGGTACACCAGTCCTCGTCACCCATTTCCCGCGCTTGTAGGAACTCGCATCGTGACTTTAGGTCCCCGACCTCTTTGGTCAGAGACTCATTCTTCTTCTCTAATCTCTGCACCCTTTTACAGAGATTTTCATTTACACCCTTACTCTCCCATAAAGAGCTAGTCGAGCGTAACACACATTTACGCATCTCTTCATAAATGTGGCATGGCACAACCGCCCCATCTGATGGAGGCTTCGCTATGTCCAAATCAATGGGCTCTGTTGGGTCCCATCGAAGGCGAGCTCCTAACAACAAACATTATCAATGTATATGACACATTACCACTGTATAATAAAGTAAACCTTTTATAGCTACAACATACCAGCTTCAGGATCGAGGCACTCGAGGTGCTCGATCATATCACTGACAACGCCTTCCATGAAGGCGAACTTGTCAGGAAAGTCTCTCCACGCTCTACTCACAACGACGGACGTGGATGCATCCTCTTCTCCTATAGCGTAGTCAAGTTAGAAACTCTAATTATTAAGAGAACTCTTCAAAGTTTCCAACATGCTCATTACCTCTACCAATAACAGTGGGGAGCCCACCAACATCTTCGACCTCCTCCCTCTCTTCATGCACAAGAGTCTGTGCATCGTTCGTCCCAACTGTTGGGGCCTCCTCATGCACAGGAATCTGTACGTGGCTCACCCTAACAGCTAGGGCCTGTTTTTCTAAAACTAGGGCCCCTTCCTCGTGACTTAATATCACTGCCCCTGTTTCAGGGGTCAGCTGCTCTGTAACTTTCTCTGGTCATATCACATGATACACTTAATACAATTCAAAATACCCTAAATAAACATTGCGTAATACAACTTTCAATACATCTCTTCCATGCTTACCAGTGGAAGTTTACTCCACTGAACTCTGACTTCCACGGTTCAACCTGTGCCACTCCCAGGCTCCGCAGAGGCCTTAGTTATACGAAGCCTTTTACGCCGAGCTGAAGGTTCTAAAATTTATGCCACCAAACGTTTCCCTCATGAGGCATCGCTAATGTAAGTAGGCATTATCCCACCTACACTATCGGGGCCTCGCAGTCGAGACGCCGCCAAACCTCTGGTCATTATAGACAGAGTGTCCCCAATCCCTTCTGGGGGATCTTGTCCATGCGTAGTGCTAAAAATGTGGGTAATCCAAGGTCTAGATAGCTGGTCTCGGTCTTGCTGCACCTAGACCCCATTCCTTTAGATGATCAAGAATTCAGCAAAATGCTGAAGGAAGGCTATGAATAAGGCGTAATGCACGTTGAAGTGAGACTCGAGCTTCTTGCGAAGCCTGATCATCTCAGTGCGTAGCCCCTCAACAAAATAGCTTGCCTAGTTGAACTGGGTCCCTTCTTTGATAACCTCCCGCATAATACAGGTTTGCTCTATGGAAAAGAATCACCCCTGCGAGAGTGTTTTGGGAAAATCCTGGGCCCAAAAAAGGGGATAAACTGTCTTGGCGATTTCTAGTTTGATGCTTTCACAAGGGATCCCTTTAGGCTCCTTCTTGACCCCTACCCACTCCTCTGGCCACTTCTGGCAATGGAGACTCCCTTCGCCTTTTCCTCTATGGGAAGGCCATTAGAGGGGATGCCAAAAAGATCTTCAAAGATCTAAGCATCAATGTCAAAACTTACACGTACGTGATGCACGCGTGTGCAAAAATGCTCTTCCCTTTCGCTCAAGGAGTTGATCAGCGTTAACATTTCGTTGGCGGGGACATTAGGGGACGCGGCTAAAAATAAATGCATTAGCCTCACCTCTCGTATCTTGGAGACCAACGCAACTGGGGCCACCGTGTGGCCGAGCCAGTGTTGTGCATCCTTGATGTCACCGTAGCGGAAGAGGATGGTATTCGCCTTGCGGCCAAAAATTGTAAGGGTAATCTCCTAGAATTCCCTGACTGAACAATGTAAGACATAGGTCAGACAAAAACACCATTATGCAACATTCACAATTTGCAACTACACCACGTAACAATAGAATACGCAGCAGTTTTACTAGGTCCAAATGGCAAAGGAAATGGAGGAAGTTTCATCTGCATGTCCGCAACAGTAAGGGGGGGATCCAAGGTCCAATCATCATGTAGCCACTCGAGATTCTCGCAATTCTCAAAAGCGTTAGCATAGCGGGTGGGATACTCATGAATGTCGAAGCCAATCTGCCCCATCACACTAGCGCGTACATTGCTAGTCGAGGTAAACGCCTTTATTGCCGTTTCGGTCCATGACAAAGTATCACCATCGCCTACCAACCTATTTTCATGGATAAAAAACCTGTACCACACCACATAGGCTCATCTTACGTTTCACAAAACTCAGATAACAGACATATAATGACAATATAGCCAACAAAACTGCTTACCTGCCTGAATAGTACACTATGCCTGGTGGGTTCTGGAAGTAGGTTTAGACATGGCGGGCCACGAACAAAGTGTTGTATGCGTGGTAGCAACTAAACTAGGCCATTTCCCAGATCTAGCCTAAGCACCTCAAACCTCGGGCGCTAAGTTCTCGGTCCTCGGGACGACCAGTATCAATGTCTCCTTTTGTCAAGAAAGCCAAAATTCCCTATGCGGAACCCACTAATAGGTGCTCCAAAATGGCACCAGCAACATCTCCTGACAAATTAGACCATATAATAATGCTGTAGTTACGCAGTAAAAATTGCAGAAACTCCAGCACATCCTTTCGAAACCATATGGCCCTCCCATGCAACTGAGTTTGCAGGGGAGGGACATTAGGCACGATCAGGTTTATGCAGCATAAAACCCCAACGATGTCTAAGACGATTAAGACAGGATTTAGCATAACACTGTACAGAAAACACAATACACAGATCAATGTCTAGATTCACATTTTCATGTTTAAATATAGAAAACCTACAAACTACGCTTAGCCATTCATGTTGAAATTGCCTAGACCCTTGCAATAGCATAAGGTTTGTCCCCGACAACAGCGATAGACGCACCCAATTAAACCCTTGTCTTAACGCGAGGTCCATAGTCTAAAACCCTCATTTACGCGAATAACGCTACAAGACTAAACACTACTAAAAAAACACAAGTACGCAAGGAATGGCCTACTGGTTTAAAGGCATAGGGTCCCTCACTTTGACCACCACCTGCGAAGCGCACTGCAAATTCTCTTGCACCTCATCGATTTTAGCCAATTTCGTGTTCTTCCTCTTTGCTTTAGGTGCCATTATTACAATTTCAAAACCTTCGCAGTTTCGCACTTTCAAGTCTTTGCAAACTACACGCTCTAATCTTCTGCTCCTCTTCCTCTCGCTTTGCAACAGTTAGAAATTCGAATTCGTGACAGCCAACAGCCCGTTCTTACTAAAAACTGCTTACTTATATGCAAAATTTAACCGACTTGATACCCGATTTCAGTGAGACTTGTCCAAATGTTCGTGTCAGTATGAGCTGGAACCCGAGGATGAAGGCATTAATTACGCCAGACATCACATGCATTACGGTCCGAAATGACCCTAAACTACTGTATCTTATCTCCTCGTAATCAGGTCTCATTAATTATATGTTGTTCGCAAACTTTAAAATTCAGTTACCTTTACACAGCAACGTCACGTCACTTCCTGTACACTAAACTAAACGTTATACGTTCAACACTTATCGCATCAAACTTAGTATCTTTCTAATTACTCTCGCATTTGATGCTTTTGCAGGATAATTCACAGATGGACGAAATGTTGTCTGCACCGCTAGTTTTAGCAAGCTCACATGGTGAAATTATTAGACAGCTTGATCCTGTACTAATATAAACCAACCTAGCCCTTAATGATGCAATCATAGCTACATCAGAAACACCTCTAGACTAGCTAGAGCAATCGACGTGTACGCTAGATCTGGAAGCTGGGGATGTAATTGAGGATCCACTCAACGAGGTCTCTGTGGTTACGCATAGGGGTGAGACTAAAACTCTCAAGGTTAGCTCTCTATTAGACCAAAAGGCAAGTGATGACATAAAATAGGTTCTCCAGAATAACATTACGGTGTTCGCATGGTCATACGAGGATATGCCGGACTAGACCCAAGATTAATTCAACATAACATAATCCTAGATCTCCATATCAAAGTCATTAGACAAAAAGCACGAAAGATCAAGCTAGAAGTCATGCTAGCAGTATGTGATGAAATCACTAAGTTGTACCAGGTAGGTTTTATTCATGCAGTTGATTACTCGGACTGGGTATCTAATATTGTAGTAGTTCCCAAAAAGACCGGAGGAATACGCATCTGTATAAACTTCCGAGACTTGAACAAAGCTACAATTAAGGATAAATTCCCATTGTCGAGTATTGATCAATTAGTGGATACAACCACTAGACATGCACTTTTGTCCTTCATGGATGGCTTCTCAGGCTACAATCAAATACGCATTAACCCAGAGCATCAACTAACAACAACGTTTATGACACCCTGGGGGACCTTCTACTACACCATGATGCCTTTTGGCTTAAAAAACGCTGGAGCAACATATCAACGAGCTATGACATACATCTTTAGCGATTACCTCTTAGGGAGACTAAATGATTATGTTGATGATATAGCTGTTAAGTCATTAGAGTCAGAAGATCATTCAGAGGATCTGGAGTTAGTTCTCAAAAGATGTTCTAAATACGATCTCCGAATCAACCCAAAAAAGTGTGTGTTCGGAGTCAAAATCAGACGCATGCTGGGTTTTGTGGTATTGGAAGCTGGCATACGCGTAGACCTTGACAAAGTCAAAGCCATTGTTGAATTGGCACCCCCTACAAGTCTTAAGCAATTACGCGGATTACAGGGGAGGTTACAGTTTATTAGGTGGTTCATCTCAAGATTAACCGACAAGTTACACCCTATGCAACATTTTCTTAAAAAGGGGGTTAATTTCGAATGGACGGACAATTGTCAACATGCGTTCGACAGCTTGAAGCAGGAACTTCAACGTTTGCCAATAGTTTTCCTGCTGCAAAGGGATCAACCATTCTATATCTATCTCATGACCTCAGACGTAGCCTTAGCAGCGTTACTCTGTCAAAGAAGGAATGATGGGTCGGAAATACCCATCTACTACTTGAGTCACACTCTATGTACGTATGAAACGAGGTACAACGAAGTAGAGCGTAACTGCTTAGCATTAGTATTTACGCTCAAGAAGTGCAGACATTATCTTTTCCGTAGCCAAGTTAACATCATCTGTAAAAATAACATCCTTAGGGCCATTACACATAACTTATACGAAAGTGGCAAAATAGCTTGTTGGAAGGCTATCATGGCAGAGTTCGATCTGCATTGCATCAGCCAATCTTCTATGAAGGGCCAAGAAATAGCTGACCAATTAGTAACATCTCCTATTGACAGTCAGGCAACCATAGAGCCTGAGTTTCCAGACGAATATGTACATAGTGTAAGCCCTGTCTTAACAGGCCTCGAGACGATGTTGTATTTCGATGGAGCCCCAATCGCCAGAGGTGGCAGTGCTGCCACCGTTATTACGCTATCACCTGAGGATGTGCATCTTCATGCTTATCGCTTGACCTTCCCTTGTACAAATAATGTGGCAGAGTACGAGGGGCTCCTTAGAGGATTACTAGCTGCCAGCGAACTCGGTGTTCGACACTTGGTAATTAGGGATGACTCGATACTCATCATCAATCAGATCACAGGATTCTACGCCTGTAAAGCTGCACATTTACAGCCCTACTGCGATATGGCTAAAGATCTTCTGAAGCAATTCGTGACCATTGATGCCCAACACGTGCCACGGAATGATAACACACTGGCTGATGCATTGGCTACGCTGGCCTTAAACGTTCCCTCACATCTACTTGACACTTGTCCTACTTTAATAATAGATTGTACAGGTCTTATCGTTCAGGTGGCGCAAATATCTTCTCTTCTAGAAGAAAGCACGCCAGAATGGTATGACAACATTAAGGCTTACCACTTACAAGGCAAGCTATCGCATGAATTGACACGCACGCAGAAAGATGCAGTCCGCAAGCGAGCTAGGCAGTACATAATCATATGAGACAGTACTCTTTGTAGACGCTCTTTTGATGGAGTGCTGCTAACTTGCTGCAACAAAGACCAAGCACAACGTATCGTTGGCAAGGTTCATGAGGGATTATGCGAAGGACACGTAGCACCACAGGCTATGGCTTCAAAAATTCACCGCTTAGGGTACTACTGGCTATGCATGGAAAAAGATTACCTGACAAGGGTTAAAACTTGTGACATGTGTCAGCGTCACGCAAATCTTATACATGTGTTGCCTATAGAGTTACATACAACTCAGATAACACGGCCCTTC
>MNCI01033681.1:33288-52891 GCA_015680685.1 Gnetum montanum | reverse complement strand
GATTTTAAGAACTACGAATGAACAATAGCGATTGAAATCATAATAAGAAAAACTTAAGTAATTAACAACTAACTAATAAAGCATAAACATATTAAACTATTGAATGCATAAAATCGCTAAGTCCAAATGCTACAAGGAATGCTTGAATAGTTCATCTTTATTGTTGTCATGCCAATGGGCTTAGATACATAAACGCTTGAATAAAGAGCTGATCACTTTTCTTACACCCTCTGTAAGCACTTGGAAAATATTCTATCTCATGTGGGAACAAACTACAAGAGCTTCGCTACAACTGATTGAAAGATGCCTAAATGAGGCGGAAGGCCCTCTTATTTATAGGCTGGGATAGGTGGTTGCGTAAATGGGGCCATGTTGATGTAGGGAGGTTATGTCGACGAGCTTGCGTTGACGCGACCACATATACGCGGCCCAGTCGACGCATTGACTAAATGACACTTCATCATACCCCCATGATTGAGCAAAAACTCGTCCTCGAGTTAGTTTATAATTTGGAAGGTATGGATTCTTATTTACAACACACATAACTTAAACACACATATGACACACATATGACACAACATGAATTAACCGGGTGCCCAAATTATAGAGGAGAACAAATTATAAAATTGAACACCTCGCTAGTCTTGGAGCCTTTGTTATGTAGGATGATGCACAGAATTGCTAGAGAAGATCACACTATCCCTGGGGGCGGTGGTTCTGATGGACCTTCTCTAGCCTTTGGCCCATGCGTTGGTGGTGGCATGGATGTGGGTAGCCCTACAATAGTTGCAACTTCTGAAGGCAGTCGGAAAGCCTCCAAGAGAGCTCTCATTTTTTTCTTTGCTTGTGGGATTGTTCATGGTCTAGGCAGCTTCTCCAATGTGTGCTAGAACTAGAACCTCCCAAGGACATGGCAGAGTCGAAAGAGTTCTTTTATGTTGATAAACCAGGCTACAAATTTTTTGTGTTTGATGTTGAACGCTCAGATTGATGCCTGCAGCTACTGGTAGTCATTCATTCTTTGGGCCAGGTCCTCTGCGACTGTACATTGTCCTTTAAAGCTTGGGTGGAGGACCTTGAGTTCTGTGTTTCCTGTTGTTAGCTTCTATTTGGTTTCCTTGTGGCTTGGAACTCTCCCTCGTATAGGGAATACGAGGTGGCCACTTGCTTTTCTAACTTTGACCATGGTCTCCCAGCTGTGAGCATAGCCAGGTTTGCATATCAAAGGTTGGTCAACTCCATGTATTTTGTCATCTCCTTAATTTGCAGATCATTTAGGCAGATTTCCACTTTATTATAGGCATTCAACCCATTAAAGATAGAATGCCATACATCACCTCCCTCTCAGAGCTGCTGGAGCACTTGGTTCATCTTGGCTTTAGCAACTTGAATGTGCTTCTCATTTAACTTCTTTTGCAATCCCACTTGGTCCCTATAGTGATTTTTGAATTTTTCAAATTTCAAGGCCTCGTTCTTCCAAGTAGCAATTTCAATTGTAGACCTTTTTTGTAATGCCCAAACCTCCTCCATTAATAGATTTCAATTCTCAGCAGCCAACCTTCTTTTATCAGCGTTCACCCTAGCTAGCTCTTCTTGCTATTGGTGGATGAAATCTTTCATGTGTTTGTTCTCTGCACGAACATTGCGTAGGTGATGAACTTCAGCGGTTAGCTACACATTCTCCTAGCGAACCTCAATCAAGTTCTTTTCTAAGTGATATGCTCGAGCATCTGCCAAGGACTTGTCGAGGATCACCATCTCTCGCTCATCCCTGACGATCTGAAATTTCAGTTGAAGTTGTTGAAAAGTTTCATCTCTAGTGATTTTGCGGTTGAGGATGGCTAGATCGGCAATTTGAGCTCTTAATTAGGCTACCTCAATTACCAAGTGCTAACAAGGGGATTGAGCAGCATCAAGTTGGCCTTCCAAAATAAGGCTCTTGCCCCTTGCTAAGAGCAGCTCTGATTGGGTTGCAGTAATGTTGTCTGGAAGGTTGAAGACATCCGGAAGCAGTTTCCTAGTTCCCACCAGTTAGTATTATAATTCTTCATGTTGGGCTACATCAATCTTGCTACACAAAGTTCTAGCAAACACCTGTACATCTTGTAGTCCATAAATATTTGGTACAGGTGTTGTTGGTGCATTGAGAACCATAGCAATTGTATCAGCAACCATTTTGATTGTAACTTCTTGTCCCTAGTGCTGCATCACAAGGACCATCACCTCTTCAGCATCTTCCAAGCATACCGAGAAGGTAGCAGCATTCCATGAGATTTCAGGGAATAATTGTTAGGTTGTGGTTAATACATCTTGGATGCTTGGATCTGTTCTGGTTGGAACTTGTGCTCAGGTAGAGGAGAATATTAGCCCTACCCTTTCAAGCAAGCTGACTGATTGAGCCACTTGCTCTAGGTGGCTCATGGCAGGGCGATAGATCGAAGTGTCTTCTCCTCCACCCATCCTATGGGATTGCTCTTGTTGGCTCAAGAGCATTTCCCAAATCTCGCGAATGTATTCTCTCATGTTTTGCAAGCTCGGCTACATTGTTTGGGCAGGTGGTGGAGGTGGTTATTGCTTCTCCTCTATCTGTGTGGTGGCAAGCATTTTATCTTTCATCATCTCTTGCCATGAGGCAATTGGGACGCATTGGATTATATCATTAGAATATCATGCTATTGATGCCCACTTGCACAAATTTTGGATTAGGTAGGAAAAGGGGAGAGCTCGTCTTCCATGTTCATTCTCAGCGAACCTCTTTTCAATCTCCAAAAACAACTGCAATGGAAGACTCATGGGAAATTTCCCACTCAAGGTGGCACATGCAGGAGCGGAGAAGGCTATGACTTTGCTGGGTCTTATTATTGGGTTTAAATGGTACGATGTGATATTTGAATATACTCTCTCCATTGTGGTCAAGGAGCCGAATTCCTTACACTCTACCTGGTAGCGCCGTTTGGTCTATAGCACCTTTACCTTTGGATTGGCCTACTTTGAAATTTCTACCACATCTGCCCCAATTTCAAGCAACCCTAGAGCTTGTGCTATTTCTTCTGAAGAGTAAGAGAAATAAATGTTTTTAATTCTTACTCTAGACCCTGGTTGCCGATTCATCCAAAAGAGATAAGTTTCTCCTAAGTACCATTCACCATTAGTTGTGATGATTGGTCACATTGGAGAGTTCTGCAGTTGGAGCCTTACATCTTCTGGCGCGTTCTTGAGGAATGGTCTAAAATTTAGCTCTTAGAGGACCATCCATTGCACCTCATGTGGTGTGATAGCATTCAGGAAGGCTTTGGTTAGGGTGATCTCAAATTGTGGTGCTATCCCAAGAGTCTCATCCCTGAGCAATTTCTCATCAAGAATCTCCTCTTCGGGAATCTGATGAATAGATTCCACGTCAAGTCTTTTGCGAAAGGGCCCAGTTGCAAGAGAGCCCTCCTCATGCTCTGGTGGTTGCACACCATGTACCCTTCCTGTGTGTGGATGCTTGTCCCTTGGTTGAGATGGTCCTTCATTCTTTGAATGCCTTAGTTTGGGTGCCATTTTCAATCAAACATAATTTCCCATTAGACTATACATAAGTAGCTTAAGATGGTCCATATATACCTTCTTAGTTTGACCAAGTTTTGTTATTGGCACATGCACACCGTTAAGTCTTCTGGAGCATTAAATTATGGGTTAAGGCCAAATTTTTTGTATTTAACAATTAATTAATTAATTAATTATACAAAGGCACCCCCCATGACTAAGAGCATACCTCTGGTTGCTTAAAAGGGCAAGGATAGGTTGATGCAGATGCACGATGGAATGTAGGTGCGTTGGGAAGGGTTAGACAGAAAAAATGATAAAAACTCCTCTCAATTTGGACTCCAAATGATGAAAAATGCAAAGTGTAGCAGGTGTATATATAGGGGTTGGACGCTACATCAACGGGGCCACGTATACCCAGGCACTGTGTATACAGGGCCTTGTATATGTAGCACTGTTTACCTGTGGACCAGCATTGACCAATCCATAAAACACTCAAAATGATGAATTTGAAAAACAAAATTGAGGCGGTTGAAGTGCATAAGAGGCCGGGTCATGACTAAGGACATGAGAAAGGTAATGGAGCACAAAAAAGAGACAAAATTGGAGAACGGGACTCAAAAAAAACTCTGTGAGGATGAAATCAAATGATGGGACACTCAAAACAATCAACCAAGAAATCCAAAGGATGGGAGACGTAACAAGAAAAACTAGGAATATGTAGGTGGGTCCTCCCCATAGTAGGCAATAAACTTCATAGCCCCTACATACCCTCAACAGGAGGGTCCATGGGCCCAGGTGCCAAGAATTGGTGTCGACCAGTTAAGACTCCAAACCAAGAGAACCTGCCAAGGCATAAGAAGCCTACAAAAAACATGATGAACCCAAAAAACATAAAAAGGACAGTGAGGTGAGTATGGCGAGAAGTGGAAATAGAGGAAGTGAAGAGAAGGAAAATTCTGAGTGTTGGCCACATGACACCCCATGTGTGAGTGTGGTTAAGTGACCTGGTGGAACCTTTCCTAAGGTTAGACCCAAAACCAGCTACAGTCAGTGACATCGCAGCAATAGACGAAGTCCCGGCCATTCCCCAAGGAAGCAAGAATGAGCCCACAGAGAACCATCACTCCAATAATATGAGAAGAAGGAAGGGAAATGGGATGAAGTTAGAGGGGACCGAAGAAGTCCCATAACAAGTGCATGTGGCTCGTTAGAGGTGGTCTAAGGGATGTGCTTTGAATTCCCACCATGATTCGTTTGTTTTCTTTTGTTTTGTTTAGGGGAACCACACCATGCATCTTTGCATGAATCTAACCAAGGGGTGTGCTTTGAATCCTCATGTTTTTCTTGGAATTTTTGATGAGGACCACACCATGCAAGCTCGAACTGCCCAGAAGCTTCAGTGGAGAGAGACTTGGAGTGGGAGGAAATCTGTAAGGACACACCAGTAAACCAAGGAATAGAACAAAATAACAAATAAACCATTCACCTTGAAGTCACACCCGATTCAAACCATTGTATCATCCATCGGTCTAGGATCTACACAAGTCACACATTAATTAAAATATTTTTAAGTGAAGAGGGTGCATGTTTTCAACAAAAGGAAAACCATGGAATGGTGAATGGATGAATGATGTGGACTCACTACTGAGTTTATGATGTGAACAAAAAAATGTAAAATCCAAGGACAACCATGTAACGAGGAAGACTATTATAGTACCCATCGTAACAAAAACCGATCGTGCTAGAAACCTGAAGACAATACAACGACGTCTGAGAAATTACGTGAAAAAATGGATAGATACAAAAAAAATGAAAAATAATTATATAAAATGGAAATATGTTCAAAGAATATGAAAATGTATGAACGATGGTGAAAGAAAAAAAAGTGTAAAAAAAAAGTATAAAACAAAAAAGTGGAAAACAAAAAGGTGTAAAACAAAAAATGACCAAAATAGTGAGGGGTGTAGGGAAATGGATTAGTAGGGATGATGGTCTCCCCCACAACTGAGTGGAAAGGAGGAGACATGAAAAATCAAGCGTGGATGACTGGTTGATGATAAGGCGGTGGCACTGGTTGTGTGGGGCTCACGGAAAGGTTTTAGTTGTTGGTGGTTGACTAATATTGTTTTGGTGGGATCCCCAGGTTTGTGGATGAGCAAGGCCCTAGATGGAAAGGTTTTGGAGACAATGTAAGGTCCCTCCCATAGTGTCTGAAACTTTCTCAATTGGGATACATGTGAGGGGTTCCAATATAATACCTTGTCTCCACATCAAAATGTGACCTTCCGAATCCTAAGATCATATCATTTCTTGTTATAGGCCTTGTGGGTTTCATTTGAAAATAGGGCCACTAATCGATTCTCATCTAGCACACTTAAATTGATTAATCGTTTACGTTGTGCTAATAGTAGGTCAAGGCTGAGGTCACTGGTTGTGGATAATGTTTGGAGTTTTGCTTGGATTGGAAGTGTTGGAAACTTTTTTTACACTAACTCATAGGGAGAGTACCCTACAGGAAGTTTCCAAGTCGAGTGATAGGCCCATAGGGCATCGTTGAGCTTGGTACTCCAATCCCTCTTGTATTTGTTAATGGTTTGGGTAAGGATCTTGGTGATCTCCTTATTGGTGATTTCAGGTTGCCCATTGGCATGGGGGTGATAGGGTGTTGTCAATTTATGTATGACCCCTAAGCGTTGCATGAGTTTTCAAAAAGTAACACCCATGAAGTGAGTTCCAGTGTTAGAAATGAGTGCACGTGGTACTTCAAACCTAGTAATGATTTGTTGCTGGACAAATCGTGCAGCAGTGTTGGAAGAACAGTCTATGATGGCTACTACTTCTGCCCACTTTTTATAGTAGTCCACAACTATGATGATGTATGCCTTTCCATTTGACAAGGGGGTGATGGACCCCATGAGGTCGATACCCCAGATGTCGAAGAGCTCCAATGGCTGGATCCACTGTTGAGGTCCCTCCAACCGTGCCATCATTCCACCATCTCTTTGGCATTGTTCACAGGAGCAGGCAAACCATTATGCATCCCTAAAAAGTGTAGGCCAGTAATACCATGCAAGCAAGACTTTAATGGTCATTCAATGTCTAGCATAGTGGCCCCCACAAGGGCCCTCGTGAGCATCTTGGAGGATGCGTAGTGTATCTTCATCAGGGACACACCATCGAACCAAGCCATTTGCACACACCTTGTAGAGGTGGTCATTTATTTCCATGAAACGCTTGGCCTTATGGATAAACTGTTGTTTCTTCTGATGGTTCCACTCTTTTGGTAGCTCCTAGGTTGTGAGGTAGGTGAGGATGTGGTTGAACTAAGGGGATTCCTTGGGTGCTTGAGGATCAACGATGCCTATGAAGAGGATTTCATCTAGAAATTGGTCAGATAAGGGCTTCTCCTCCTCTACATCATTCCATCATGACCGAGACAAGTGGTCAACAACCACATTATTGATCCCCTTTCGATCCACCATGGTAAGATCAAACTCCTAAAGAATCACTAGCCACCAATTATGCGGGGGCTCACCATTGGTTTGTTCATTAGGAACCAGATAGCACTATGGTCCGTGTGCACAAACACCTCGTATCCAAGCACATAGGGTCGAAATTTGTCCAAGGCAAACACCATTGTCATCAACTCCTTCTCGATGGTGGTATAGTTTAGCTGAGCACCCACAATGATAAGGCTTGAATAGTGGATATAATATGGATATTTTTTATCATCACACTGTGTAAGCACGGCTCCCAAGGCATAGTTGGAGGCATCCATCATAATGTGAAAGGTTCTGAACCAATTAGGTGCTCGTAGAACCAGAGCTTCTATGAATTTTGGTTTCAGCAGTTGGAATGTAGACTCGCATTCCTTAGTCTAGATGAACAGAGCATCCTTCTTTGTAAGTTCTACCAATTGCCTGGCGATCTTCAAGAAGTGCTCAATGAAATGCTAGTAGTAACTAGTGTGTACAAGGAATGACTAAACATCTTTAATGGTACTTGGTTGGTAGGTGATTCCTTGGATGACCTTGATCTTTTCAAGGTCTACGCTGATCCCTGTTTGTGAGATGCAATGCCCCAGCACAATGCCCTCTTGGACCATCAAATGGCTCTTTTGCTAATTGAGCCATAGATTGGTGTCTACAAACCTCTTTAGAACCTTCTCTAGACAATCAAAAGCTTGCTCGAACATGGCCCCATAGGTGGAGAAGTCATCCATGAAGACTTCTACACCATTGCTGATTTGTTGTTGTAAGATGCTTAGGACAAGGCGTTGGAATGTTGCAGATGCATTGCATAGGCCAAAGGACATCTTCTTATATGCAAAAGTCCCCCATGGACTTGTAAACGTTGTTTTGGCTTGGTCCTCTGGTGCTATTTGGATTTGGTTATAACCACTATAACCATCCAAATAGCTGTAGTATCGGTGTCCTACGATGGTGTCCAACACCTGGTCCACAAATGGGAGCGGGAAGTGGTCCTTAAAGGTCAACATGTTGAGCAACTAGAAATCAATATAGACCCTCCACTTGCCATCTTTCTTGGGCACAATAATGAGTGGGCTAACCCATTCACTATCAACGATAGAATAGATGAATCCCACCTTGAGTAATTGTTCGATTTCATCTTTTACGATATGCTTCAATTTGGGATTCAACCATCTTTGTGGTTGTCATCATGGCTTCATGGAAGGGTCAAGATAGATCTAATGCTGGTAGACCCTGGGATCAACTTCAGTCAACTCAGGATATGACCATGTGAATGCAGCAACCCATTTTTTTACCATCTCTAGCAATCTCTTTTTCTACTTAGGAGCAAGGGTGGCATTGATAATTACTGGCTTGCCATTTTGCAAGAATGCATATTCCAAGTGAGCCAGTAAATACTTTAGCTCCAGGTGCTCTTTTTTGAAGCTCTCAGGGATTTGTAGCATTTCCCAATCATCTTGGTCATCAATAGTGGAGACCTATTGATGAACCAGTTCCATCTCATCCATGCTTTTAACATAGGCTTGCACTAGCCCCTCAAACAGTTCCATGCACAATGTGCTGCTATTCAGATCAGTTGTCAGCCACTGGGTGCCCTCTTGGTTAGTGGTTGCTATGTATAGGCACTATTGAATAGGTGATTCCTTGGTACACCGATTGCATGCTTGAATGGATATCCACTTAGCGAATCATAACTGGTACACATAGTTGCACCCTGAGTCACTGTACGTGATGCATGAAACTCTTTTCTTCTCGATATTTCCTAAAGGATTTTCCTTTGAAATTTCCAAGGATAGATCTCAGAGTCCTAGTCGTGCATCCACCGTGCTTAGCCAGGCTCTTCCCATGATGATTGGGAAGTTCCCCTTGTAGTTCTCTATGCAGATGACCAAGAAGTCAGTAGGATAGGACCACCCACAAATAGTGGTCACAATGTCCTCCAGCAAACCCAAAGGAACGGTGATGGACTGGTCTACTAACTCGAGCCAGATTTTGCTCTTCTTTTGTTGGGGCAAGTTCCAATTCTTATAGATATCATGAAAGATCAAATTGATCCCTGACCCTAAGTCCAGAAGAGCTTTGCACGGCTTGTTCCCGGCCACCTAAAGATAGATGAGGGGGCTTCCCAGATCTGTCAATTTCCAGGGAAGAGAACCTGCTTTGATCCAGTCAGTTACAACATGTGTGAGCATGATCATCTGGATGTTGGAGTGTGGCAGAATGGAGGACTGCTCGGGCGGTATGATGGTAGAGGCGTTGGTAGGTTCGAAGGCATTGGACATAGGTGTAGGTGAGGGTGTGTTCAGATTATTGGGCCGAAAAAGGATGTTTTTGTGGCTTGGGTTCTAGTCCACTTGGCCGAGGTGCTGGTTGTAAGTTAACAACCCTCATAGTATTTTGTTGTTGTGGTTGTGGTGGTATTTCTCCCTGCATTGATGGAGAAGGTGGTAACTAAGTGGGATGGTGTGGAGGAGTGGTAGAAGAAGGTGATGGAGGGTAGAAAAGATGTGGGTTTTCCCCCTGGGTGATGGAGATGGATGTTGAAAATATTCAGGGGGTGGTAGTAACTGGGAAAGGTTGCATGACTGCAAGAGTTTCTTGGAGAGACTGGTTGCTGAACATAGTACCCATAAGGATCTGACTGCTTGTAAGGGTACTGCTACCTTGGAGGTGGCATCCCCCATGCTTGTGGTTGCTACCACTATTGGAAGTATTCATATGGTTTTGGGGGCATTCCACTTGGATAATATCCTTGTTGTTGTTGGTGGAACCACTTGGAATTTCCTTGTGCATAAGGCAACCTTCGGGGTATCTGTCGTTGCGCCAAATGAGGGTTCAAGGAATACACCCTAGACTCTTGAAGGTGTGACATCATAGGACAACATCCCTTAGGATGTTCATATTGGCATATGCCCTCCTCGGTGTCAGAGTCTACAACCTACTCTGCTATAGCAACTTTTCCCTTACCCTTATGTTGGGCACGTTCAGCTCCCTTCTTCCTACACCGATCACAGTCACTACCTTATTCTTTGGGCTCTTTTATAATTTTCAATACACTTTGGAATTTCTCATCTAAAGAGTCCCACATTTTATCCACCTTTATTGATATTTTGAATGCAAGCTTTTGTAATGGCAAAGTCTTTCGATTCACCGTTGCTTCCAGTGGTGACTCATCCTCCTCATCACAAAATTGGACCTTCCTTTTTCTAAGGGAAGGGTCCTGGTTGAATTATTCTACACTCTCCTTTTTCTGAAGTTCTCCTTCCTCCTTAGCCACCTGATCAATGAGGCATTGCAACTGATGGGCCCTTAGCTTCGACAGTTGTCCCTTGGCATACACTCCAAGGGTCTTTCGTGTTTCAAAACAGAGCTCATCAATGATGTAGCAAAGCTGTGCCTGCTAAGAGTAACCATGACTAGGGCACTGATGAAATAGTGAGTAGTACCTACTCATGGCGGCATCCAAGGGTTCATGATTCCCTTCTTTCCAACCTTGGATCTGCCATCTCAGATTCGTCACTATAGAGTATGTTTGATATTTGTCATTAAAAATTTCAAGCATCGTACTCCATCTTCTGATTGATTTCAGCTCCAAGGATCGGTACCAACTTTTAGCTTCTTTGATGAGTGTGCGAGGGAAGAACTTCAAACATTACCAATCATTATCAATGTTTTGTAGGGTGTAGGCATCATGGAACGCCTATAGGTAGGTCTGTGGATCATAGTTGTATCCCCCTTCAAATCTAGGGATGTTGTTCATATCAACATGCTTGATCTGACTATCCTTCATGTGCCTACTTGGAATGTGAACTACCTCTACAATCTTGAGCATGCTTCGAGTAGCTAACAATGGCTTGTCTGAATCATAGTCTTGTTGGGGACCATGACATCTGTGATGATTTCGACTACCCCTTCTTTCATCTTGGTGAGCATTACATGATTGGTCGCATGCTTCCTCACGTTGCCCCTTTCAAACCTGTTTACCATCATCCTTTTGCTCCAGCCTTCCCCCGTTACGCTCAGAGCCTGAGTTGGATGAAGGTGCAGGAGAGGGGGAGGATGAAGAAGAAGAAGTTGCATTGCCACCACTCCAACGTCGATCTCCCCATCTACCCTGATGATGGCCTTAGTCATCTAGCCTAGCCTTACTACATGACCCTCCATCCCCTTGAGGATTGTGGTCACTTGGAGGTTTTTTCTGAATGATTGACTGGATTAACTGCTATGCTAGGGGAAGTTTGATCGAATGGATATCATAAAAGACAGGATCCCCATAATCTTGCAGCCCTTGTGAGAATAAGGGGTTGCTAAATTGTTTCCCCTTCTGCTATTCATATCTCTCCACCTACTGTTGATCTCTTATTTGTTGAGCCTTTATGAGATGATAGTCCTGGTAGTCATGGTCCTCCATGACATACTCCACCACCCAGTCCTGGATGCCCAATCTGCCCAGATTGTGATATAGCATCGTAGGAGCTACTCGGTTGGGTGGTAGCATGATGCTACCCTCCATGTCCCACTATCAGAGATGCTCATCCTGATGTAGGATGAATGTGAAACTAGGGACATATTCATCGAGATGTTTGTACACCACCCGACATTCTTATGGCATCAGTGGTTCAAATACCTCTCTCCTGTGAGAAGACATGTTGGACATTAGATGGTCCATGTAATCTATGTACCTTGATATTTACTTTTAATCCACCTAGCATGCGTAAATGTTTCTATCCTGGGTCCATTCCAATGACTTGAATGATAATTTCACTAAGGTTAGATGATGCATGAAAGACTAACAGTCCCCAAAAATGGTGACAATTATGAGCAGCTAGGTACCCCTATGCCCAACCATATGAATCACGAGCGTTCACGCGTGACTCGATTGAAATCCACAAACTATAAGCACTTAACATACACTAGACTCTAACCAGTGAAACCTTGGGTTAGAATAGTCATTGTCATCCTAATCTCACTTGTAAGGTTTAGTTTACGATGGTTAAGTGAGACTAAGGCTAATGATTTTTATATCTTTTTAATTATCTTTTGGTGATGAATTAAGGTATGGAAAATAAGGAATAAACTATTATCTAATCTATAATTATCCTAGCTTATATTCTAACTATTCCTAACATAAGTATCTGGTCCCATCTTCTGAGCATGTTCTAAGCATCTCTTAACACTTCTGGGTTACCAGACGTTAAGCGTCACTAGGTTTACCAAGTGTTTGAGTTACATTCGAGATGGTCACACTTATGGCTTTTAAGAACTACAAATGAACAATAGTGATTGAAATCATAATAATATAAACTTAAGTAATTAACAAGTAACTAATAAAGCATAAACATATATAACTATTGAATGCATAAAATCGCTAAGTCCAAATGCTGCAAGGAATGCTTGAATAGTTCATCTTTATTGTAGTCACGCCAATGGGCTTAGATACATCAATGCTCGAATAAAGAGCCGATCACTTTTCTTACACTTACTACGACACTTGGAAAATATTCTATCTACTGTGGGAACAAACTACAAGAGCTTCGCTACAACTAACTGAAAGATGCCTAAATGAAGTGGAAGGTCCTCTTATTTATAGGCCAGGATAGCTGGTTGTGTAAACGGGGCCACATTGATGTAGGGAGGCTACGTTGATGGGCCCATGTTGATGTGGCTACATATACGCGGCCCCGTATACACGGCCTAGTCAACACATTGACTAAATGACACTTCATCATTAGGCAAAATAACTAAGGGACTAACCCATTCAATATCAGCAATGGGGTATATGAACCCAACTTTTAGAAGCTATTCAATTTCTTCCTTAACCACTTGCTTAAGCTTTGGGTTAAGTCATCTCTGTGGTTGTCGTCGAGGCTTCATGGAGGGATTGATGTAAATTTTGTGTTGGCAGATCCTAGGATCTATTCTAGTTAATTTGGGATATGACCAAGTGAAGGATTTTGACCATTTGTTTATTAATTTTAGTAGTCTCTCTTTTTGTTGAGGAGCGAGCCTAGCATTAATAATTACTGGTTTTCCATTCTTGAGAAACGTGTATTCCATATTGTTGGGCAATGGTTTTAACTGAAGGGGCTCCTGCTTAATCTTATCAAGGATTTTTAACTTTGCCTAGTTTATATTTTCAATGTCAAGACTTGGAAGTTGGCGATGGACTTGCTCTAATGTGTCTATTCTATCGATGTAAGTGCAAGTTAAACCCTCAGTTGGTTCCATGCATATAGTTGAACTACTCTCTTGATTAGCTATCAACCACTAGGTGCCTTCTTGTCTTATGGCTACTGCATACAAGCTTCTTTGTATATTAGTCACTTGTGCACACTAATTGCATGTAGGCAATGTTAAACATTGTACAAACCATGACTTCTGCACGTAATTACACCCTATGTCACTATATGCGATGCATGGAACTTTCTTCTTCTTGATCTTTCCAAATGTATTTTCCTTTGATATTTCCAGGGAAAGATCACAGATTCCTAGGAGTGTGTCAATTGTGCTTAGCTATGCTCTTCCCATTATGATTGGGAGGTCCCCCTAACCATTGTTCACTTAAATCACTAGGAAGTCAGCTAGATACGAACATCCATAAACAGTGGTGAAAATTTCCTCCACCAGTCCTAATGGGACAGTGATGGATTGGTCGGCCAACTCTAAACGAATGTTACTCTTTTTTAATGGAGGCAGGTTCCAAGCTTTGTACATTTCTTGAGAGGTTAAGTTGACACTGGAACCTGAATCCAAAAGAGCTTTGCATGGTTCATTCCCAATGATCTGTAGATATATAAGAGGAATCCCAAGATCAAAGAATTTCCTAGGAAGATGACCAAATTTTATCCAATTGGTAATGGCATGAGTTAACATGACTGTATGTGTTGAATGTGGCCTTTGGGTTGAAGGAAGTTTTTAAGTTTCAATTGGCGATGAGGCATTTGAAGAATTAGTCGCTTGTGACTGTAAGGACTTGGTTGGAATATTGGTTCTAAAGAAATGTCTTTTCTTTGTGTGATTTTTTGGACCAACAGTAGGGTGAGAATTAATAGCCCTTGTAGTGCTGCATTGTTGCAGTTGGGCAGGGAGCTCACCCTACATGGCTAGAGCAGGTGGTGATGGAGTTAAGGGTGGAAGAGATGCAGTCAGATGAGAAGGATGGTATGTTTGTGGAACAACACCCTTAGGAGAAGGATTCCTATAACACTCATGTATTTGTTAGTGAGTTTGAGGGGTGACGTGTCTAGTAGAGTCACGTGGAGAGATTGGCTAGTGCACGTAATATCCATATGGATCAAGTTGACGATAAGGATGTTGTTGCTGTGATGGTGGCATTTCCCATGATTGTGGGTGTTGCCACTATTGATACTACTCAGTTGGTTGTGGTGGAGTTCCACTTGGATAATATGTTAAGGATTGGTGGAATTATCTTAGTTTACCTTGGGGATAAGGTAACCTTTGGGGTGTTTGCCTTCTATTCAATCATGGGTTGAGTGCATACACCCCAAACTTCTGAAGATGTGAGATTATAGGGAAACATCCCTTAGGATGGTCATATTGGCATATCTTGCATCCACTATCATTATCTGTATCTGAATCCACAACCTCTTCAATGATGGAAACTTTGTCCTTACCCTTGTTGCATGCATATTCTTCTTCTCTCTTTTGTCTCTTTTCATTTACTAACTTGCTCTCTAGACTCATCTACTATTTTGAGAATGGTTTGAAATCTATTATCTAGGGAGTTTCACATTTGGTCTACCTTTGTTGATACTTCCGATGCTAACTTTTGAATAGGCAAAGTTTTTCTATTCACCATCTCTTCGAGTGGTGACTCTTCATCCTCACAAAATGTTACTTCCTTCTTTTAGAGGGAAGGATCTTTGTTATATTCCTCTACACTCTCTCTTTTACTTAGCTCAGCTTCATCTTTAGAAACTTGCTCCAATAATCTTTATACTTGATGGATCCTAAGCTCATATAGCATTCCTTCGGCATATGTCCCAAGGGTTCTTCATGTTTCATGCCTAAGCCCATCTACGAGATGGCATAGTTGATCCCTCTATGAATAACCATGGCCAAGACAATGATATAACAGTGCATAATATCAGACCATGGAAATATCCAAGGGTTCATGTCCTCCTGGTTTTCATTCTTGGACTTGCTTTCGTAGGTTGGACACTTAGGAATACGTTTGGTACTTATTGTTGAACAATTCTAACATGGTACTCCACCTACGAATGGATTCTGGTTCTAAGGACCAGTACCAGCTCTCTGCTTCTTTAACTAGTGTTCATGGGAACAACTTTAGTTTTTTCCATTCATTTTCTATGTTTTGTAAGGTACAGGCATCATGGAATGCTTGTAGATGATTTTGAGGATCAGCGTTGTATCCCCCTTCAAATCGTGGGATGTTGTTCATGTCTAATCTCTTAATCCTACTATCTTCTTGGTGCCTTATTATGATTCTAACGGCCTCAATTATGTCTAACATACTTCTGTTGGCGATCGTTTGGGACACAATCACCAATGAGTGTCCTCGAACAGGATTTAGGTGCTTGCTGGTCTCTGGAAACACCAAGGCCTAGATACCTCCAAATAGACTCAGTAGTTAATGTGAGTATGTGTGTGCTGTTCTGAAAAACTATAAATGCCTTATCTTAAAGAGACTTAGCCAATTTTGCAAAGTACTATGACTTGTTGAGAGTTCCTATTCTATTCAATTGCCTAGTTTATGCGGTCCTTATAATACCTACTTGTAACAAATAAAGTCTTGCAAAAATATTTGAGCACAACTTTGTGAATCTACTTCTAATTTTCTCCAAAGAGAGAGATAGTTCCACAAGAAAATTAGAAATAGAGTGAGATTCAATGGAAATAGAAAGAAGAGAAAAAGAAAGCAAATTTGTGTAAAGATCTCAAATGTTTAAACAAGGTAAAATGATACGAGTAAACACTTTGCAATAAATCTATCCCAAATTCAATAACTACAAATTGTTTAAACTTCCAAGGCTTAANACTTTAAAGATAAAAGAAGCTACTCTGGTCCTATCAAAATACTAAAGATATTCTGAACCCTCTTGACTATTGAATCGTTCAATAGCTTGACTACATGAAGAGGTTCTCTTACAATAATCTTAATAGCTTTTCTTATACATTGCACAATAATAAAATTCACTACTAAAATGCTCTTAAGGCTTTCAAACACAAGCTCTTCTATGGAAAAATTTTAATAGAAATTTTCTGTCATGCAACAAGAACAATAAGAGCAATCTAAAAATCCCAAAATTATTTGCCAAGCATGATACTATCTAAACCACTAGCTAAAAATTTTTAAAAAAATAAAAAATAAACATAACTCATAGGACTATGACAAAGAGGCTGAAATGTTGTCTTTAACAAGTCATGTTACAAGCAATCTTTCACAATGTCTTCTTTACCAATGCTCCTTTTCTCTTTAGCCACCAAGACCCTTGAAGCCTTTTTATAGGGTCTCATAGGTAGTTAGATATTACAAAATATCTTGGGTAACTTCTTTGCCAAGTAAAGAAGTTATACCTTGCCCAACAAGTTAGGAGATATTACTTGCCCAACAAGTTAGGAAGTTATAACTTATACATGAAGTTAGGAGAAAATGATGCTAACATTGGCATGTGTCTTTACAAAATTTACAAATATTTCTTTCATAAGAAGTCAAAACCTATATAATAATTTTAGGAAATAAAGCCAAGATCTCCATACAATAAGCACTCCATACAATTGTTATTTTATTTTTGTGCATGTAAGAAAATATGATAGAATTATTTTTAGCCACCAAACCATATGAAATTGGAACTTTATTTTGTTACTTCGATTTTAGGTGTTCAGGTTTTGTTCTTGCTTTCAGCGATCATAGTTTTCTTCAGAATAATCCATAACTAATTTCCTGGCCACGTCCACAATCCTCCATAAATGCCATAAAATAAATATCATTCTATTGAATTAGTTGTGCACCTGTCTCACTGAGTCTTCGTGTCTCTGTAGCCGCACTTGATGGATTGGTAATGATGATGACGAACGCGTTGGCGTTGGGCGTTGCTGTGTTTGGTAATGTTGCTGTGTGTTCCATGAAAAACTATGGTTGTTGTAACCCTTGCTGCAGTGGCTACCTTGTTTGCAGTGGTAACAACTTTTTTAACTTTTTCATCCACTCTTGGCACCTCAAATGCTTTTGATGCAGCACGCCTTGCTTCTTGTATAGCATGCAGAATATTTACATGGGAATTCAATGTATTGGATCTCTATAGTACTACCTAGTGCCAATACCTTGATTGAGTTTCACCATTTTTGAATGTATACATACCAAGGCCTTGTCTTTTTCCTTCATGCCATGCACCTCATACCAATGTCAATTAGCAAAATTATAGACACCAAACCCATGCATTTTGGCTGCAAAGTATTCTCTTACATAAGTATCTCCATTCCTAAAATGATAATAGCTGAGGCTGTGCTTGACGCTGCCTTGAACTGGCTCACTAAGCGGCTGCCATCATCGTAGGTCTACATACCAGTGTTGTGGCTTTGGCCGTTGGACCATTGCCCAACATACATATCACCGGTAAAAAAAATCAATAAACCTAGTAGCCATGCCTGAAGCCACACCAGTACTGACCAGGATAATGGCTACCACGAGCCCACATATCAACACCAAATAATAATACACCCCACTTGTGCTGCACTTGCCCTGATGAAACTCGCCCTCGTAGACGTCGTCATTACTGAAAACCTCCATGCCTTCTCGGCGTCCCTACTGTTGTTACTCTTGCTGAGAGAGTTTTGGTTTGGCGGAGTATTTTCGAAGATCTCAAGAGGCACTGCAGATTTTTATTTTTATTTTCTTATTTTTTGCTAGGCAGGAATGGCTACCGAGAATTGGAATTCCAGATGCTAGATCAGAGCTAAATGTAAAACTGCCGAAGACACAGTACCCCTGAAATCGAGAAGCTTGTTCTTGTTCTGTGTTGTGGATCTCAAGTTCCTCCTTGAGAGATCCTTCCCTTCGAAACTAGACCACTAATGTCTCTTTGGTTTATTTTCTGTCTATTTCCTTTAACAGCTTACTAATCCAACATATTGCCTAAGCTTTTACATTCTTTGATGAGTTTGTATTTCTTTTGAAATTATTTTTTCCTGCATACTTTCCAAATTATTTGAGGTAGAACTCAGATATCTTGAACAAATATAAGTAGCCTAAAACACTGTTTTCTACCACCGTTTCCCTAAGGATAGCTCCTACTCATTCTTTGTTGGTATCCAAAGATTTGCCATTAGCAAGTCTAGTGATGATGGTCCACACAGAGGTGTATCCACATTAGCATTTACCAATTGATCCAAAGTTGATGGCAATGTTTCTTTGCTACATACCAACCCAGTTATTTTATTTATTGCTTTCTTTTGTGCCAACATTTCTACCCCCTTTAAAAGGCTTAAAGAAATTTATGCCAGCGCTATTTTAAAACTAAACTCTACTTGAAACTTTTATTGAACTTTTTACAGCTAAAAAGATAAATCTTTTTGGAGAAAAATTCCCATCAAACATAAGGTTTGGTGGTATAGAAACCTCATTTCTAAAAAAAATAACAAACTATATATTATCAAGTCCTTTATTCATGGACGATTCTTTAGGTGGGAATAGAATGGTGAGGGTTACTCTGGTAGGAATCCTCATATCTCTAACCTTCTCATAAGCAATCTCTAAAGTGATGAATGCTGTTCTATTATTTTCTGGCTTATTGGAGCTTTCAACTTGATCTTCTTGAGCTTTTCCTTCACCAATCCTCTCATCTTCTTTCTCAGATAAATTCTTATTTTCCTCCCAATTGGGTCTTTATTCTTCTTTTTGGGACACAAAGGCTTCTTCCCATGAAACTTCATTGATTGGTTCTTTCTTCCTTTCCTCTTTTAGGATGCAATTTTGATACTGTTCCCAAACATTTGATTATATTTCTAAACCTCCTATGAGGAATGAGAATTCATCAGCCATCCAAGTGATGAAAGGACATTCTTTGGGTGCTCCACATGCTCTAGCTTTCAAGTGAGCTTTTAACACATGTTCTGGGCAACATCCCATCACATAAGGAATGGAAGGTTTCCTCATCATTCTCTCAAAATCCATCTTCTCTTTCAAATTAGCTCTCTTCTCGCTTTCTCTACCCAACTTGAATTGGAAAATGAGGAAATCATAGGCAACCCAATCCTCTTTTTATAGTAGCTAGAAATTTAAAATTCANTATATCTAATAGTATATACATATATTACTTTGTGTAAGGGTATCTTTAAGTTGTATGCAATTGTCCAAAATAATGTTTTATATGTAAAAAATTATATGGAAATTGCAATTCCATACCATCCAAAGTTGATAATTTGTAAGTATCCCTTGATAATTGCTTTGTAATTTGAAATAGACTAATCCACGTTGATGTAAACTTATTCGGTTTCTTCATATTCCATAAGAGGACAAGGTCCCCTATCTTGAAAGTTCTTTTCAGAACTTTCCTATCAAACCATATTTTAACTTGAGAGGTATTCTGTAACAAATTATC
>MNCI01033681.1:0-10701 GCA_015680685.1 Gnetum montanum | reverse complement strand
TACTTGACCCTTGAAGCCTTTTTATAGGGTTCAAAGGTAGGTAGGGAAGTTACATTTTAAAAATATCTCAAAAATATCTCACCTAACTTTTCTCCCAAGTAATTGGACTATCCAATTAGAAAATTACTTGCCCAACAAGCTAGGAGATTTCTTGTCCAACAAGTTAGGTAAGTTACAACAATTTTGGATGGTTACAACCACCAAAGAGATAAAAAAGGCTATAATTTAGTTATATAAATAAAAGGGATAATAGCCAAATGTCTCCTTTCATATAAATAGTAATTGTTCTGTTCTTTCCCTTTTAAATCATAAAAATATTTTATTTCATGTAGTGATAGGGTAGTAACCATGGATTTGATGCATGGGCTAATGTGTAAATATATGTATATATTCGAATGCATAAGTGGAAATGTAATCCATATGTTCATTTGTAGCATCCCTAATGTGATCTAATTTAATTTAATTGGGAAATTACTTGTACGTCTTGCTTAGAAAAATATTTGATTTAAAGATGAGAACTTAATCTGGCCTAGTTTAATTTAAATTCCTAAGTGTCACTAAGCTCTAAGATTTTATAAAAATCCAATATAATCTTCCCCTTTTGGTAGTAGCGATGGTTAATTTTATCTTGCATCCAATAATTAGAATTTGGAATAACCAGAAATATGAGCCCAAAGGCAAAGCCACCGATCCTACAACTAATTCAAAATATCTTCTTTGATCGAAGACGTTCCAGCAACTACCTTCATGGGAGAAGACTCTGCCGCCGTATCAGGAAACGTCACCATGTGTTCCATCTGGATCAGCAACCACCTGCAAGTTTTGATGTTACGGTTTGAAAATTTTGGCTCTGCGCTTTCAGTTGTCCTTTTGTCACGGTGGCCTACGCTCAGATCGGTGAGCAAAAAGGCAACGACTTCAACAGCAAAGGCCAGATTCGTTTGATTCTTGTGGATGATGCAACGATATCGGCAGTAACAATGGTGGTTGTGAATGGTTCTGAGTGCTAAGGGTTTCGGGTCTCTGTCCAGTGCCTATTTTAAATTTTTGTTAGTTGGAGCCATAAAAATGTTGAATAATCGGCAATACTGCAAGGTCGTTTTAGGTTTTGAACCAGGGATAGGGCCTTCAGCTTGCGATAGCTCTTGATTCAACAACATCTCCATGATCGCTCGCGTTTTTTTCTCTTCCGATGCTGAGCTAAATAACTAATAATTTTTGGGGCGAACTACTGATTTTCTTTTCTGCAAATGTAAGTGCAGATGCCGTTTTAGTTGCCCTTTTTTTGCTTGAGTATGCAAGTTCTCCGTCATCTCTGTTTTCTTCATGTGCGCTTGCCTTCGAATCTGATTCTTGTGTCGAATTTTTCACATTATTCAAGTTTGAAGACTGCATGTGCTCCGTTCCTACTCCAACAGTGGCCATTATTTTTCTTTGTTTTTCTTGATTGCATTTATCTTGCCTCCTTCTTGTGCAGGGATTTACCACTAATACGATGGCCAGTCCAATCCTTTGATAACCTGACCCTTTGATAATCCGATTTTTGAATAATCCGATAATGTATTATCCATGATTTTCAATATTAACAGGGAGTATATCCTTTAGTAGTAAATAATCCCATCCTTAGTTTTTTTTATTTTAATTCCAATATTTATAACTTAACAACCAAACACTTCAACATATTGGCTTGCCTCCTGTCAACTCACTATATTAAACTTCAATTTTATGACCAGGAATTGTGCTATCTTTGAACAAAATATTCCAACTGTTCCATGTAATGGCTAAATATGCCAACAGTATCGTTGTTTCAAATCTCATCAAATTATAAACAAATTTATCTGATGGTGCATCTTGTAGTCCTTCACGTAATTCTTGGATTGTTAATGGTGCTTGTGTAATATTTTTTTTGAAGAATACTGATGTTGATTTTGTGCACAATGTCTCATTATCATGTTATAAATGTGATACCTGAAAAAATGAAAATAAAATTCCTATGTAATTAGTTCATAAGATGTTAAAAACATGAATGCTATTTAGCAATGTAAATGTAATTAATTTTTGATACCTGAATCTTTTATGATGTCTAAATATGCCATCCTTATATTGAAGTAGATGTCTATCATATTCATGTAAGATGATATCCTTGGACCTTCTTGTAAAGAAGTTACATTTTCTACGTGGAAACAACATTGGAAATGACATTGGAAGCATTCCAACTGTGTTGAACTCATTGATGGGTGACTCTAAAAGTGTTAGCCATTGTGTGTAATCTGAAATTTCAACAGTTGGATTTTCTAACTAAGCTCTTACCAAATCAAGTTCTTTCCCTAGAAGAACTAGACGTGATGCTATTGATGATGTGTGTCTAATAATATTTTCCTCCTTTAAATCAACCAAAGGACCATCAAATTGTAGTCTCATCTCACCATCCTCCTCATACAATCTAATATAACGAATCCTTTCAAAAACATTAACATCTCCTGTATCACTGACATCATCCAAAGCATGCTCATCTATTTCTACATATTGATATAATGGATCATTCTATTTCTTATACAATAAGGTAGCATACACACGTTTTTTATTTACAACAAAGCTATAGGTTGTTCCAATTTGATCAACTCATCTTAGTATCAGCATTGGAATTTCATGAATCCTCAAAGGTAGTCTAGTTGCAATTTCAGATACATCTTGCATAAAACTGATGGTATGTCCTTTATATTGTAATTGACCTCCAATAGCATGCGTAACTTGTAAAATAGGATTAATTCATGATATAAGCATTTCTTCAACTTATGATAGTTCTAATAAGATTATTGGTTGGGGTTCTGGATCCATATCAGTATCAGTAAAAAAATGTTTAATCTCTTCACCATCGTGATTCAAGATCCCCATTACTTTTTCATTTGCACACCTTGCACATGTTGGACCAAATCTTTGTACAGGTTTCATTAACATACTCAAAAAACTTTCATTGCAAATACCACATGATCGGGGAACACTAAACTTATCAACCTCGCTTGAAAATCTTGTTATTACATGCATGATTTCTGTATTTGACTTATGAAGATTTGGATAAGATACCTGATTGTTCATATGTTCAGAAGATATTTGTTGATGTTCCATTTGCAATCTTGGTTGACCTTGTTCTTGACCAAGTCTTACAACTAAATCTAACATTTCTGCCACTTCTGCTTGTCTTTCTCATTGTCTAAAACGTTCTTGTCTTTCACGCCCTTGTGCACGTCTTCGTTCTATAGTAACAATCTTTATAATATTTATAAGTGATTCATCTTTGACCATCAAATCACCATGACCTTGTCCACGACCACGACCACGACCACGTCCACAACCATGTCCTATATCTGAAATAACTTATTGATGCAATCAAGGCTGATGAGCATTTTCAACATTAGGAATGACTACTAAGTGATTTTCGTGTTCATCTATGCATTCTCGTCCTTGTCCACATCCACGTCCATGACTTCTTCCTCATCCTTGTCTGTGATCCCTTCCATTCTGTGAAATATTATTATACAAAGTGACCTAATATGTTTAGCTTTATTAGATCATACATTAAATAAATTTCATCTAAAACAAAAATAAAATTTCATCTGGAAACCTCACTTCCTTCCACCTGTTGTTGCTGCATTTCTGCTCGACACGTTCTTTGACGTAAGCGATGTTGTTCCATTCTTTGCAGCTCCAAAGGATCTCCCCGTTCCTAAGCTTCTCTTCTTCGATCTCTGAGACATTGTTGTCTCGCTCGATTTAACTCATGCACTCTATCACTTGTAGGACCTGTATTTACAGGAATGAGAATCCTTATATAGTATTATGGGTTGTATTAAATTTGAAATAAAACCCAAATCTAAAAATAAAAAATTAATTATTTTTTTAAAGAAACCTAAGGCACCCAATATGTTTTTAAATATAACCCAAACCTAAAAATAAAAATTAGTTATTTTTAAAAAAAAAACCTTATATAGTATTATGGGTTGTATTAAATTTTAAATAAAACCCAAATCTAAAAATAAAAAATTAGTTATTTTTTTAAAAAACCCCAAGGCACCCAATATGTTTTTAAATATAACCCAAACCTATAAATAAAAATTTTTTGTTTTTCTAAAATTATTTGGGAAATAGAATTAGCAAGTTTTGTACCCATTGCCGATTTACTCCACTTCAATAGATGCTCCCGAATCCAACAATCGAATGCAAACTATTCATCTAATGAGGCGTATTTATGGTTTTTAATGGACGCAACCTTTGGAACAAGTACGCAACCTTTCTAAACAATTTTTAGTCATGGCAAAGCATATAGTTAAAGAGTTTCTCAAATTAAAATTAAAGAAAAAAAAGATAATTAAGCAAAAAAACATTAGCTTAACACAAAGCACTGATGATCCAAGCAACAAAACAGATAGCCCAAGGTGCCAGCTTGTCTGCCCGTGATACAATGTGGTGAAATGCCAATGCAATGGGCAAACAAAAAAAAGAAAAATACAAAAATACAGAAAGCACCACTGAAGTATGCCATGATCAGGAACCTTATCAGAGATATTTACGTCACTCTCAAGGTGATGGCCATGACATATTTGCATTGTAGACTGTGCAACATTGTGACATGGCTACCAAAGATCCTGCAGCAGAGAAAAAACTATGAAGAGGGAAGGCTGCGGCTCTGATAGATCTACTGGTCGTGATCACTGCAGAGGCCGCAGTTCTAACATGGGTTTCAGCCGCAGCGGTATGCACAAAGTTGGGTTATTGAGATGGCCTATGTAGAATGTTAGTTACACGTTAGCATTATTCACAAAGTTGCGTTACCGAAATAGCCTATTTGGAATGTTACACGTTTTGAAATTTTACACATCAACATTACACGTCAATGTTATTCACAACTAAAATGGCTTCTCTGGTACATGTCAGCGTTGTGCACAAAGTTACGTTACTAAAATGGTCCATGGGAAAGTCACCGTTGGTCAGCGTTATGCACAAAAAATTAGCGTCAAGGTTTATCATAAAGTTTATCTTTATTGCCGTACACAAGGTGTGCTAAGGTACACAATGCTCAAATGAGGATCTGTTTACTTTATGACTCCTACTACAGGCATGTAGAAATAATTCTAACTTTGAGAGGAGAAAAGGTAAGAGTTTAGGCAAGGGGCTAAGCCTAATTAACAAACTACTCAACAAAACTACTCCCAAACCAAGTGTGCCCGCCCTTATTTATAGGTGACAAGATAGGCCCCGATATTAGATGCCTAATCTCGCTTTGAAGGCTTTCCATGGGTGACTTCTTTAACTTTTTCCATGGGTTCGATTTCAATTTTTAGTCTAACCCTTTAGTGGAGCTCTATCTCTATACCTACATTCATCTTTGTTAGGACTAGATGTTGAAGGGGGAGAGGAAGATGAGGAACTAGAAGTATTGTCATGGCTTCGATGGTGTTCCTTGGGGTCTCGTGATTTATCATTTCTAGCTTATGAGAAGGTCTCAGGCCTTGAGGTCTCCCCTAGTCCAGGACCTATGTCATCTCCTCCAAGATTGTCTACCTTAGGTGAATGTAGTATTTGAGTGTCGTTAGGGTGGTCATGATCATAAGAAATCCTTGCATAAAGTTGATCACTCCAATATTCTTCATCATATATCTCATTGTTCCTCTAATGAATGTGTTCATTATATAGTGCATTATCATTTCTGTGTGAGAGAGACATTATTGTTGGCTTGGTGTGTGGTTTAATATTTTTTGAAAGATATATTGTCAATTCTTTTACAGTGATCTTGTATAATATAACTAATCTAGATAACTAGCAACATCCCAGCAACAATGCCAATGATGAACGATGAGGTACCCCTATGCCCAACCATACAAATCACAAGTATTCACGCACAATCTGGTTGAATTCTATGGATGGGACTAGTTGTGACATCTACATTGTTATGCTTTGATTATAGTTTGTTGTCTTCCCGCTTGGACTAGTGGTAGCTTTTTCATGTATGATTTAGTCCAAAGAAAGACGTATGATGTTTTCTAACTCTATGCCACTCCTAGTGATGAAAAGAGGTAAATTTATCAAACTAATGAATAATGGAAAACAAGATCTAAACTAGCCTATGGCAATGAATATCTACACTTAATCGTCCGTACACATCTTGGACTTCGTGAAGCTACAAGTGTATGTCATTGGTTGTGCCAAATGATACAGCTCTGAATTACCAAGTATTTACAATTAAACACTTGTAATTAAGGCATACACATTCTACTTAATAATAGAAACACATGAAAATATTTAACTAAGAAAGTAGTAAATAATTAAAGCAACAATAATTCTAAGTGAATGCTACAATGATGAAAGTAATCTTAATCTTTATTGTCAGTCATGTAACCTGTCCAAGTATGTCACACTCAAACAAAGGTGTCATATGATTACAAACATTACATTATGGGCATGCACTAGGAATAATAAACTTTGAAAGAAGAAACTAAAAACTAAACTATCTTCCTAGGTACTAACTATTGACTAATTATCTCATTTGAGTACCCTAGCACCATATTTATAGGCAAGATCTAGATGAGACAATGTTAGGTGCATGATTTCACTTATTAGCTTTGACATCAGGTATGCGATGTTGGGGCTTTGACATTGCGTATATGATTTTGGGGCCTTACAATGGTGTCTCATCAGTTGGTTGGATGACCAGTTGTTTTTTTTCTTTTTAAAAATATTTTATTTCAAGATTTAATATGTTTTTGGATTTATTATCATTTTTACTTTTATTTTTTTACCTATATTATATCATGAAGGAGTTAGTTTCTTATTTTTGATTTTTCACTATGAGCATTTTTCCAAGATTTGATGAGAAGATAGGCTTCATTTTTTTGGACTATTTTCTTATTGCTTTTAAATGATTAGGCTTTGTAATTATCCTTTCATTAGGAATAAACATAAAGTTATTAGAAGTATAGTGGAATTTCAACAATTTTAATTTAGGTCAAAAGGTCATAAAAACCCACATTCTATACTAGCTCGACCAGCATGCATTTGGATAACTGATCAAAATTACATCAACTAGAACTAAATAATCTTCTTTTCTAGCCATTAAATCCACATCACTTATTTAAGTTATTCTACCTCAAAATTCTTGCCAAAAATAGAGTTGCATTGCTTGGGCAACATGAAGCTTAGGGAATTGAATGTGCATTTGGCAAAAGAAAACAATATTATTCAAGACTTTGCATATAAATATCATAGTTCAATGATGCTATAGGGGGCATGACCTATGCCTTTACTTTTTGAAAAGCATGGTTGGAGGCTAATAGTTTAGCTTAACTTCTAGACAATAGTTTACATATACCATGGGTTTAGAAATAACATACATGCATGACACCTCTTTAACAAATATATGAAATTGAAAAGACCTAGAGGATCTATTACATAAAAGACCAATACATAAATTTCATTGGTTTAATTGAAGACTCAAACAAATTGGTCTAGATATTTATTAGCTATAATACATTTAATATTTGGATAAAGTTCACTTGCTTCAATGCCATTCTTTATAATTTTAAAATTTTTTTGGTTCCCTCTAACATAAGATGCAGGACTGAACATGCAATGATATGCAACCTACATGAGCACATGAGTTTGCCTTGTGACTCAAACCCATGTGACATACATGATTAGAGTATAATTATTGCATCTTTCATGTGGAATTTCAACTTGTGGTGGCTATAAAAGTGGTCCATAGCATAAACAAATGGAACAACTCTCACATAGTCAACACAAGGCAACCTTGATCTGATTTTTGATGAAGCACAAGCTTGCCTCACACATTTAGCTAAACTAATCTATTTTGCTTCTCTTCTTTGTAGTGATGGTTGGGAAGCCTATTGTTTCACTTTGCATAGATGCCTTTGTCCTTGGGTAACTCAAGCCATTTAGTCTTGAAATAGTAGTGGGCAATGTTAAGCTATAAAATTCTAATTCAGCTATATATCTTAGGGTGTACCTATATTACAATTATTTTTGGATTTCAACACCCTCCCATTTAGTCCTATTTAGGTGCTATGGTTATGGTGGAGGGGGTGAAAGTTTGTGTGGCTTTGGGGTTGATTATGATGGACATTGACATTCTCCTTGGTAGTGTAATGTTTTCATGGGTGGACTATTTTGACATTGTCAAGGTACATTGGTTTCTCTTGAATCTTCCTATCCCTAGTAGTTAAGAAAGGAGCCTATCCTAGAATAATGGGATGCTTCCCTATTGGTAAGAATTTTGATTTGAAAGCTTCAAGCCATGGGTCCAATTCTAGTAGGCAATGTCAAGTTATATAGTTCTAACACAATCCCCACCCCACCCCTACTGCCCCCCTTCCCTACACCCCGCCACCACCACCCTGGATACTTGGGTTACCTGGCTTTATGTTATTTACGTTAAGCTTCTTTATTTGGAAGAAGGTCTTGGACCAAAAAAAAAGAATAAGAATATAAAAAAAAATCAAAGTACATCAGATCATTGAAGAAAGAGTATAAAAAAAGCCCAGTAGTTTTAGGAATGCTTTTTTAGGTTTTCATCTTTACAACTAATCCCAAAAAACCTCCTCTTTAGAATAGGAAAATACTTAGGCCTTACCCTTATTAAGAAGANAAATGCAATTATCAGTGCACTTTTAGAAGAGAAAAATTACAGATATTTGAAGAGGTCTTACCCTTCCAAAATTTGTGTTTTTTAGGGTATCTTATGCATTAATGTCTTTCTATCAACATTCCTCTTAAACATATGGGTCTTTAGGTGAAATAAAGCTTCATTTTATTTCATTTTAAATATATGAGATTTGTTTCTTCTCATTGTCCTCTTTGTGGAAGTGAAGACTCATTTCTTATTTTTTTGAGTATCTTGTTGCATAGCATGCTTAAACATGGACATCTAGATTTTATAATAACTTTCAATCAAGCATTAGCAAAATCATTCTTATTGATCAACCTACTTTTTCTACTTCCTTTATTTACAACTGGAAGTCTCTTCAAACCCTTGTTCTCTACTTTATTTGGAAGCTTAGATGTGCAGTTATTTTCAATAACAAGAGCATAGCTATGATCTTTCTTTGGGAGTTAAATATCATATTTTCAAAGATGTCACATTTCAGCTACAAATTCAAGTAAAAAAGCTTTCACNATTTTTTAAAATATTTTTTCTCTTTTTATTCAAACCATAGAGGCTAAATGCCTTTTTCCATGTAATGCATCTATCATGCATATGTAGATAAGAAACTACAATGATACCAAATTTGCTCTAAGTGGCATGTAATCTAGATGAATTAGTAGCCCAAGTTGATTTATTAAAAGGAAGCCACCTTGAGCTAATTTGCTTAAACATATATTTTGAAACTATAATATAATTATAATTGAAATGCTTACTAAGCTTGCACCATGTTTTTCAAATTTGCTGAAGAATTGAAGAACTAGGAATAGAAATGGTTTGAGGAAAAAGAAGATAATGAAGAAAGCTACTATAAGAGCAACTATTATCATTTTTAGGTTTTTCTTACATAATTTTTTTTCTTAAAAGCATCCTCCAAACATTATTTCCATCAATACTTTGCAATTTAGTTTGCTAAGAGAGAAATAACCTAGTTATAATAATTAATAAGGCCAACACCTCCATCTTTCTTGCTACTAGTGGAAATATCCTAAGCAACCCTAGAAAATCCTTTTTTAGGTTGCTTAGTAGACTAATAAAACCAATGGATAATAGGATCAATTATATCATAAGAAATTTTAGAGTAAGCCTAACAATGCAAGTAATAAATATGAGTTGATTAAAGTATTTACTTAATAACTAAAACTTTGCTAAAAAGAGTGAGCTTTTTCTCTCTTCATTTATCAAGCTTCTTTTCAATTTTATCAACCATAAATTGCAAAAAATAGTAAGATTAGGCTAAAAAAAGATATTTTTAAAATTTAGGAAATAGAATCTTTTTTCAAGATTTTCCAAGGCTTAAGAGTAACTCACTCATTAATATTATTATTTCAATAAATAATAGTTTTTTCCCAATTGATACAAGAGTTAGATAACATGTAATAATCCTTCACTCTAGCCAATTAAATATTGATATGTTGAAAAGAATTATTAATCATATAAAAGGAATCATCTACAAGTACATGTTAAGAAATTATGTATCCTAATCATCAATTGAAATTCCCTTAATGATATTTGTTTGCAAATCATAATGTAATTTATGTGAAAAGATGTTTGCAATAATAATAAAAAGATAGAGAGGTAGAGGATAATCTTGAAAAATAGACCGTTGAAGAGAAAAGAAGGAACTCAATCCAAAATTTGCAGCAACTTGAACATAATCCAAGTTAATAAAAGCAATTTCCTTATTAGTATCATAAGATTATTTCATTCCCTCCTTAGTTGTAATAACATTATTTAAGATATATCTACCTTTAACAAAATTTTTCAACTCAAGTCTAATGATATTTTCTAAAATCTTGTGAATCTAGCAAGCCATGCATTTAGCTAAAATTTTTATAAAAGTTGTTAATAAGTGTAATAGTCCTTTAATTACTAATATGTTGAAGATATTCATTCTTAGAAAAAATACAAATCACACCTTCATTAATATTTTTACCAAGAAAAGATTTTTTAATAACTTCTTAGAAAACATAAAAGAGATCATCTTCAAC
>MNCI01033672.1:0-10899 GCA_015680685.1 Gnetum montanum | reverse complement strand
AATAATGTTGGCATATTCTCCACATTTTTTATGCATTCATTCCATCATCTTATTGATTTTTGCTTCAATTTCATCCAATGATTGTAGTGTTGGAAATGATGGTTCCACCTCCTTGAGGTGAGTTGATTTCTCCTCTTTTAGATTATGGACCTTTGTTGATGTAAGATTTTGATCCTGTTGAGATTTTTCAACATTCTCCCATCTAGCCATTTCTCCTTCTTCTTTTGCTACCCGTTTGATAAGCTCTTGGAATTGATGGGTTCGTAGCTCATATAGTTGACCTTGGGCATACATCCCTAAGGTTTCCCTTGTTTCATTATGGATCCCATCAATAATATGGTACATTAACCTTTCCTCAGAGAACTCATGGCCTGGGCAGTTTAACAATGCATAATATCTTTCTAAGGCCATGTCCAAGGGTTCATGTTGTGCTTGTTTCCACTCTTGGATTTGTTTCCTCAAAGCTGACACTCTTACATAAGTTTGATATCTTTCATTAAATAGCTCTACCATTGTTGACCAACATTGGATTGATTTTTGTTTTAACGACATATACCATACTTTTGCATGACCAACGAGTGTCATAGGAAAGAGCTTAAGTTTTTTTCATCCATTAACAATGTTGTTCCATGCACAGGAATCATAGAAGGCTTGTAAATGTTGTTGCAGATCTAAATCATAGCCTCCTAAGAATTTGGGAAAGTTTTTTAAGTCAAGCTTCGGTAGATGGCTTTCCTTGCGATGCCTACGGGATATTCGAATAGCCTCTTGTATTTCTATTAAGCTTGTAGTGGCCAGTAGGGGTTCACCATCACTAAGTATGTTATGCATTCATGAGTTGGGACGATGTTGTCTTATTTTATGTTTATCGAAAACCCCTACATCAGACTAGGTACTCCAAACTTCATCTTCATTGTCATATAGTTCATTGGTTCTCCAATGAATTGCCCTACTAGTTGTCGCATTATCATAATCTTGTGAGAGAGACATTGTGTGTGAATTTGTGTGTGACTTAATTGAAATTAATTTATTTTCTAAAAGATGTATCGTGAATACTTTGTTACAGCGATCCTGTATGATGTAACTAATCTAGATAATTAGCACCATCCCCAGCAACAACGCCAATGATTTGTGGTTGGGTACCCCTACACTCAATCATACGAATATGAGTGTTTCACGCATGATCCAGTCGAACTCCATAGATAAGATAGTTGTGGTATATAGGTAGTTACTCATTGATTGTAGTTCGTTGTCTTCCCACCTGGACTAGTTATTGCTTTATCACGTATGGTTTAGTCCAAAGTGAGGTGTATGATGTGTTCCTAAACTAATGCTACTCTTGAAGGCGATGGAAAATAATCTTAGCTAAGCTAGGAGGAAAAGGGAGAGAGAATCTAAACTAGCCTAAGTGCGATGAGCATTCATTCCTTAATCATTCATACACATCTTGGACCTCGTGCATGACTACTGCTGGGATTACCAAGCACAAATCCTAGGTATGCTACTGGGTTACCAAGTAGTCACACTTAAATGCTCATGATTAAATCATACTCATTCCACATTTAAGGAGTTTAGGATGGAGATACATTAACTATGAAAGCAATAAATAACAATAACAATTAAATAATTAAACCAAGTGAATGCTGCAATGCTGAAGTAATCTCAATCTTTATTTCTAGTCATGTGTGTGTCTAAGTACATCACACTCGAATAAAAGATGCCATACAATTACAATCATCACACTACGAGCATGCATTGGGAGAGAGGGTTGAGAGGGAAAAAAATGACAAAAAGACTCTACTCTAACACTAAACTAACTTCCTACTACTGACTAAAGACTCCCCCTCTTGTGCGCCTACAAGTATATTTATAGTCCCACGCAGGAGCTACGATATCGCATATCCGATATCGTTTTTGGGCTACGATATCACGTACCTGATATCGTGTATGCGATATCGTGGATTTGATATGGCAACCAAATGAATCACAATTCATCAGGTATGAGTCTTAGGGTGAGTTGTATTTACACTTTTTCCTTGTATAGCACCAATGATATTAAATATTATTAGATTCTAAAATATGATGTTCATATAAATGACATTTGAACTTAGCTATCAATGTAGTATTGATGAACCCATAATACTATCATAGTCATATGATTATTAGAAGCTATCTTATTAGATGTCGAATGATGTTTGGACAATTAGCATTATGATAGTAATGAGTGGAATAAATGAAGAACTAGTCACTATGAATTTGATGCATTTCTCTACCTTGATGCATTTGATGAATTTGATGCTATGTACAGCTAAAATGTCATTTCAATATCTATTGTGACTTAGGAGAAATTTACTCTACAACTTGGCAGCTCATCTCATAATAATGTGATGTGATATTAAATTTATTTGAAAGCTAATATCTGCAAGAATATTTAGTTAAAATTTTAGCATAAAAAACATAACAAATTTTGAGTTATCATCTCTCAAATTTGCACTACCAAAATTACTATGATTTTTGATAGCTTAGAGAAAACATAACATAACCTTAGCCTCAAGAATCTTTTGTAGTGATTCTTTTTCTCAAAGAATAAAAAATATCCTAAGTTTTCAAAGAATAGAAATTTTATTAGTTGATTCTTCATAAAGTTAAGATAATCAAGAAATTATTTTGCCACTTGAAATTCCTTCAATTGGTATTAGAGCATGAAGTTTACCTATAAAAATGAGTGTAAAATACATAGCTAGATGCTCCATCATGTTTAATGGATCTCTAGATTTCAGCCTATGGACAAGAATGTTGAAAGGCATCCTTGAGCATAATGACTCTCAGGAAATAGTTAAAATCGGTTAAAATCGGTTTCAAATTTATTCATGATTTTGAGGATTTCGCAACATTACAAATCAAAGAATATGAAATAAAGAAGAAGAATAACAATTGGTCTCATAATGTAGTTGGCTAGTGTTTCACATATTATTTCTGGAGATATAGTCTTCATACTATTTCCAAAGAAGTATGGGATAATCTCCAATTAGAATACAAAGGAAGCTTGGAAAATTAGCAAATGTAGCAACTAATGTGCAAAAGAAAAAAAAAATTGATACCCTAGAAAGTGGAAGAAATGAAAGTGTCGAATTAGTAGAATGTATGAAACCTTATGAAAAATAGATAAATATTGTTGGGGATATACCAATAGGTAAAATGTTTAGAAAGTTGTTTAACCTCTCTATTGTTGATGTATAAATTTTGGTCATATAACAACACTCACAAAAACTCATTTTACGAGACTACTGCCTAGAGCACCTCTTGTATGGTGTTTTAAGAGATAAAAATTAAACACTTTGACAAGAAATTTAAGTAAAATAATTATTTGAATCAATAACTACAAGGGAATTTTAAATGAAATAACTATTCATTAAAACAGATCAAGAATGACTTACAAATGATCAATCACTTAAAAGGAAAATGACTTAAACTGTTAATACAAACAAAGGGGTTTGTAATTAAAAGTGTTTCTCTTAAAAATAGAATTTCTATCAGATTAAATAACTAAGCTGTCCAAATAACAAATAAAAATTGAAACAAAAAACTTACCTCAGCTTTACATCTGTTGACAAGATGGACACCTCCTCCAACAAGTTTGCACCTTCGGTTGCCCTAATCCGTTCACAGCCCTTGATCGGACTGCTTTCGGAAGCACCACCAAAATTCTAGATTTGTAATGAAAGCAGGTGCGCAGCAAGAGAAACGAGGCAAACGCCAGCAACGCACCACCAGCCAAAGCCAGAATCCGGAACACATGAAACTGGGACGGGGCTTTAGCTTCAGAGAAATCCACGGGGTGAGGAGACCAGTGGATCTATGATACGCAGGGATATAGGTCACGGAGGGCCTGCAACCGCACAGCTACCCTGTTGGGATACTGCTTCAACATCAGCCACCACGGTGTCACCATCACGCTGCCGCCATTACGCATGCACAAGCCCACCACCTCCTCAGTATCACCACGACGGCCACGCACCACCCCCGCATAAGGAAGCTTAGGAAATCCGATGCCACGGACCAGAAAGATCCCATGGCCTGACCGAAATCCGCGATCATGGCCCGGAACGCACCGTCCAGCAGGATAATCATGGCTGCATGGCCATGAGCAGCATATGCAGAAGGAAGGTACAAGATACCGCGTCCTTGTGCTGGAACGCTGATACTTTTCAGGAAGCAGACGAACCATGCATGGCAAGATGCCATGCACCAGGCAGGCACGTGGAAAGAAAGGCAATGTATGTGAAAAAGATGTCTTCCTCTCTGCGGAACAGTATGCATCAAAGCTTATGCAAAACAGAGAAATCACGGAAGCTGATACAAATCACTAAAATCACAAATGCTAATGCTACTAGCAAGAATGCATATGCCAATCGCGGTTGCCGGACGCATGAATAGATGGGAGAGATGGGTTAAACATTGCGCGGAAAACCTAAGCAAGGAATGATGTGTCAAAGATTTTACTGCAATGTCAAAGATTCATGCTGCATGGCTTTCTGTTACAAAGGCTCCTTGCTTGCTCGCATGGTATCCAGCTGCCGTTTTCCAACCTGCAAGTTCTGCAGGCAGTGCAACGATGATAACGGCCCTGAGAGCCTTCTGTACTTGTTGCCGGCATTACGCGTGATTCTCGCTTTGCAATGTCGCCAATTTCGTTTGAATCACAGGCCAGGATAAAGATTGTCTGTGAATTTCTTTTTATGGGATTAAAACTTAAAGCAAGTTTCCAAGGTGTAACCTATTTGCTTATTTAACCATTTCATTTTGTTCATTGTTTTCCTGGCAGTTCCTAAAATGAACGGCTGGTGAGTCAGAAGAAAGCCAGCCATGGATGGGCAGTTGCCCTTTTATATTTTTTAGAACATTCAGTTCGAATGCTGATTGAACGGCACGGCAGATATGGCATGAAGGCAGTGAATGTTGACAACCGTTGAGCATCATACAATTTACTTTAGAATGTTTCCTAAGGATAGAAACAGCATTTTGAGTGGAATGGCTGCACTGAAACAGTTCAACGATGGTTCAATTAAATTATCCTGCTTACTATTACAGCAATCGTAACCAGCTGTAGTTAGGGAGGGAGGTAAACTAATCATTATAATGGAGAGCTATGCTTCCTTGAATACCATTTATTGAAAGCACTCCTATGTATCATGTAATTTGTTTCAAATAAAGTAATGGCTTCAAATCGTGAAACTATATTTTAGTGGGAAAACTAATTAATCATGGCCCCATGCTTAGCATGGGTGATGTTGACATCAACATCTACATAGATAAAAGATTTAAAAATACTCTTTTAAAAGGCTTCAACATGCTTGGTATTAATGAATTAGTTTCTCAACTCAAAACCCTGCAAATTATGAAGAATAACAACCAATCTAGTGAAGATGATCAAGCCTACATGACTAAGCAAAATAGAAGAGGTAGGTAAGGAGGATTCTGATGGAGAGGAAGATTCAATTATCAAAATAAAAATCAAGAACCAAACTTAGAAGTAAATAGTGATCAAAATACAAGAGGAAGAGGAAGAGGTTTAGCTAGAGGAAGAGGTAGATGAAATCAATCTAGATGATAAAGACACAATGAAGACTGAATACCATATTGCAACTTCTACAAAATAAAAGGCCACATCATTGATCAATGCTAGACTAAAATTAGTTTAAAAATAATACATAAAAAGACTTCACAAGGTACTCCCTCATCATCTCTAAAAAATACTCAAGAAGAAGAGTTAGGTGATTATGTAGCTTTCAATTAAATTAAAGAAATAAATCAAGATGTTTGGATTGTAGACAATGAAAGCTCCAATCACATGACCCCCAAAAAAAATTATCTTTTAAATCACAAAAAAAAAAAATAATCTTGGCAACACCAAAATTGGAGATGTAAATTACTTAGTCATGGAAGGAATAAGAGATTGTGTGGATAAATAAACAGTGCACAAAAAGTCACCATTTTCAATGTGTATTTTGTTCCTAATCTTTTCAACCCTCTCAGCTCTATTGGAAAAGTCTCTAATGGAGGAAATAGTATCAGTTTAAAGAGCAATCTCTACATTATCAACAAATCCAATGGTGAAGAAATTGTGAAAATTCAATCATTAAATAACATAATATATTACCTTGAATGTGGCTATCTTAATGAAAAATGAGATATCATAAGCAACCATACTACCGCATAATAGAAGCTAACTAAATATCAAATAAAGATGAAGTCAAAGAAAAGAATAACGAGGATTTTAGCAAATCCAGACTTTAGTATGGAAGGCTTGATAACATTTCGTATTACAAAAGTGAAAGAATGATCAAACAAGAAAAAGTTATAGAAATAAAGATTGAAGATATTCCTCAAGATAAATGTGAGGCTTGCATACAAGGAAATCAAACCAATTCTTCTCATAACTCTTAAAATGATGCCTGAAAATGGTTGATTTGCCTTGTTTTTTTTTGGTCAGATTGTGGTCATGCTATGCCACATGACCTCAGCATGACTAACTAAAAGTGGCCCAAAACATGTGATTCTGAGCTCAAACTTTGAGATTATGAAGGCTGGGAGCTGCAAGGGGCATTGATGAAGCTCATGAAGGGTACGTGTGCTCGAATCTAGGCTGTTTGGACTTGATTTTGGGGATCCAGAAGTTGGTCACACTGTACACACGCTAGTCTTACGCTAGGTAGTGTGACCAAAGTGTCCACAGCAAAAACCATGCATTTTGAGCCTGAAACCCTAGATTCCGAATGCTGGGAGTTGGAGCACTCATCTATGGGCCCCTGGGAAATTTACCTATCCAATTGTGTGTCGTTTCATGCTATTTTTAAGGCTCTCGAGTTTGTTCATGCCGCACTCAAGTTGGGTAGCGGCATGACTTAGCTTGAATCCTATCTGAAAGTGCCAGGCCAAAATTTTATGGTGTTTTCATTGGTCCCTCTTTTTTGACGCCTATAGGAATCCACTCGAGAGGCATTGACAAAGAAGTACAAAACACCATGAGCAACTTGGCATCTAATACTTTTCGTTAGCCACCTATCTGGATGTCATTGCATTGTGTTTAGAAGTACATTGAATTGGGAAATGAAGTTTTGAGATGCACGGGAAGCAGGCTGTAACTCTGGGTTCGGGGATTGATCAAGGGGTTGTTTTGTTTAACTGTGGGAGAGGAATGCACTTTTGAATAAGTCATGTTGGTCCTTGTCAATAGCCAATATCTAGCAGACTTGGGACCAAGGCATGGGAGGTGCGTCCTTTGGAGGGACGAGACTCTTGTATCATGTTTAAAGTAACCCGTTGTCAATAGCCAAAGCCACACGATGAGGTGGTGCGTCATGATTGTTTGAGGCACGAGTATTTTCTTTCAAGACAACTACCTTCCCACCTAGGGCTTATATGGGAAGAGCCAATGGCCTTATGATGTATTTTGCTCTTTGATTTTTGTTGTTGTTTTGTCTTCCCTTTTTCTTGTTTTTTTTAAAGAGCCTACTTTTTGTGCTTTGCTCGTGTTCAAGCACTTGCATTTTGTGTCGCGTACCATGTATTGTGTTTTTGCATTGCAACTACTTAGAGAATCACAGTGTGCAATAGTGTATCAAGAGTCTTGGGATGAATATGGCATCACGAAGATGTAACTGAGTAGGACAAGGAGAACATGATGGAGAGTAGGGGATGCATCGGAAACTAGGAATGTACTTATGAGCAGATTGATTAACCCGGTTCCGTGTGTCGGGAGTAATGTGGTACCTTGTCACTATGATGAAGTGCATCTATGTGCGAACACCTCAGAGTGTCATCCTACAAAAAAAACTCCAAGAAGATAGGAAAACCACAAGTGATGTTAGCTTAAAACACTTTAAACATGACTACAGCTGATGGGATGAAGGCACCATGTTAAACTTCAGGAAAACAAAACGAGCAGCATCAGTGTCATCAGAGTCCACGTGGTGAATCATGCAGCAAGTTTTAGATGCATAAAAGTCATTGATTGCAGATCAATGGGCTAGTGATGGTGTTGCCAATTTATAGTCTTAGTGGACTGTCATGGATTAGTTTTATGTCATAACCCTTTGGACGTTGCCAGTTTAGCATCATAACAGACGATGCAATGCTAGTTTATAGTCATGGCAGACTGTGAAGAGGCAAGCTAGTTTATAGTCTTAGTGGACTCTAGTGGACAAAAATATGGTAGTTTAATGTCATACAAAATAATGAATCTATGGTATCAATTTACCGTCATGATGCCAGGATGTTGTGTGGTGCTAGTTTTAAGTCATAGCTCCAGGACGTTCTGTGGTATTGGTTTTAGGTCGTGATGCTAGGACCGATGCATACCTTAAGTTTATTAGACGTAGAATGCTTTCAGGTACATGTGATTTTTAGGGTTGACAAACTCGTTTCCATCCATGTTGGTGAGTTTGAATGCCCCATTGTCGTATGCCTTAGTGACCAAGGCCCCTCCCAGTTGGCTGAGAATTTGTCTGAGTGTTCACGGACTGTCTTGAGCACAAGGTCACCTTCTTTGATTGGATGCTTGTGTGCATTGTGTTGATGTCACCATCATTGTTGCTTTAGGTACCACTCAATTTGATCCAGCGTGCATGTACGTTCCTCCTCCACCGAGTCAAGGTCAATAATGCGCAATTCATCATTTTGACCTTCATCAAGGAGTCTAGAGAGAGTGATCCGCAATGAGGGTACCTACAATTCCAAAGGTAGAACACCTTCTGATCCATAAATAAGACTATAGGGTGTTTTACCTGTGGACGTTCGATGCATCATTCGATATGCCCATAGTGCGTAAACTAGTTGTTCATGCCATCTTATTTTTCTCTAATGAAGCATTTTCTTGAGCACCATGATGATAGTTTTATTTGTGCACTCTGCTTGACCATTGCTTTGTGGGTAGTACGGTGAAGAGAATGAGTGCTTGATTTCCAGGATTTTGCAGAAGTCTTCGGTTTCGGCACTGCTAAATTATAACCTGTTATCGGTGATTATGGTCATTGGGACACCAAAACAAGTTACAACGTTTTCGAGTATAAAATTGCACAATTGTTTGGATGTGGTCTTCCTAAGGGGGATAGCTTCTACCCATTTTGTAAAGTATTCAGTTGCAGTGATGATGAAGCTATGTCCTACTGAAGATAGGTGAGTTATCAGTCCAATGATGTCTAACCCCCATTTCTGGAAAGGCCATGTGATTTGTGCTATATGCAATTCATTAAGTGGCACATGTATTAAATTACCATGCTTCTAACAAGTGTTGCACATTTTGAAGTTGGAGAAATAATCATACTTTATGTGTGGCCAATAATAACCTAAGCGTCTGATTTTCGTTGCCATTTCCTTGGGCGCTATATGTCCCTTGCAAAGTCCTTCATGAACTTGCTCCACGATCATATGACCGTCGATGCTACTAATGCACACTAACAAAATTTCCTCATAGGATCTATGACATAACGTGTCTCCTATCAATGCATATTTTCGAGAACGTTTTCGCACCGCGTCCTTTTGAGCATTCGTTAGATGTTGTGGCGCTTCACCATGTAGAAGGTACTCTTTTATGTCATCATACCATTCCATTGCATGTGTGGTACTAACTGATGCTATAGGTATGCCATCGAGAGTATCAGTTATGGGTTTGGTGTAATTCGTTATGGAATTAGGCAACACATGAAACATGTTTGGTGTCACGTTTAAGACTAGTGTTGCAAGTGCATCTGTGATGGTATTTTCGTTTCTAGGAACATGTTGCACATATATTTTTCTTAACTGTTTCAGCAAGTGTTTAGTTAAGTCACAGTATGGTTGTAAATGTGAAGTTTTGCATGCAAAAAAAACCCATGACCTGATTGATTACCAGCCGTCAGTCACCTCGAATTATGAGCCATGTGATTCCTAATGCTAGTGTTACCATAAGACCTCTAAGAAGACCTTCATACTTTGCCATGTTGTTGGTACAAGGAAAGTTTAATCGATAGGCAAAGGGTCAAATTTCTCTGTAGGGATAGGTTATGATGGTTGCAGCACTTCCTCCTCGAGAGGTCGATGCTCCATCGAAGTATCATATTGCATCGTAGTCATCGGGCATGATGTGTATGGTATTCACGTTCTCATCAAGGAACTCAAGGTTTATCGTTGCTTGGTCTTGCGTCGGTGAGATGGTCATTTAATTGACTATTGCTTGACCCAATGTGGAAGATTGAGCTATGTAGCACAGGTCAAACTCAGCAATCGTCACCTTCCATCTAGCTATCTTGCCTGAATCATAGATGTTGTGGGTGATAGCTCTGAGCACATTGTCTTTGCAAATAATGTTGACTTGGTTACGGAAGAGATAATGTCACCACTTCTTCAAAGAAAAGATAAGGGCTAGATCAATGGACTCTAGATTAATCTCTCTTTTAGTGGCTCCATGTGGTCCATTGATGGAAAGCGTTGTCAAGAGGTTCTTCTTATCCATATCGTCGCTCCTACCAATTTGAATAGGGGGCAATGTGAGTGAAGATTTAGTTGCCATTCGTATGTAATAAATTTTATGTCTGAATGTAACTAAGGTATTGCAATGAGTAGTTTATTGTCATACATGGATGCATGACATTTTAAGGCCATATTGGGCCACGTATGGTAGTTTTAGGCCTTGTTGGGCCAGGTGTGGTAGTTTAAGACCTATACCATCTTCAAAGGGAGATTAATGACCACATCTAAACTTGACGCTAGTTAATGGTCTAGTTACATCTCATGAATCTTCTGATTAAGTTTTGGTTAGGAGTGCTATGAAGGATTATAGAATTTTTTTTTTGAAAACTCCTTATAATTAATCCCCACAACATGAACTAACTTGTTAACCTAGTTGCATAGATTTGTATT
>MNCI01033659.1:0-11384 GCA_015680685.1 Gnetum montanum | reverse complement strand
TTTTTTAGTGCCTATTTTCTCTCAGCCTCTACTCTTCTTAGCTTTTCTCCAAGCTCTCTAAAAGCCTCCTAGTTCATCCAAAAGCTCTTGTGGATTTCCATTGTTGTGTTTTAAAATAATTATGTTGTGCTTTATCTTTTTGTATGCCTATGATTTGTGATGCATTGTTCTGTCTTTGATTTTTGTGATGTATTTTGTCACTACTTCTTTTTTAAAGTTTTTTAGATCTTAGGAGGAGCTTTGTTTCACTATTTTCTAGGAAAAAATGGAAAGAATTATTGATTGACTAAATGAACGATATGATTGTTTGACAAATGTCTGAGTTGTCTTGAAAAGTGTTGAGTTGTATGGGTTATTTTGAAAAGTTATTTTATAAAAAAATGTGAAGAAGATTTCTTTGTTTTTGAGTTATTTGTATGATAGTGTGTACCTCTCTCTACTCGTTTTCCTTGTAGTACTCTATGCTTGATTGCTTAGTTTCTTTGTTTGAGCTATCTATAAGATCTTTGTACTATTACTACCTTATAGGGTATTTGGAATCTTTGGATGTGTTGTGTATATTATATAATTTCATGGTTGAATTATTTTTATCTCTGTGATGCATTTTTCCCCTCATTGGCTTGATTAGCTTGATGCATTTTACTTTGCTCTTTCCAAGCTCTTATTTGAGCTTATCTGAATATTAAGTTTTCTCTAAGCTTAGCTAAGCTTGGCAATGTAATTTTTTTTTGACCTTTAAGAGCTCACCCACTCTCAAGAAGGAGGAGATTATTGCATGTTTTGAGCTTTGTGTTTTAAGCCTAGTTGTGCTTTCAACTTCTCTTAGAGCTTTTCTTTTTGTAACAGTTTGAGCTCTTAACCTTTGAAGTAATAGAATTATTTTACCTAGTTAGCTCTTCCATCTCAACTAGAAAAAAGCTCAATTCATAGATCCATTTTTTCCTCATATACACACTCTGCCATGTCAGCATCTCAAGCTTATTTTAGAATCATAGCTTCTGACTTTAACAATTAACCTCTATGCGATGTTGATTAGCTATATCTCATATAGCTCAGCATATAGAGCTAACTTGTGGTTCTACAAGGAGCTAAAAAGGCTCCACCATGTAAGCATCACACTTGTTAAATATCTTCTTTGTGATTGATAAAATAGCTCAGATTGGCTTTAGTTTTTAGTAGAATTATAGGGTCTAGTTTTAAAATATTTTCTTAAGCATGTGTACTTTATGAATTGTAATCTAGCTTAGCCCTTTCCCTTATTCTTTACAAAGAAAAAGCTCATAATCGAATTTTAATCACATAGAGGCACTCTACCATGTAAGCATTGCACTTGCAAACTAGCTTTCTTTGATTACAAATAGCTCAAAGTGTTTATAGTAGGTGATGAGTGGCAAGGTACCCCTTACATCCAACCATACGAATCACAAGTGTTCACTCATGATCCGATCAAATTTCATANACCATACGAATCACAAGTGTTCACTCATGATCCGATCAAATTTCATGGATGGGATTAGTTGTGGCATCTAGGTCATTATGCCTTGATCATAGTTTGCTATCTTCCCACTTAGACTAGTGGTAGTTTTGTCACATATGATTTAGTCCAAAGTGAGGCATATTATTCTTGATGTTGTTTTGGCCTTATGATACTCCTAATGATAATAAAGAAATCAATTATTTAAACTAATTAACAATGAAAATTAAAGTCTAAACTAGCCTACGAGTGATGAGTGTTTGTTCCCAGCTTGTCATACATGTCTTGAACCCATGTATCCACTACTACAATTACCAAGTGCTATGCTACTGGGTGAACCAAGCAATAACATTTTTGGGATTACCAAGCAAATACTTGTTTATGCTTAAAACTAGTTGAGCTTATTTTTCCAATTCATTAACATGTATGAAAACATAAATATTAACTAAGTACATATAATATAAATTGCATTAAAAGTAAATTTAATCTAAGTCAATGTGTTGCAATGAATAAGAATTAATCTTGATCTTATTGCCATTAATGGAATATATCTAGGTACATTGCCACTTGAATAAGATGTCTTACAACTAACTCAGATCCACACTATAGGCACTCGCTAACTATTCTCTACGACTACAAAATAAACTTGCAAGATTTTGGATACTCTATTGACAAAGACTTATTCCCGAACTATGTGCCCAAGTGCTAAATTTATAAGCTGGCACACATATTGTGATATCAAATATCCAACATCACATCTTGACTCTAATATTGGGTATCTGATATCATAGCTAGCAAAAATTATCTTTTTATTTAAATAGATGCAATAGCATGCATCATAGCATCTACATTAAGTCATCTACCTCAATACAGCCACATCAACACAATGAACTAATGCTTCATCATACCCCCATGACTAAGTAAAAACTCTTCCTCAAGTTAATAGGATAGGGCTGAGTTTTCTTTATAAAACATTTGGAATGATGGGATTATTGACTAATGATAACTACTAATTGACTCTAACTGCTGCATTAAAAAATTTTATTTGAGTGGATGCATACAAAATGATAGAGTGAAAAAAAGACTAGATAAACATTGATGATTACAAAATTTATAGGGCTCTTCAAAAATCCACTGAAGATGATTATTCTTGTTACCACTAGTGGTGGTAGTCTTTCAACCTTGATTGTTATCTCAATTCTTCTCTGGTTATGTGAAACATTCTTGAAGGATGGACTAGAAATTCTTCTTATCATCCCATGGATCTAGCAAACATGCAAAGTTTGAGCTATTATCTTGTATGTGCTCTGATTTTCCATGGGCATATCCTCCATTGTCCCTCTCTTGGCTTCATTTTCATTCCTAGCAAAAGACCTTCTTCATTAAGTATTTCTTTTAGCATCACCTGTAGTCACCAAAGATCAACATTAGTTTTACTAAATTTTCCTTAATAAATAACCCTTTTTGGATCCCTTAGTTTTCGTTTAAGCACAAGGTGATGATAGCATACTATTCTTAAGGCTAATAGGAGACTAAAATCATCAAGATATTTACATTATTTTGATCAATTACTATTAGTTACCATGATGTTCAAAAATAGGATGTTTTAAAAATTTCAAAGTCGGCATCCCTAGCCCCCATGACTAATAAGTGTAACTTTGAAAGCACACAAGTTTTTGAATAATTAAAACCAAAGATCTAATTTAGAAGACGACCAAGAAATATTGAACTTGAAGGATATTTTAATAGAAGAGTATGAAAAAGTAAAAAGGTAATTAAAAGGAATGAGAAGTAGTCCCAAAATTATGCATAAATCTAGAAAAGCTATCATTAATGTTTTGAAAGATGTAAAGGTTGGTTCAAAGCCATGATCAAAAAAAGTTATGTAAGTGGACCCTCTTCAAAGCAGGCTCTTGCCATAATGCCCTTACATGACCACTTCTATAGATGTCTACGAGCATCTAAGAAGTTAAATGTAAAACATTTCTTTGTTCCAAACAACACACAACTATCATGGTTGGGATGTTGCACTATACTACATAAAACCAAAAGGTTCATAATTGCATGTAGTAGTGATGTGAATAATGGGATAAGAAGGGATTATAAAGATTGAGATGTAAGGTACTTGAGCATGTCCACAATAGGTTCTTATGAAAAAATGTGATTAAAATGATCAAAATACCCATCTATCCAAGTTCAAACCAGGTCCATACCATGAACAGTGACCTCACATTGATGTGTTCCTTCCTATCGACCACCATGAGCCCATAACCACCCCAAAAAACAATCAACACTTCAAGAAAAGAAAGAAAGAGAAGAAGATCCTTAGTTAGAGGGTGGCCTTCAAGCATGGGTAACATGTCTTTCTAGTCTCATAACTAGTGCTTATAGCCCATTATTATGTATAAGGGGTGTTCTTTGAATTTCCATTATTTTTTTTCTTTTTCTTTTTATTTTTTTCTCTTTTTTGGATTTTTAACTTTTTTAAAAATGGAAACCATACCATGCAAAGACATAGCTTCCTATTTATTGGTTGATGAAGAAGTGATGATATGTTCCTCAATGAGTTATAAACCACATGAAAGAAGTCAAGAAGAGAATCCAACAAGTCCCCTTGATGTCACACCCTTTGCCATTCCCACCTAATCATTCCCTCTTTCTTCAAGGTACAATAGCTATTCATTAATTTTAGTTTCATAAAAGAATGACCAAGTTGTTTTCATGAAAAAGACCTTTTATTTAGAGAACTGGAGGGATGGATGAGGTGGTCTCACTACTTTTCCCAACTACTTACCCAATCATCTTGATAGCATAGCACAAAAATCCAACACATAGCTTTGACTTCTACATAATGACTTGGAAATATTATTAACAAAAACATGAAATATATTCATAAAACATAAACAGAATGACTTGAGAAAAGAGAAAAATATTAAGAAATGGAAAATATATTAAGAATTAGAAAATATTGAAAGAAGTAGGAAAATTCTAAAAATTATAAAACAAAAAAAAAGGTGAAAAACACTTATTAGTTCTTGAACCAGGATGGAACATCTCCCCCATGACTAATCTTATGGTTGCACATTTAGGAGATGGATTGCATAATCCCTTGGTTATACACCACCGATTTTCCATCTATCACCATTATTGATTTACTTAATCATGTGGTAACACATCTAACATTGGTGATAGTCTCATTTGGATCATTCAGAGACATATCTTCATCTGAACTTGAAGGTATTTCTATTTTGGGGGATCTAGATGTGTCTTCTTCTTCTTCTTGATTTTCTGTTTTAATTCCCAAGTCTCCATGTTTAATATCCTTTTTTGGTGTATAATCACAGTGTAAGATATCTATGTCTAAGTCATGTTTTTGGTGCATTTTCTTAAGTCTAGAACTAATAAGTAGATCAATTTCCTCTATGCATCTTTGAAATAATTTTATATTCTCATTTTCAGGCCATTGGGTGTCTTTTGGTTTAGTGGCTACTACATAGACTAATTTTTACTCACATACTTATTCCTTAGCATTGTTGTGGGTTGTGTTAATATTTTAAATTTCTGGTCCACAACTACATCGTTTACCNGTTGTGTTAATATTTTAAATTTCTGGTCCACAACTACATCGTTTACTATTAGTGATGCATGGATTTTCCTATCTCTCCACAATGATAAGTACATCCTTTATGTCTTGTGTTAGAGTGGTCATGGTTGTTGGCTTTTTTATATGATTAGGAAACATCATTTTGGCAAGGAAGGTTGTTGCATCAGACTATCTTTATGCTTCTTTTGATGAGTTAGTAGGTCCACAAGTGTTGTGCTTATGTTTGGGAACCATCCTAAAGAAAGAACATTTCTAAAATTGTGCTGGAGATCTACTAGCATTATCATTTCTATGTATGTTCATGACACAAGTAGAATTCTTTCATTGATGTTATGGTGCTAAACTTTCCTATGTTGTTGGCCATAAAATGTGATGGAGGTGAGCATGAGAATATTAAGGATATGATGGAGGGTGAGAGGTGTGAGGTGGCGATCCTTCAAAAGATGTTGCAAGTTGATGATATTCGGGAGAGCAGTAGTAGTAATTAGAGGTAGAGGAGGTAGAACCAATCGAATAAAATGGGATGTTGAACATAATATTTATACCAGTCAAACTAGCAGTAAGTGTAGTGTTGGTTTAATGATGGCCTCCCCCACAACTATGTGTTTTTCCATTGCTGTTTATAGGATTTTTGAGGCTGATAAGAAGTCCCACTAGGATAGTATAGTTGGTTGTAGGACTATCTATAATTACCTTGTGTGTAAGGTAATTTCCTAGGCATTTGCTTTTTTACAAACTTGCGATTCAATGCAAAAGCCCAATACTCATGTAAATGTAACCTAATTTGGAAATAGCCCTTTGGATGGTCATATAGGTAGATGTCACATTCATCATCCTCTTTTGTGGTTGAGTCTATATCCTCTTCTTCTATAGCTATTTTTCCTCTTTGCCGATAAGTATTCCTAGTTGTTTCTTGGTTCTTTTTTCTTCTCTTGTTTTGATCACTCGATTTTTTTTGTGTTACTCTCTTCTCTATGGTTTTTACGTAAGTTATAACTTTGTCATTCATTAAATTCCACATCTTATCTAGCCTTGCTTCAAGCTCATTGATAGAATTTTGTATCGGTAAGGTTTTTGTAAAATCACCTCATTGAGAGTTACCTCTTTTTCCTTATCATAGAGATGAACCCTCTTCTTTTGCAGAGTTGGGTCCCAGTTATTTCCTCTACATTCTCTCATTTACATAACCCTCCTTCTTCTATTTCCACCTACTTAATTAGCCTTTGTATCTAATGGGATTTTAATTCATATAATTGACCTTGGGCATAAATCCCAAGGGTCTCTCTCATCTGATTATGAAACCCATCTATGATGTGGAAAAGCTTCTCTTTCTAAGGGAAGTTATGGCATGCACATTGATGTAATAAAGAATAGTATACACCTAGGGCCATATCCAAGGATTCATGTTGTTCCTATTTCCATCCTTGGATTTGTTTCCTTAGGTTGGACACCCTCAGATAGGTTTGGTATTTCGTGTTGAAAAGTTCCAACAATGTGGACCATCGATGGATTGAAATTGGTTTTAATGATCTATACCACACTTTAGCTTTATCTATTAGTGTTCTAGGAAAGAGATTTTGCCACTCACTTTTAATGTTTTTTAAGACACAAGCATAATAAAAGGCTTGTAAATAATCTTGTTGATCAAATTATGACCTCTTGCAAATTTTTGAATGTTATTCATATCAAGAGTTTTGAGGAGACATTTCCTTCAATGCCTGTGGGGTATTTTAACTACCTCTATAATTTGCATCATGCCCTTAGTGGCCAACAAGGGTTCACCATTATTAGATATGTCATGGTAAAAATTTCTATTTCTATTTATCTGATTGTGAATATTTTTTCTATGATCATTTTGATGTCTTTGATTTTTCCTTTGGTTTTGATTTCTATCTTTATCTCAACCCCATAGTGAAGCTCTATCTCTATACCTATGTTCATCTTTGTTAAAACTAGATGTTGAAGAGGAAGAGGAAGATGAGGAACTGGGAGAATCTCCATGGCTTCTATAGTTATCTCCATGATCCCTTGATTTATCTTTTCTAGGTTTTGAGAAGGTCATAGGCCTTGAGGCCCTCCCCGATCTAGGACTTACTCCATATCCTCTAGGATTGTTTGCCTTAGGTGAATGTAGTTCTTGAGCATAGTCAGGGTGATCATGAACATATGAAACCCCTACATGAGGTTGGTTACTCCAATTTTCTTTAATGTATATCTCATTAGTTCTCCAATGAATTTTCTCTTCATATAATGCATTATTTATTCCATGTGAAAGAGACATGCTTGTTAGTTTATGATGTGTGTGACTTAATATTTCTTAAAATATAAATCACTAATGCATTTATAGTGATCATATATAATATAACTAGTCTAGATAACTAGCATTGTCCTCCTCAATGGTGCCAATGATGAGTGGCAAGGTACCCCCTATGTCCAACCATATGAATCACAAGTCTTCATGCATGATCTGATTGAATTCCATGGATTGTTATGCCTTAATCATAGTTTACTATCTTACTACTTGGACTAGTAGTAGCTTTGTCATGTATGGTTAAGTCCAAAGTGAGCCATATGATTCTTAATGTTGTTTCAACCTTATGCTACTCCTAATGATAATAAAGAAATCAATTATTTAAACTAATTAACAATATAAATTAAAGTCTAAACTAGTTTACAAGTGATGAATCTTCATTCCCACATTGCCAGACATGTCTTGAACTCACGTATCCACTACTAGGATTACCAAGTGCTATGCTACTAGGCAAACTAAGCAATAATCTTGATGGGATTACTAAGTGAATACGTGTTTATGCTTGAAACTAGTTGGAGCTCATTCCACCAATTCATTAACATGCATGGAAACATAAATATTAACTAAGTACATAGAATGTAAATTGCATTAAAAGTAAATTTAATCTAAGTCAAAGTGCTGTAATGAATAAGAATCAATATCGATCTTATTTTCATTCATGAAATATGTATAGGTACATTGCCACTTGAATAAAATGTCATACAACTAACTCAAATTCACACTGTAGGCACTCACTGACTATTCTCTAAGACTATGAAATAAAACTACAAGAGTTCAGCTATTCTATTAACAAATACTTATTCGCAAACCATGCACCTAATTGCTATATTTATAGGCTAACGCACATTCTGTGATATCAAAGATCTGACATTGCATCTTCACCCCTGATATCGGGTATCTAGTATTAAGGCTTCAATATTGGATATCTGATATTGTAGTTAAAAAAAATTAACTTTTTATTTAAAAAAATGTAATGGCATGCATTGAGGTATCTACCTTAACATGACCATGTCAATATAACTAATTGGTGCTTCATCAGCGAGAGTGTGAGGCTAGGATTTTTTCTTATGCTCTTCTTAGTTTAGCTTGTAGAGGGTATTTTTATCTCCATGAAGAAAGGCTCTTCTATCCCTACCATGTTAGCACAACAAAAGAAAGGTGCTTTCTAGAATTGCCTTATAGAGCCATTTTCTCACCTCACAAAGACTGCTCTACCACGTTAGCTTGCTCATTCATGTTAATCCATGTCTACATCTAGAGCTACTACAATCTCATTTAGATAAAATAATCTCATCAACATACCTAAACTTTGCCATGTCAACTCAAGGTAAAGGCCAAAAGCAAATAAAAATAGTTTTTTATTATAAACAAACTCATCTAGTGAAATTACCATAATGACACATGAGCTAAAGTAAAAATATCAATCTAAATGCTGGGAAGATCCATAATCCTTAACTCCACTTTCTCATGCCAACCAAGAAAATGCTAAAAAAATAAAAATCTCTCTATTAAGAAAATGAAAGATTAAGCAAATGGAAGATAAATCTAGGTTCAAATCTATAGGAAGTTATGTCTACAAAAATTAATGAAAAGAGCTTTACGAAGAAGAAGAGCTCAAACCCATCAATATAGATAGGGAGTTTAGTGAAGCTTGAAAGCTAGTTAAAGCCAAGATGCCTTGACTCATGGGAATAGTTGTTAAGTTCCAAAATGGAACTAACAAATAACTTTCCAAATTCTCAGCTTTAAATACATAATTGAAGCTACAACCAAAAGTAGTAATGAGAGCTCTTCTACAATGGATGAATAAAAACTATTACATAACTTCTCACATGCTTCTTCAACCACTTCTTTCAAATGGATAGAAAATAGTTACAACATAATGTCTTCCTCTTTTCTTTAGCTAAGTGACAAACTACTAAAGAAACAGCTTCAAAATGATTCTAAAATAGGTATAGACGTGACATGAGGAGATGAATGCTATAAATAGAAGTTATGGTGTAGAGCTTAAATGTTCTAGTTTTTAGTGCCCTACACATAAATATTGAAATTTTCTCTTCTTTTCTATTTTCTTTCTCTCTTTCTCTTCATGCTCTTTATTCTCTAAAAGCTCTGTGTTTCATTCCTTTAGAATTGAAAAACTCTTAAGTCTCTATGTGAGACACGGAAGAGTGTTTCCTCTTCCATTGTGATATGAGAACTAATCCTATGTCATTGTGAACTTTGTTTATCCTCATCTTGGTATTATAAAAAGAAGCCATATAAATTTTTTTTATTAATAAAATTTACTTTGCCCTAAGGATCTAGGAAGAGTTTGATGGAGGATGTAGGTTGGCGAATCTAGTAGCTGAATCATCTTGAATGCTTGGTGTTAGTTTTCTATTTTCTACAAAAGTGCTTTGTTTTCTTGTATTAAGTTAATTTGGATCTTTCTACTAGTCTTTCAAAAGTCTCTAGTTTTAAGCAAAATTTTATAAGGCCTTGATTCATCCCCTTCCCTCTACCTTTGGTCATGTCTAGAAAACAACATGCACATCACTCTTTTGCAAAGAAGATAAGATACATCATAGTATTATGTTTGAAGGATTCATAAATATCATCCTATTACCATTAACTATATCATTGTGTACATATCATTATGTTTGAAGAATTTGTAGATATTTTCTTTACAAAAATCAAAGATAATCAAGTGTATATGACATATAAAAAATCATTGACTTTTATTATTAATATAAGTTAATTTAATTAGATTCTAGTTTCTTTAGACCTTATGACTATTATGTCACTAAACATAATAATAATGTTATATGCCAATGACCATATGCCATATGGGTATTCAAAGTGGCTGAAAAAACATATACCATTTAATATCAAAGCTTCTAACCCAAAATCCGCCAATGTCCACTTTCAAGCTCAAAGCACCTCAACATCATATGTATCTTTTGTTTTTTTATACCATCAATAGATTCTTTGATGAGGATTTGATAGTTCATTCATTTTCTCTTTTTAGAAAATCTCCTATTTCTTAAGAGTTTTTTTCCCCATAGTTTCATCATTCTTTCTTTATAAATCTTTTGGTTTTCTCATCTAGAGAGTTTTTTACCTTCAGTTTTGTAATGCTTTCATCTTGGAGATTTTATTATTTAACTGGTATTGGGAAAAATTACTGAATTAGAAGATATGTTGAACAATAAAAATAAAAAAAAATTAACTTTATCAAATAGATGTACCATCTTGTCTACAATGTCATAGATGCGATGTCACATTTTTTTGATAAAATCAATTGTTCTTCTCCTACGATATCGTAACTACAATGTTGTATATCCAATATCAGAGCACATGATACGACATTGTAGATCCCATATTGTGGGACGTGTGTTGCCTATAAATAAAGCACTTGGCCACACAGATTTGCATAAGTTTCATTTCATCCTTAAGTAGATTCTTGCAATTTTATTTCATAGTTTTAGTGAGAGAGAGAAAATCCCTATAGTGTGGTGTTGAGTAGTTGTATGGAATCTTTATTCAAGTGAAGTATACTTGGACATAGTTCATTTCTGGAAATGAAGATCAAAATTTCTTTTCATCATTACAGCATCCAATTTATTTTATTATTTTAGTTAGCATATCTTTTACCCTTTTCTTATTTTAATCATTTACATTTCCAAGTATTTTACTTTAATTATTCATTAGTTAAGTGAAATGAGTACAACTAGTTTTGAGCATTTAAGTGTAATCATTTAGTAGCATAACACTTGGTATCCTAGTAATGGTTACATGAGCCCAAGGTGTGTATGGTAAGCTAGGACCAGATGCTCATTGCTCTAGGCTAGAGTAGATTTACATTACCTTCATTACCTAAATGTAGATTTCTATTCTCAACTTCCATCATGTTCACAACTAGGAGTATTAAAGGCTAAACAACATCAATTATCATATGCCTCACTTTTTACTAAACCATACTTGACAAAGCTACCACTAGTCCAAGTGGGAAG
>MNCI01033658.1:87150-337865 GCA_015680685.1 Gnetum montanum | reverse complement strand
CGCTGCACCGTGAGCCCTACGGTATGGCCAGCTTCGCCTCCAGGGACCTCAGCAACACAGAGCCTCTTCCGTCTAGCTGCAGGCTCCACGATTTTCTCGGCCAAGCATTTTCCCCGCGAGGCATTGCCAGTGTAGGTAGGCATTATCCCGCCTACACTGTCGAGACCCCGCACTCGGGGTGCTGTCATGCCTTTGGTGGTCACGGACATTGACTCTCCGATCCCTTTTGGCGGATCCTGCCCACGGGTAGTGTTGAGGATGTGGGCGATCCAGGGTTTGGACAGCTGGTCCCGGTCCTGCTGTACCCAGACCCCATTCTTTTGGACGACCAAATACTCCGCGAACCGCCGGAGGACAGCTATAAAAAAGGCATGGTGCACGTTGAAGCGAGACTCAAGCTTCTCGCGAAGCTTGACCATCTCGCTCCGCAAACCCTTGGCGAGATGACTGCCCCAGTCGAAATGGGCCCCCTCCTCCAGCACCTCTCGCATAATACGCGTCTGTTCCACTGAAAAGTTCCGCGCTTGCGAGAGAGTTTTGGGGAAGGTACGGGCCCGAAAAAGGGGATACAGCGTTTTGGCAGTCGGCAGCTCAAACTGTTCACAGGGGAATCCCTTAGTATCCTTAGGGACTTTGGCCCACTCCTGCAGAAGCGCCTCCACTTTGACGCCCCTCTGGGCCTTCACGTTTACAGGAAGGCCGCTGGAAGGAACACCAAACAGGTCTGAGAAGACCTGTGCGTTAATGTCAAAATTCACACGCACGTTGTGCACGCGCGTGCTGAAACGGTCGGCCTTCGCATTAAAGGAGTCCACCAAGCCGATCATCTCGCTGGCGGGAACGTCAGGAGTGGCGGCTAAAAACAGGTGCAGCAGTCCTGCAGTCTGGAGGTTAGTCACCACCACGGCTGGGGCCGCTGAGTGGCCAAGCCAACGCTGTGCCTCTTTGATGTCCCCATAACGGAAGAGGACATCTCTCGCCTCGCGGCCGGAAATTGTTAGGGTAATCTCCCGAGATTCCCGGACTATAACTCAAAAAGTAAGACATTACACAAACCTTATTGCAATAATCATAACTAGTCAATAGCACTAAACACGCAACAACCTTACCGGGGCCAAACGGCAGCGGGAATTGCGGGAGCTCTATCTCCACGTCCTCGACGCTGAGGGGCGGATCCAGCGTCCAATCCTCGTGCAACCACCTGAGGCTCTGGCACTTCTTGAAGGCCTCCTCGTAGCGTGAGTGGTACACATGCATCTCATGGCCAATTTGCCCGATAAGGCCGGCACGAACGTTATTCGTCGCGGTGAACAGCGTTATCGCTGTTTCGGCACAGGATAGCGCATCGCCGTCACCGATTAGTTTGTTGTCACGGATAAAAAACCTGTACAATACAGCGTAATTTCACTTTACACTCTACAACTAAACTTTTCTTCTTACATAAACTTTTCCTCTTACATCCTTTTTACACATTGTAACATATAAAAATGAAACAAAGTCATCTAGATCTGCTTACCCGCCTGCGTAGTATACCGTGCCTGGAGGGTTCTGGAAATACGTTGATACATGACGTGCCACGAACAACGTATTATATGCGTGGTAGCAGTTGAAGCGGGTCATACCCCAGATCCACTGCAAGTTTCTCAGACCCCGAGAGCTAAGTGCTCGGTCCTCGGGATTGCCCGTTTCAACCGCCCCGTCCGTCAGGTAGGCCAGAATCCCCTGCGAAGACCCTGGCAACAGGTGCTCCAGAATGGCACCGGCAACATCTCCGGTCACATGCGACCAAATGATGATGCTGAACCTACGCAGTAAAAACTGCAAAAATTCCAACGCACCCTTTCGGTACCAAATGGCCTTCCCCTGCACTCTCGTGTGCGGAGGAGGGACATTTGGGACGATAGGGTTTAACCAGCATAAAACCCCAACAATATCCAGCACAAGCAGGATGGGCTTCAGCGCGATGCTGCAGAAAACACCAAGACTCATTCAAACATCTACATCTACACATCCACATGTAACACAAAAAAAAAAATCATAAAACGCAACCAGGCCGAAATTGCCCAAACCCTTGCAAGAAACGCAAGGTTTGTCTCCGACAACGGCAATGAACGCAACCTCATCAAAACCCTCGCACTAAGCTGAGGTCCATAATTTGACGCACGCATTCACGCTAAAGAAATTTAAACAAACGAAACAAAAAATCCATATAGACCGAGCGTACAGAATGGCCTACCGGTTGAGAGGCGTCGGGTCGCAGACATCGATCAACGCCCGCGAAACACGGTTCAGGCTTGCCTGCACTTCGTCGATTTTCACCAATTTGGCATTCTGCTTCTTTGTCTTTGGAGCCATCACGATAGTCGCAAGGTTTCTTTACAGCTCTCTTATAGATACTAGACAGGTTACACGCTCTCGTCGCCTATTTTCCTTCTCCCTGCTCTTTCTTCTCTCTGTTCCACCTTCTCTCCGCTCTTGTAAATTCAAATTGCGATAGCCAACAACCAGTTTTCATCAACGAACCATTTATTTATACACGAGGATCGCCGACTTGACATCGGATTAAAGCGGAACTTTCCTGAAACGGAATCCGAAAATTCGGTATTAATGGGGACGATATCGCACGCGCCGCTGTCCGAAATGACGTTAAACTACCACATCTTATCGCCTCGTAATCGGGTTGCATTGATTACAAGCTTTGTCCACATTATTCAAAATTCCAGTTAGCATTCCACGCTTGGCAACATCTTGTCATTTGTCTCCTAACCGTTTACGCACTTGCCGGTTTTGTAGGACAGACGGAGGATGGACGCCACAGTTTCAGCACCTTTAACTTTGACAGGCCCATACGGGCAGTTAACTAGACCTTTTGACTTTACATTAGTAGACGCAAACCCCCCTTTAGCAGGCGTAACCATAGCAACATCGGAGACATCCCCAGACTGGCCAGAACAGTCTACGCGAACGCTAGACCTGGAAGCTGGGGACATAACCGAGGATCCCATTAGTGAGGTCCCTATCGTTACGCATAGGGGTGAGACCAGGACGCTCAAGGTCAGTTCCTTGCTAGACGAGAAAACGCACAATGTAATAAAACAAGTCCTGCAAGACAACATCACTGTCTTTGCATGGTCATATGAGGACATGCCTGGGTTAGATCCTAGATTAATCCAGCATAACATTATCCTCGACCCGCAGATCAAACCAATTAGGCAAAAAGCATGTAAGATCAAACCAGAGATCGCGCTAGCAGTGCGTGATGAAATCACTAAGCTATATCAGGCTGGTTTCATCCGCACGGTCGATTATTCGGACTGGGTATCTAACATTGTGGTCGTGTCAAAGAAGACCGGGGGTATACGCATATGCATAGAATTCCAGGATTTGAACAAGGCCATAATCAAGGATAATTTTGCACTGCCGAGTATCGACCAGCTGGTGGATACAATAGCTGGGCATGCGCTTCTGTCCTTCATGGATGGCTTTTCAGGCTATAACCATATTCGCATTAACCCAGAACACCAGTTGACGACAACATTCATGACACCCTGGGGAACATTTTGCTATACCATGATGCCGTTCGGACTGAAGAACGCCGGAGCGACATATCAACGAGCCATGACATACATCTTTAGCGATTACCTCCTAGGAAGGCTGAATGATTATGTAGACGACATAGCTGTGAAGTCTTTGAAGTCGGAAGATCATTCAGAGGACCTGGAGTTAGTCCTTAAAAGATGCTCCATACACGAGCTCCGGCTTAACCCAAAGAAGTGCGTATTCGGAGTCAAAACCGGATGCATGCTAGGGTTTGTGGTATCAGAAGCTGGCATACGAGTTGACCCTGATAAGGTCAAAGCCATTGTCGCGTTACAACCTCCCACAGATCTCAAGCAACTCCGCGGGTTACAGGGCCGCTTACAGTTCATACGCAGGTTCATTTCAAGGTTAACTGACAAATTACATCCCATGCAACACTTGCTGAAAAAGGGGGTTAATTTTGAATGGACCAACGATTGCCAGCGTGCGTTTGACAGTCTAAAACAGGAATTGCAACAGTTACCAACGGTTTTCCCGCCACAAAGGGATTTGCCCTTTTTCATTTACCTCGCCACTTCGGACGTAGCAATAGCAGCGTTGCTTTGTCAAAAAAGGGAGGATGGGTCAGAAATGCCCATCTATTACCTGAGTCACGCTCTATGTGCGTACGAGACGAGATATAACGACGTTGAGCGTAATTGCTTAGCATTAGTTTTTACGCTCAAGAAATGTAGGCATTACCTTTTTCGCAGTCAGGTTAACGTCATTTGTAAAAATAACATCCTTAGGGCCATTACGCATAGTCTATACGAAAGTAGCAAAATCGCTCGCTGGAAGGCTATCACCGCGAAGTTCGATCTCCACTACATTGGCCAATCATCCACGAAGGGCCAAGCAATAGCCAACCAGTTAACAAGTTCACCAATTGACAACCACGCAACTATAGAGCCAGCATTTCTTGATGAGCATGTACATAGTTTAAGCCCTGTTTCGGCAGGCCTCGAAGCAACATTGTATTTCGATGGAGCTTCAACCACGAGAGGTGGCAGTGCGGCCACTGTTCTTACGATATCGCCTGAGGATGTGCATCTACACGCTTATCGATTGACCTTCCCGTGTCCGAACAATGTGGCAGAGGACGAGGGGCTCCTCAGGGGATTACTAATTGCAGGCAAACTCGATGTTCAACACCTGGCAATTAGGGGCGACTCGATGCTTGTCATAAATCAAATCACTGGAGTCTACGCCTGTAAAGCGGTACACTTGCAGCCCTATTGTAATCAGGCTAAAGATCTTCTGAGGCGATTTATGACCTTCGACGCCCAGCACGTCCCACGGACTGACAACACGCTGGCCGACGCACTGGCCACTCTGGCTTTACACGTGCCTTCACACTTGCTTAACACCTGCCCCACATTGATTACAGACTGCATAGACCCTATCATTCAGACGGCGCAAATCTCCTTTCTTACCGAGGAAAGCACGCCTGAATGGTACGATCATATCAAATCTTATCTTTTACAGGGTGAGTTACCAGCTACTTTAACACGCGCGCAAAAAGATGCAACCCGTAAACGCGCCAGGCACTACGTCATCATCGGGGATAGCACTCTCTGCAGACGCTCCTTTGATGGTGTATTGCTCACCTGCGTTAACGCAGACCAAGCACAACACATCGTTAGCGAGGTTCACGAGGGACTGTGCGGTGGCCACGTAGCACCACAGGCTATGGCCTTGAAAATCCGTCGCTTAGGGTACTACTGGCCACGCATGGAAAAGAATTGTTTGACAAAAGTTAAGACCTGTGACAAGTGTCAACGTCACGCCAACCTCATCCACATGTCACCCACAGAGTTGCACACTACACAGATAACATGGCCATACCAACGATGGGGACTTGACATTATAGGACCCATCACACCAAAATCTTCCGCAGGACATAGCTTCATCATTACCGCCACCGAGTACTTCACAAAATGGGTAGAAGCTATCCCCCTGCGGAAAATTACATCCCAACAGGTTTGCCATTTCATCTTGGATAACATTGTAGCTCGATTTGGTCTCCTGATGACTATTGTGACCGACAATGGGCCACAGTTCAGTAGCGTGGATACCAAATCCTTCTGCGACAACCTAGGCATCAGGCAGTCCTTTTCCTCCCCTTATTACCCGCAGGAAAATGGTCAAGCTGAAGCATCAAACAAGATAATAATCAATTTACTCAAGAAAATGCTCGACGTCAACAAAAGGCGGTGGCATGAGCAGATCCTCTATGTGCTATGGGCATATCGTACTACCTGTAGAACAGCTACAGGCAGCACGCCCTATAGCCTAGTTTACGGATCTGAGGTGGTGCTACCTCTGGAGTTGCAAATTCCTTCTCTGAGAATGGTCCTCTCCACCATTATAAATGAGACTCAACACACCGAGGCTCGAATAATGGACTTGGAGTCATTGGAAGAGAAGCGGATACAGGCTCTTGAGGTAATTGAGAAATATCAGGATAAACAGAGACAAAGGCACCATCACAACCTTCAGCAGCGTCCGATCAAGAAAGGAGACTTGGTTCTCAAGGCTGTGCGCGAACCAGTAGGCAAGTTCTCTGCAAACTGGGAAGGCCCTTTCTTGGTAACCGATGCATACAGCAACGGGGCGTTCAAATTGGAGGACGTCAACGGCAACGAGTTCGCAAATCCTGTGAATCATGTGTATCTAAAGCGGTACTTCATCTAGCAGCAACGAAGGTGTCGACAGCAGGTATGACGGTTATCGTCCGCTACGATGTTAAACTGGCATCACTCGTCCGCTACGACATTAAACTGGCATCACTCGTCCGCTACGATGTTAAACTGGCATCACTCGTCCGCTACGACGTAAAACTGGCATTACTCGTCCGCTACGACGTAAAACTGGCATACTTTGCACCCGTCCGCCACGACGCTAAACTGGTACATGGTAACCGTCCGCTACGACGTAAAACTGGCAAAGTTGTACAGGTCCGCCAAGATGAAAAATTGGCATCTTTCGCACGCGTCCGCCACGACGCTAAACTGGCACAGGTAAGTAGCCGTCTACTGAGACGTAAAACTAGCATAGTTTTGTCCCTGGGTCATGACATAAAACTGACATCCACAGCACGGTCTGCTGAGACCATAAACCAGCCTGACCACCGTCCGCTACGACGTAAAACTAGCACTCCTCGGTCTGCCCGGACTTTAAACTGGGACCATGGTCCGCTGAGACTTAAAATCAGTAACAGTAGTCTACCAGGACTCAAAACTGGGACTTAGGCACATCAAGCGAGCGTGATCATCTCTGATACAGCTGCACGGCCGACTGGGTGGGACGCTGAGACAGTTCCGGCGTCCCCACCCTCCGGCATCTTACTGATTCCTCGGACAGGCACAGAGGCATCTTACTGATCCCTCGGAGATGCCGCCATCGCGTCCGCCGCGGTGGAAGCAGCTCCGGGAGTTTAGCCTCGTTAGCGGAAGCCCCAACGACATCCTCGTTGGTCATGGCCCCAGGAGTCTCTGCCAATCATCGCTATCGGACGCCGGCTTCCCAAATACATCTGGCCGGCTCCCGGTGCAACCAATGAGCTGCACTGTATTTGATGCCATTTGGCGAAGGTATGCAGTGCCGAATCATCAGGATTGGCGACTTCGCCCAAGTGCTCCGGCTCAGCAGTTCCAGTACATCAGTTCCAGCTAACTTTAGATAGTATGGACTCCAAGAACCCCGTCTTTTGTCCATAAGCAATGGCGTCCCCTGTTTCCTTTTGTGGTTGCAGGCTGCTTAACTTGGAGGATGTCATTCAAAGGTGCATCCATCTGAGCGGCGAAGTACGACAACGTGCTGAAATGGCTGCCCAGGTTTGCCCACCCATTCAGCTTTGCACATTTCTTCCCGACACGCGTCTACCCTTGATCCTTGTTTCCTTCTTCCCCACCACCCAATTCCCATACGCAGCATTCACATACGCCAATCATCGTTTTCCGCACCCACGCTAGCAGAGACATCGCAGAAAGTGATGCGTAATGCTCCTTCTGTACGCATTCCTGCTACAATTGTAACAGAGATATCTTAGATTGATGCGCAACGCTCGTCTGAAAGCATTCCTATTAACATAAATAAAGACACCGTTTGCATCTTCCCCGAACCTGTTTTCAGTTACACCCTTCTACCTCTCATACTCGTCAATCTTCCTTTTACGTAAACAGAGCAGACACCTGAGTAGTCATGGATGCACGTTGTTCTTGCTTCTACCAATCCGGTGTTTCGCATTCTTTGTCGGCATTTTTCGGGTAAGCCCTCTAACCGTCAACAAAGAGGAGCCATTGAAACACCGTGAAAAGTACGGGTCGGCCTCAGGCGAAGATTCGTAATTTGAGCAAGAACGCGCCTCGAATTCGGCTAAGGATGAGTTTACGCTCTATCACGCACGGCAGCGTGATGAGCGTAATAAGCTCCAAAGCAGTTTGAAGGCAAAATCCAGAAAGGTACGACGACTCGGCACTTTTTCTTGCGGTGCATAACATAAGTGGCCTTTACGCTCGTTACGCAGCGGTGCGTACCAGTGCGTGGGTCATGATTCAAAGTTGTACGCTCCTTACGCTCCACCACGCGCTGCTGCGTGGTAAGCATAAGTTATGCATTGTTTACGCTCTATCATGCACGGTTGTGTGACGAACGTAAGTTAAAACTTGGTTTACGCTTCACCATGCACGGCTGCGTAGTGAGCGTACGTTACAGTTACGCTTTGCCATGCACAGCTGCGTGGCGAGCGTAAAACGATCTTGAACTCATTGTTTCTACATCAGTACGCTCATACACGCAACGCAACGCGGATGAGTGATACACCCTGAAAACAATTAAAGCACGCTTAGCATATGTCCATTTCTTACACGCACAACACGCAAACAAGCGTGTTGTGCGTAGTCACAACCTGACTTAAGAGATCATGCCAACAGGGCCCGCAATATCCGGGACCTACGTCATCAGGGTTATGCCTTTTCCAGGAAGCGTCGCGACCTATAAATGCCTCAATTGACAGAGATACCGGGGATGGCAAAAAATTCAGGTTAGCATACTTCTGAGCACCAGAGCACTTAGCACACTGGAGCAGAAATACAGAGACCAGCACTTTGGCAATCGTGGACATCATCACTTCACAGCCGAAGCAGAGCACAGATTTGAGCATCGGTGACAGGAAGAATATTTCTGCTGAAAAGACTTTATTGATCAAACACAGTTGATTGGTAGAGGTTGGAGCTTGGCCTGCTGTGCATCTAAGCTTAGCCCACGAGGTAGATTGAATTTCTGTTCAGACCGTTTTGCTTGTTGTTTTGTGCTTGTTTCCCATGCTGTAATCGGGGATTCCCCAGTGTAATTTCTCATACGAGATATACATCTGTGAGTCAAAGTGTAGATCTTGAAGCTACGTGTTTTTCTTTTGCCAGCCTCCTATTATCGTATTTAGCATTATCGTTATCGCAATCCGATCGCATCGTTTTTCCTTTGTTTTACGCCCCCCGCGAAATCAGACCGCTTTCTTTTACGCGCTTTACATTGTTTTACTGACCCGTAAGTCCCTGTCTGATCGACAAGACCATTCAGGGCGCCGCGGATTCGTTTTTCCAGCATAGCCCTCGCGCGGATCCGTGGCTAAAACTGTGTACGCCGGAACATCGGTCGGTATTTCCAGCTGCCGACATTTTCTGTCGTTACAGACAACATGCCCTAACAAAGCACATGTCACACCATCACATCACACATGGCCTAGCCCTCCTAAGGGTCCTACATTATGCCACATGAAGGTTAAGCAACTTAAACTACCCTAGCCTCCACGGTTATGACAACCGTGGTGGTGGCGGTTTCAGTGGACTTGCATGCAACTATGGTGTAACATTTATGCATTTTCCACAACCAAAATGGCAACAACGGTGATGCAAAGGCCAAAATGATGCAACCAAAAAAAACACAGGCAGCCAAGAATGGATGCAAAATGAATAGGACACAAATTGAAAGAAGAGAACAATAGAAGAAACAAAATGAAAAGGTGAAGAAAACATAGTAACCTAGTGGGTCAACGGTGTGCTTTTCCTTGCCATAACATGTGCTTGTGTCACATACCCCAAGGTCTTCCTCACCTCCGCAACCTTTGCAAGTGCCAAATGAATCTTAAGAGCCATTGTCCTACTTGCATATTTACCCTCTTCGCTGTAAAAACTCTTCTTGCTAGTTGTTAGCACAATTTCTTTGTGCTCCAAAATGACCTTGTGCTCTGATGTGGGCTCTGTGCTCTTATGGTGAGAATGGAAAAATTTCTAGGGTTTAATCCCTATTTATGGTTGTAATGATAAGATGGGAAAACTTACTGCCCTCTCTCTCTGATTAATGCAGAGCATGCCATACAGTGTAGCATGCTCGCCACGACATTGTAGCACTATTATCATTAAATCCTTGATCCTCTTCAAGCCAACTGTTTGCTTGCTTGAAAATAAAAAATATATTTTTTTTGGTTACAAGTTTAAAAAGACCTTAAACTAGAAATCCTAGCATGGTTGCACCTCTAACGGTCTGAAAAGACCCTAAACTAGCAGTTTCAACCTGTCACGATCGCAGTCCGCAATGATGTTAAACTAACAATACCACATTCTTACATGGGTGGTTTTCGCATCTTCTTCCACATTGGTAGTGTCATAATTTCTAGCAATTTCATGTTTTCATGTTAGCAGTTCATATTTTTACTTCGTGTTTTCATGTCAGCAATTCATATTTTCATGTTAACGCATTAACGGTTCTACATTCCTCATAACCGTAGTTTCCCATTTCATTTTGCATATTAAGATCTTGCATGCGACAATTTGGTAGTCTGTAATGGCACTAAACTAGCAGTTTGGCATTTTCATGTCGACAGTTTCACAACTTCGACACTTTTCATTAGCAGTTTTACACTCTTATGCCTTGGCAGTCCACAATGACCTTAAACTGGCAAAATTTTAATCTCTACATCATCAAACTTCGCCAGTTGCATCTCGTCAATGTTTTGCAAACTTTTGTTACACACAATCTCTGCCAATAGACACCTCTTAACCAGGCTTTTATCTTATGTTGGCAGGTCGAGCAAGAGATGGAAACCCATTGCGACCTCTCCATGCCCTTAACGTTAGCAGGTCCACAGGGCAAGCTCATGAGACAGTTGGACCCCAACATGATCGATTGGGGGTCAACCACAACTAGCATTATAGCAGCCTTAGAAGCATCCCAAAACTGGCCCAAGAATTTAGTCCAAACATAAGACTTAGAGGCCAGGGATGTGATCGAGGACCCTCTAATTGAGATGCCTGTACCGCCTGAATTCTTCGATCTTCGGCTGGAAGGAAACAAAGACCGTGGGATCGCAGGGCGAGTGCAGAAGACCTTGCCTTCACCTGAGGGCGAGCTGGAATGCACAAAGGCAGAGTACCTTGGATGGTCCACATGCGGATCAGACAAGGATTTCCCTGAGCGTACGTCAAAGTGCTATACGCTGGGTTATGTGTAAATAGCGTAGCAGGCGTAAACAAAGCGAAACAGCGTAACAGAACGTAAGCGTAAACGGATGTAAACAAAAGCATAAATAGCGTAACAGGTGCAGATAGGGTGTAAACGTAAGTGAACGTAAATAGAAGCACATGCAAGAAATTAGCGTAAACTGTAAACAATGGTATTACAGAGTCAAAGTATAGTGCACCAGTCTAACGCAGTTGTGATGGGACACAAGGTGGATGAAAAGCCCCGGTGGATGTAGGGACGTCTAGGCTGGTTCACACTGTAGGCGTGGCGTAGAGACTATGGACGGCGTACAGGCTTTTCTAGCGTAAGAGGGTTTTGAGCTCTGGTGCGCAGCGTAATTGCTCCTGGGTATGCTCTCGGACTTTTGCCAACCGACCCTCAATGAAGTGAAAAATTGGGGTTTTTATACTGGTTGTTACGCGAGACTCGGGTTAGGAGACACGTGGCGCATTGACTGGGTGTGTACACTTTACAAAAATACAATATATTACATCTGTTGGGTGTATACGCCGCATCAGGCCAGTGTATATTGTGGGCGTATACGCTGAATATGAAGGGCGTGTGGATTTGGGTGGAGATGCTGCGGACACTAGGTGTATACGCTAATGGATGCGGGCGTATACGCTGATGGTTGCCAACTTGCTTCAATTCTTGCTCTTCGGTGTTGTCTTCATTCTGTCTTTGGAGATCTTGTCAACGGGCGTATGCATCTGTTGTACATGCCGAGCGTGCATGCGAGACGTGTTTGTTGGGCGTATACGCTGGACGTATACACTGCCCATTTGAGCGTATACACTGGTGTTGTGCACTTGGGCATATACACTGAGCGTATACGCTGGAACTGTGCACTTAGTCAAAATTTGATCTCCGAAGTTGCCATTTTTGACGCCAAATGTAGTTGTGCTCGTCCGGAGTCCCAGGGACTTGCTTGGTGTCGGACAAGTACTAAGCTCCAAATTTTGTGGTGTTTCATTGGCCCCTCTTTGTTGATGCTTGGAGGAATCGACCTGAGAAGCGTCGACAAAGAAGTGCAAAACACCACAAGAAACTTGATGTAGACCTTGTCCTTTGCCACTTGACTAGATGTCATCGCACCGTGTTCAGTAGTACATGGGATCGGGAAAGTGAAATTTTATATCTGGGGGGTCATGGAGATTGTGAGGATTGATAACGGATCTAGGGGATTATGCTGGGGAGAAGGGATGCTCTAGTGTGCGGCATGCTGATCCTTGTCAATGGCCATTGTTTAGCAGACTCAGAGTTCAAACATGCGATGTGCGTCCTTTGGGGGAACAAGGCCCTTGGTTAGTGTTCAGGGGAACTTGTTGGCAAGACCAAAGCCACGGGAGGATGTGTTACATTCTTTGGAGGAACAGGACCCGTGTTTAATGTTTAAGGGGGAAACCTATTGACGGATAGCCCAAGCCATGCAATTGGATGCTTCTTGACTATTTGGACCTGAGTACTCGATTTTGAGACAAGTGCCTTCCTGCCTGGGGCTTATATGGGAAGTGCTAAGAGTCCCATTTTTTTTTCGGAAAGTTTTGCGTAGATCTTGTACTCATGCTTAGGTGCCAGGCTGTGTGTTGCAACTGCTTGAGGATTTTTGAATGTATTCGGTGTATTGGAGGTCAGGAAATGGATGGTGAGTATACTGGGAATGAGAATGTACTAGTGAACAGTTTGACGTAGTCTCGCCATGTGCGCTGCGAACATTGTACCATCTTGCTGCTTGCGATGAGGTGCATTCTTGTGCGAAAGCCTCTGGGTGTCATCCTGCAAACATAACTCCAAGGGGATAAGAAAACCATGAGTGGATAAGCGAGCTTAGACTTACATGGCTGTAGACGAAATGAAGATACTGGAGGAGGTTCTGAGCACTGTGTATGAATGGCGGCGATGTTGAGGAGTTTGTCGGATGGTGAGTGATGCAATAATACTGATGAGTGAGTGTGGCTGTGAAGCGAGAGCTGGAGATGAATGTGTCAGTTTATAGTCTTAACGGACTATCATGGGTTAGTTTTATGTCGTAACCCGTCTGACATTTCTCGTTTAGCGTCGTGGCAGACGTTACATTGCCAATTTATAGTCTTAGCGGACCATGCAGAGGCAAGCTAGTTTAGAGTCTTAGCAGACTCTAACGGTTGTGATAGTGGCAGTTTACTATCATGCTGGACGGGTGCTAGTTTATCATCATTGCAGACATTGTGTGGTATCAGTTTTAAGTCATAATTCAAGAATGTTCTGTGGTATCAGTTTACCTTCATGATCCCAGGACGAGCTATGGTGTCAGTTTATAGTCGTGATCCCAGGACTCGCGCATACCTGAGCTTATATTCAAACGTAGAACGGTTTTAGGTACAAGTGATTGGTCGAATTGGCAAGCTCATTTCCTTCCATGTCAGCTAGTTTGAATGCTCCGTTGTCAAATGCTTTGGTGACCAAGTATGGCCCTTCCCAGTTGGCGGAGAATTTGTCCGAGTGTTCCCGAATGGCCTTAAGCACAAGGTTGCCTTTTTTGATAGGGCACTTGTTGATGTTCTGCTGATGTTGTTGCCGTTGTTGTTTTTGGTACCATTTGATTTGGTCGAGTGCACGTATATGTTCCTCCTCCACAGAGTCAAGATCAACGATGTGTAGATCATTGTTTTGCCAGTCGTCGAGGAGGCCGGAGAGCGTGATCCTTAAAGATGGTACCTGTAATTCCAAAGGTAAAACAACCTATGAACCATAAACAAGACTATATGGTGTTTTACCTATTGAAGTTCGGTGCATAGTACGGTATGCCCACAATGCGTATGCCAATTGCTCGTGCCATTTTCTTTTGCTCTGAGTAAGCATTTTCTTGAGTATTGCAATAATCGTCTTGTTTGTTGCTTCCGCTTGTCCATTGCTCTGAGGATAGTAAGGGGATGAAAACGAGTGTTTGATCCCTAGACTGTCACAAAAGGTTTGGGTTTCGGCACTGCTAAATTGTGGCCCGTTATTAGTGATGATTGTCATGGGGATGCCGAAACGGGTTACAATGTTTTTGAAGATGAAATTGCATACATGTTTAGATGTCGTTTTCTGAAGTGGAGTGGCTTCTACCCACTTCATAAAATATTCGGTTGCGGTTATGATGAAACTATGCCCTGCAGAAGATGAGGGTGTTATTGGGCTGATTAGGTCCAATCCCCACTTTTGAAAGGGCCATGTGATTTGCGCTGTATGCAACTCATTTGGCGGGACATGTATTAGATTGCTAGTTTTTTGGCAAGTGCTACATATTTTGACTTTGGAGAGACAGTCGTACTCCATGTGTGGCCAATAGTAGCCTAAGCATCATATTTTCGTTGCCATGGCTTTCGGCGCTATGTGTCCTCTGCATAGTCCCTCATGTACTTGATCAACAATCGTTTGGGCATCGGTACCACTGATGCATGTTAGTAATATACCTTCGTAGGATTTACGGCAGAATGTGTCTCCTACCAAGGTGTACTACTTAGAACGTTTCCGCACGGCGTCATTTTGTGCATTTGTCAGATGTCGTGGTGCTTCACCGTGCAGAAGGTATTCTTTTATGTCATCGTACCATTCTATCACGTGTGTTGTACTAACATATGCAATTGGCAACATGTCGGGGGTATCGGTGATTGGTTCAGCACAACTGGTTATGGAGCTTGGCAACGTGTGGAACATGTCTGGCGATATGTTTAATGCTAATGTGGCTAATGCATCTGCGATGGTGTTATCATTTCTAGGGACGTGTTACACATCGATGGTTTCAAATCGCTTCATTAGGTGTTTTGCCAAGTCGCAGTATGGTTGTAAGTGTTGGGCTTTACATGTATAGAGCTCTGTGACTTGGTTTAGGACTAGTTGTGAATCGCCTCTGACTACCAGCCGTGTGATGTCTGAAGCCAGCGCTGCCGCGAGGCCTCTAACGAGACCTTCATACTCTGCTATGTTGTTTGTGCAATGAAAGTCAAAACGATAAGCAAAGGGTCAGATCTCCCCAGAGGGATAGGTGATGATAGCGGCTGCACTTCCTCCTCGAGAGGTGGATGCTCCATCGAAGTTTAGGATGGCATCGTAGTCATTGGGCGCTGTGTCTATGGCGCTTATATTTTCATCTAGGAATTTTGGCTCTATAGTCGCTTGATCATGTGTTGGTGATGTGGCCATTTGATTTGCTATAGCTTGACCTTTGACTGATGATTGTGCTACGTAGTAGAGGTCAAACTTAGCTATCATGGCTTTCCACCAGGCTATTCGACTTGTTTCGTAAATGTTCCCTGTTATGGCTCTTAGTACATTATCCTTGCAAATTATGTGAACCTGGTTACGAAAGAGGTAATGTCACCATTTTCTTAAAGAAAAGACCCAAGCTAAACATGACTTCTCCACGTCATTGTACTTTTTCTCATGGGCAACTAATGCATGGCTCAAGTAATATATAGGGACTTCAGTTTAGTTATCTTGTTTCTGGCAAAGCATAGACGCGATCGACGATTCCGAAGTGGCAAGGTAGATGTAAAATGATTTATCGTTTTGGGCTGGATAAATCGTAGGCAGTCGGGCAAGTTTTGTTTTGATGTTCTCGAATGCTTCTTGGCATTGCGGAGTCCATTCAAAATGGGTGTTTTTGCGCAACAAGTGGTTCATAGGTTTTAGTTTGTCCGTGAGTCTTTCTATGAAGCGCCTGATGAACTGCAGTCTACCTTGTAGACCTCGAAGTTCGGTAAGGTTGCCTAGTGGTTTTAGGTTTGTTATGGCCTTAACCTTATCGGGGTCTACTCGTATCCCTACTTCGGAGGCTATGAATCCAAGCATTCTGCCTATTTTAACGCTAAAGAAACATTTTTTTGGATTAAGTCTTAATTCATACTTTAAACAACGTTTTAAGACTAAGTCGAGATCTTGTACATGTTGTTCTTCCATTTTTGATTTAACCACAATGTCATCCACATAATCTTTGAGCGAGTGTAACATATAGTAACAAAAGATGAATGTCATTGCTCTTTGATATGTGGCCCCAGCGTTCTTGAGACCAAAGGCCATCATTGTGTAACAAAAGGTTCCCCATGGTGTCATAAAAGTTGTCGGAAGCTGATGCTCCAGATTGATTCGTATTTGATTGTATCTCGAGAAGCCATCCATAAAAGATAATAATGCATGCCCCGTAGTCAAGTCGACAAGTTGATCGATGCTGGGTAGGGGAAAATCATCTTTTATGGTTGCTATATTCAGATCATATTTTATGGTTGGTAGTTTAGCATCGTTCCGAACTTGGAGTGTGATATTTTTAATATATATATTTTGTTCTTTTTTGGGTGTTTGTAGTTTAACATCATTTCGGACTTCATGTAGTTTAATGTCATTTCGGACGAAGTGCGATGATCTTATTCTAACTGTTTTTTGATTCTTTTTATTTTTATGTCCTACATATTAGTTGGTATGATTTTGTATTCGGCATCCCCTTCGCTGATCACGTTGAATGGTAATTCAGCCCAAGGGACATCTGATGGAATGGCTTCTGTGTCAGTATTTTCGGGTGTTTCAGTGTCTATCATGGTTTCTGTATTTGTTTCTACATGAGGAGGTGTGTGTACAGTGTGAGGCACAGGTGTTTCAGTTTTAGGAGGCTTTTGTTCTATGTTCAAAGGTTTACTGCTTGCCAATTGTTGCGCAGTTTTATCTTTTCCTTTAGGCTCTTCAAGCTCGATCTCCGAGCCTTGGTCCATGTCCATGTGTGACGAAATGATAGGAGTAGCTACTTCCCCGTGTATGATGATTTCAGCGCCCTCATAAGGTAGGTGAATTTCTTGGTGTATGGAGGAGGAAATAGCTCTGAGTTGGGCCAACCAGGGTCTCCCTAATATTAGGTTGAATCCTGGCATTTCATCAACCACTAGAAAGTCGGAAAATGTAGGGAACTGGTCCCCAGCTATGAAATCTAAGATTATTGTGCCCTTTACCATCACGCATGACCCGTTGAATGACTTTAAACATGTAGTCGGGGTTGGTTTAATTAACTCAGTAAGCCCTAATTGTTCGATGATGGGGTATGGTACAACATTTGTTGCGGCTCCATCGTCTACATGGACCCTATGTATTTTGAACCAGTTTATACATATCGTTATGAACATGGGGGCTATTGTTATCTCCCCTATTTTCTTGTCCACTTTGATGGTGTCTTCATGGAAGCTTAATGGTTTAGGAGTTGTCCCGTGAGGCGAGTACATCACCGCATGAATGGAAGGTTCATTTGGGGGCAGGTCCTCGCTTACCGGAATTGATGTTAACATATGTACCAAGGGTTCCCGATGTGTTTGGGATGTTAGCATCAAATTGTACAAGCTTAGTGAAGTGTTCTTTTGTTTCAGTGCTTGGGTGACTTGTGTCAAGGTGGTGGCGAAATCTCTACTGTTGGGGGTATTTTTATCAGCGATGACTGGATCCATACGGCCCAACAATTTTATTTCACGTGTTGTCGATTTGTCATCCTTGTTCGGAACTGTCGTTTTAGGCGGTTCATGTTTTTTAGATGATTCACCTTCATTTCTCGTATTCAGTTGGTTGTTAGATGACGACATGGGTATAGAGTTAAGCGGAGTGGGCTTAGGTGGCCCCACAGCCAGCCGTTGGCGTTCCTTCTCCAAACGTTCACGCGTAAGCCTATCTGCTAGGCGTTCTCATGTGTGGCGTGGAGGTGGGACTGGTTTTGGCACCTTGGGCTACCCCGGGACCTTTACCACATACGGAGCTAGGCGGGGTTGTGGTTGTACCGTTGGCTGTGATTGGTTAGAAGGCTGGACAGGGACCCTAATGACATAGGGGCTGGGTTTGCCTTGGGCTCCTGAGGTGGAGGTTTGGTAATCATTAGGAGTTTCGGGTACCCTAATGACATATGGGGTTGGTTTTGGTGGAGGTTGGACCTCCGCTGTTGCGACTGCAGGTGGTACTCGGACTACGAAAGGGGTAGGCCAAGTATGAGGGGTTGGTGCATTTGAGGGAATGGCGGGAGGGATGCGCACTACGTATGGTTTTTTACGTGTCATGATGTTGGATGTGGGTATAGCCGAGGGTACTCGGACGACATATGGTTGTTGTGGGGCACATGGTGGTTGAGGTGCGGGTATGGGTACAGTGGGAGGAATCTGAACTACGAACGGCCTGTTAGGTGTTTCCTGTTTATACTCGGGGTAGATGGTGTTGATGCGGGGTGTCTCGGAATCATCATCAAAGTAGATTGTATTAATGACGTACGGTGCCTCTTTGGTGTTCAAGGGATCTTTATACACCCCCATGGCTTGATTCTGCTGTTGGATCGGGTTGGCCGTGTCAAAAGTGATTTGGCCTTCATCAATCATTCACTGAATATCCTGCTTCAAGGTGAAACAGTAATCCGTACCATGCCCATTGCGTTGATGGTAATCGCAAAAGCGATCCATTCTAAAACCTTTGGGCATGGGAGGCTCATCCAATGTCGCTAAGCTTAGGTTCTGTATGAGTTGACAGAAACGGTCGTGTCTCTGGATGGCCGCAGGGGATAACTGCTTATGTTTCATTAGCCCATCTTTTAGGAGTTGATCAAAGAGCTGGGATGACTTCATTGGTAGAGGCGTGTATTAAGAAGGTTCTTTCCTCTCGAAATTTTGCATACGGTTTGTTGGGTTCTGTTGCGATGATGATTCTTACGCGGTTGTGGGAGTTGGTTCATTGTAGTTAGTGGGGGTTACTGGCGGTTTGTTTTGTTGTTGCGCCCCATCTATCTCCGCTATAGTTGCCTTAGCCTTCTCCTTATCTTTTTTGGTGTGTTGATTCTTAAAGGCTAGGTATGCAGGGTCATGGCTGTTTTGGGCCTCCTCTTCTATGTTCTTAATTTGTGCAAATGCTTGGTTGAGATCACGCGTGTTAAGGTAATATAGCTTGGATTTAAAGAAATCGTTAACAGCCCCTTTTAGAATAGTAAGCAAGTAGGTCTAGGAGATTGGCTCATGCAACTCGTTGAGAGTAGTGCTCCACGTCTGAATAAATTTCTGTATAGGTTCAAGCAGCGCTTGCTTGACCTGTATGAGGCTGTCCAGGGTGGCCTTGGGTTTCAAGTTGTACTTGAACCGAGTCACGAACTGATGTAATAAGTCTTCCAAGGAGAAGACGGAATTCCTTGGCAGGGCCCAATACCAGTCAAGTGCTCTCCCTGCGAGGGACATGGGGAATACTCGGAGAATGGAATGGGGCCATGCCTAGAGCAGCGCGCATTCTGACCTAAATATTATCAAGTGTGCATTGGGGTCTGTCTCCCCGTTGTACTTGGTTAGTGTTGGTAAGGGAACACCTTTGGGCAAGGTTAAGGGTGGGACAGATGAGCTGATGGGGTCATCTTGGTAGAAGTTCACCACCTTCAATTCCCCATCGGTGGCTATTTTGAGGCGTTTCACCTCGTCAGTTAATTCCTGCATCAGTTTCTTGGCGTCTACCCAATCTTGGGCACTCGGTAACATGGCAGCTTGAGGTTGTGCTATATTATACGGGTTGGACTGCTAGACAGTGGGTTGAAAGGCCGAAATTTGTGCGGCCGGGGGTTGTACTTGTGGCACGTGATAAGGGAAAGGCTGTGGTTGCTGTGGTGGCAGCTGTACTGGGGGAACGTTGGCTGGTGGCACCATGTGGGGTGGCACCGTGTGGGGTGGCACATGGTGGTGGGATGTTTGGTGTGATGGCACACCCATCGTTGGCCATTGCCCGACCACGTTGTACGAAGGGGCCCCTTGTTGGGTTATGGCAGTAGAGGGGGCTGCATGCGTTTGAATGTGCAGGATGTAGTGAGCGGATGTGGACGCCGGTATCACGTGTGGCATCCCTATCACTTGGGGTGGGAGCGTTACTCCCACACTATCGTGAGGGGGCGGTATTTGTGAAGATGGACTGGCTGCTGCATCAGGGATGATTACGAGGGGAAGTGTGTTAGGTTGAGGGTCGTTCGGGGGAGGAACATGCACTAGCGCTGATATTTCCGGCGGTGGTACTTGGGCCTAGGTGAACCTAAGGGGTTGGAGGGGAATGATCTCCCCTGTATCTGGATGAAAAATGGGATTAACATGCGCTTGTGGTCTCAGGGTGTGGTGGGAGTCCTCATTCTCGGATTGAGCAGCAAAGTCATCCTCCTCTTGTAGTTGGGGTTCTAGCGCGTGCTGATCCAATGTGTGGCTCCTTTGCAGGAGGAGCTATGTGACGAGCTCTGAGTACTGCTCTAGAACCGGGATTACATCATATGGGGAAGGAGTGAACTCATGTCCTCCCTTGTAAAAGAGTTTGAATTGTCTCTTTACTTCCATTTCGGCTCGGTCAACAGCCAGACCAGCTTGTATCTTAATTCATATGAAATTATACTACTCTTGGGTTATAATGTTAGAGGCCGGGTTCCTCCCTTGTAACCTTAGGGATCGGCAGGGCCCTACTATGGGTTGTACCCCTGGGTGTTGCGTGACAGGCTGTTGGACAGCCATGGTGTCCACGACGTCGGTTACTTGAGCAGTTGTAGCGGTGGTGTTTACGGGGTTCATGATGATATATGGCAGATACAAAACTATTTGGAGATGTGAAATTAATATACTGCGCAACGTACAGTGTATACACTTCAGCTAACAGCGTATGACAGCGTACACAGCATATATGTGCGTAGTGTAGATGGTCAGCGTAGACGAGTCTACAACGTAAGTGGTTCAGCGTATACGCTAGATAGCGTATATAGCATAAGAACACAGTGTAAAAGGGTGAGTGTAAAAATGGGATAAAGGGGACAGCGTAAAAGCAGGCTGTAGCGTAAGACAGGGCTCAGCGTAAAAATAGTATATAGCGTAAAACAAGGCTTAGCATAAAAACAAGGCATAGCATAACACAATGCTCAGCATAAAAATAGTATATAGCGTAAAACAAGGCTCAGTGTAAAACAATGTAGCATCAAAACAAGGCAGCGTGTGGTTTTCTGAGTAAGTTTTTAAGAGGGAGAGCGTAAATACTGAACATCGTAGACGCTGGACAACTCGCAGGTTGAGTTTTCAAAGTAGGCTGCATAGATGCTGGGGTTTGTGAACAGTCCACGTGAAGTTGGCAGTGTATACACTGAAGGACTTTCAGGGAGTTTGGAATAGGGCAACGTAGACGCTGATCAGCGTAGATGCTAAAATGATTGTAGGTAAGGTTTTTAGGAGGCCCTCCTTCTAGCGCTAATTTCTGTACCACCTGAAATCGTTGGTCTTTGGCTAGAAGGAAACAAAGACCATGGGATCGCAGGGCGAGCGCAGAAGACCTTGCCTTCGCCTGAGGGTGATCTGGAATGCACGAAGGCAGAGTACCTTGGGTGGTCCGCACGCGGATCAGACAAGGATTTCCCCAAGCGTACGTCAAAGTGCTATACGCTGGGTTATGCGTAAACAGCGTAGCAAGCGTAAACAAAGCGAAACAGCGTAACAGAACGTAAGCGTAAATGGGCATAAACAAAAGTGTAAACAGCGTAACAGGTGCGGATAGGGCGTAAATGTAAGCAAACGTAAACAGAAGCACATGCATGAAAGTAGCGTAAACTGTAAACAATGGTATTACAGAGTCAAAGTACAGTGCACCGGTCTAATGTAGTTGTGATGGGACATAAGGTGGAAGAAAAGCCCCGGTGGATGCAGGGATGGCTAGGCTGGTTCACGCTGTAGGCACAACGTAGAGACTGTGGATGGCGTACAGGCTTTTCTAGCGTAAGAGGGTTTTGAGCTCTGGTGCACAGCGTAATTGCTCCAGGGTATGCTCTCGAATTTTTGCCAACCGACCCTCGATGAAGTGGAAAATCTGGGTTTTTATACCGGTTGTTACGCTAGACTCGGGTTAGGAGACACGTGGCGCGTTGACCAGGTGCATACACTTTACAAAAATACAATATATTACATCTGTTGGATGTATACGCTCGGCGTATACGCTGAATATGTAGGGTGTGTGGATTTGGGTGGAGATGCTGCGGACACTGGGCATATACGCTGAATATGTAGGGTGTGTGGATTTGGGTGGAGATGCTGCGGACACTGGGCATATACGCTGAATATGTAGGGTGTGTGGATTTGGGTGGAGATGCTGCGGACGCTGGGCATATACGCTGATGGATGCAGGCGTATATATTGACGGTTGCCGACTTGCTTCAATTCTTGCTCTTCGGTGTTGTCTTCATTCTGTCTTTGGAGATCTTATCGTCGGGTGTATGCATCTATTGTACGTGCGGAGTGTGCATGCGAGACATGTTTGCTAGGCGTATACGCTGCCCATTTGAGCGTATACGCTGGTGTTGTGCACTTGGGCGTATATGCTGAGCGTATATGCTAGAATTGTGCACTTACTCAAAATTTGACTCCGAAGTTGCCATGTTTGATGCCAAATGTAGCTGTGCTCATCCGGAGTCCCGGGGACTTGCTTGGTGTCAGACAAGTACTAAGCTCCAAATTTTGTGGTGTTTCAATGCCTATGACCACGTTGAAGGGGGAAGTGAAAACGTTGAAACTTAGCTCCCTCCTAGACACGCAAATGCACAAAAATGTAGCCAAGATTATGCAAGATAACATCAGCATCTTTGCATGGTTGTATAGTGACATACCAGGTCTAGATTCGTGGTTGATTCAACACAACATCATCCTAGACCCACACATGAAGGAAGTCAAGCAGAAGGCTTGCAAGGTTAAGCCAGAAATCACACTAGTCATGAGGGATGAAATCACCAAGCTATACCAAGCTAGTTTCATCCACATGATTGATTACTTAGAGTGGGTGTCCAACATTGTTGTAGTTTCAAAGAAAATGGGATGAATACGAATCTGTATAGACTTATGAGATTTGAACAAGGCAACGATCAAGGATAACTTCCCACTTCCAAGCATCGATCAGCTCATTGACACCATGGCTGGTCATGCTCTGCTATCCTTCATGGATGGCTTCTCCGGATATAACCAAATCTGCATTAACCTAGAGCATCAGCTATCAACAACCTTCATGACCCCATGGAGGACCTTCTACTACACCATGATGCCCTTAGGGCTCAAGAATGCTGCAGCAACCTACCAATGAGCCATGACTTACATTTTCAGTGACTATATCCTAGATACATTAAATGACTACGTGGATGATATAGCAATCAAGTCCAAAGAGGCAGTTGATCACCCACACGATCTAGGAGTAGTCCTCAAGCATTGCCAAATGCATGACATATGCCTCAATCCTAAGAAGTGCATCTTCGGGGTAAAAACCGGACAATGTTAGGGTTTGTAGTATCAAAGGCTAGAATATGGGTGGACCCTAACAAAGTCAAGGCCATTGTCAACCTAACACCTCCCACAAACCTCAAAGAGATACGTGGGTTGCAAGGTAGGGTCTAGTTCATTCGAAGGTTTATAGCAAGGTTGACTGACAAGTTACACCCCATGTAACATCTTCTAAAGAAAGGGGTTAACTTTGAGTGGACAACCTAGTGTCAACAAGCCTTCACAAACCTAAAGAAGGAACTCTCACACCTCCCGACTATGCATCTGCCACAAAGGGATAAACCCTTTTTATCTACCTCGCCACATTTGACACATCTATCACGACACTTCTATGTTAGAAGCGAGACGACGGTTCTGAGATACCAGTGTATTATCTAAGCCATGCACTAATAGTGCACGAGGTGAAATGCAACGAAGTGGAGAGGAATTGCCTTGCCTTAGTGTTCGCACTAAAAAAGTGGAGGCATTACCTGTTCCATAGCATAACCAACATCATTTGCAAAATAAATATACTTTGGGATATCACTAACAACCTATAAGAAAGTAGCAAGATAGCCCGATGGAAAGCAATAACCATGGAGTTTGATTTACACTATGTGTAAGTTAATCATTGACGAAGGGTCAATCCATAGCAACCTAACTCACGGCCTTACTAGTCAACGACTAGGCAACCATAGACATTGAATTTCCAGAAGAGCACGTTAGCAATATTGACATTGTCCCATCACATCTTAAATCCACTTTACACTTCGACGATGCCTCAACCATGCAAGGAGGTAGTGCCACTACCATCATCACATTCCCTTCTGGGAAAATGCATCCATCCACATATCGTTTTCCATTCCCTTGCACCAACAATGTGGCAAAGTATGAGGGGTTACTCAGAGGCCTCTTAACTACTCGAGCACTATACATACAACACCTAGAAATCTGGGGAGATTCACAACTAGTTGTGAATAAAATCACCAAGGTCTACGCCTGCAAGGCTACGCACTTGCAATCCTACTACGACCTAGCAAAAACCCTTCTTAAGCAATTTGCAACCATAGATGTGCAACACATGCCACACAATGAGAACACCATGGAAAATGCCTTAGATATCCTTACATTAAACATTCCATCACATTCCTTGGAAAACCTGCCAACTTGGATTATTGAATGCACAAAGCCTATCACTCAGGTGGAACACGTGGGCTTTGTTAGTGCTGTGGATACCCAAGAGTGGTACACCCACATTAAAACTTACCTACAACATGGCAAACCCCCAAGTGGATTGACATCTTCCCAAAGAGATGGAATCCGTAAGCATGCCCAGCTCATGGGAAATAATGCCCTATGCCAACATTCCTACGATGGGATATTTCTAGCATGCGTGGGTGGGGAGCAAGCACAAAAGGTAGTTAATGAGGTGCATGAGGGGCTTTGTGGTGGACACATAGCATGCAAGGCTATGGCTACAAAAATAAGACACCTAGGGTACTACTGGCTCCACATGGAGTTTGACTACCTGTCCAACACATGCTAGAGATACACAAATCTCATACATGTAACACCTACATACCTGCACCCAACACAAATCACGTGGCCCTTCCAATGATGGGGATTAGACCTCATAGGGCCTATCATGCCTAAGTTCTTTGTAGGGCATAGTTTCATTATCACCACAACTGAGTACTTTACCAAGTGGATGGAAGCTATCCCCCTGAGGATGATGACATCTTAGTAAATATGTCATTTCATCCTGGACAACATCATAACCATATTCGGGCTTCCAATAACTATTGTGACCAACAATGGACCAAATTTTAGCAGTACGGAAACCTGAACCTTCTGCAACGATCTAGGCATTAAGCAATCATATTCCTCCCCCTACTATCCATAAGCACATGGGCAGGCATAGGCTACAAATAAGTCCATCATCAACTTTCTGAAGCAGATGCTTAACAATAACAAGAGGTGGTGGCACGAGCAACTCCTCTACATTCTATGGGCCTACCAGATGACGTGCAGGACTGCGAAAAGTAAGACTCCTTACAACCTTGTTTAAAGATCTGAAGCTATGTTGCCTCTGAAGTTATAGGTACCACCACTTCGGATGATCCTCGTGGATGTCCTGAGCAAATCCCAAAACAACAAGTCACAAACCATTGACCTTGACTCAATAGAAGAGGAGCACATGTAGATGCTGAGACACATCGAGCACTACCAAAGCAAGTAGTAGAAGAAGCATCGTGCAGACCCGCATCGATGGCTAGTGCAGAAGGGAGAAATCATTCTCAAAACCATCCATGAGCACGTGAGCAAATTCTCAGCCAACTAGAAAGATCCTTATGTGGTCACTAAAGACTTTGGAAATAGAGCCTTCAAGCTGGTGGACATGGACGACAATGAGTTTGCCAACCCAGTGAATCACTCGTACCTCAAGTCATACTATGTCTGAAGCACAACGGCAGCCACCATCATCCTCTACGATGATAAACTGGCAATAGTAGCAAGCACCTTTAGCAATGACATTAAACTAGCAGCACTGAGAAGCGTCTGAAATGACGTTAAACTAGCGACATCCAGCACAGTCCGCTATGATGAAAAAATGGCATGACTCATCCGCTATGACATTAAATTGGCATGTATGGTCCGTTGGGACCTTAAACTAGCACAGCGGTCTGCTGGGACCTTAAACTAGCACATGGTCTACTAAGACCTTAAACTGGGTTCACGTCACATCCCCAGCATGAACTAGCATCAGATACGCATTGAATGAGCATGCACAATGCTGATGTGTGGGTGGGACATCATAGCCCCAGAACATAGTTCACAACGTGATGAGAGCATGGTCCAAGACACACATGACATCGCCATCCTTGGCATCATGCTGACCCTCTGGAGATGTCGTATGATGTCACATTGGCCCTGCAGACCTACCTTCACTAGTTCCTATAGCTAGAGTTCCAATAGTATCATGGCCCAGCCACAATATTATTACTCTCTAGCCCCCTACCAATGCCTCAACTCACATAATGTTTGGCTATGTGGTAGCTGATCCCATAGCCAAACTGAGAATGCATGCCTTTGGTAAGGATTCCAGAGCATCCGCACTCATAGCAACTCCCGACACCTTCAAGGCCAACTTCTCCACACTGGTGTTGTCAAGGTTGCTACTGGCCTTCCTGCTTTGGACATCGCACACCAGCGATGATGCCTAATAGCTTCAACAACACCAGTAGCTAGCAAGAATTTTTCCCCTGAGGGCATAGCTTATGACAGTAGAAAATGCTATAGCTGAAACACCCTAAAAGACAAAATGAGGGGTCATCCTGGCCACACCAGGCTCTTGCAGTCTGCACAGCACCATGGTAGTTCATCAGGGGAAGAACATTCTGAGTCTAGGATAGCCAGTTGAGCAAATTTTCTACTTTAGGCATGGACGGGTTCCGTACCAACCTGCCCGCCCACCAAAGTAGCCCGAACAGCTGACAGCCTACTCAAAAATGCTGTGTAGAATCGGTGATAGTATCTTAGGTGCACAAAAAGAATTTTGGCAAGTTTTATAAGCCACGAAGCTTGCTACGGTATGCTACGATATGTAACGTAGCAAGCTTCAGAAAAAAATGGCAGAATGAAATGCTACGCTATGTAGTGACACATAGCGTAGCATAACAACAAATTCACTACCCGCTCCCCTCGCCAAACATTGAGTTCTGTAGTGATGTCTCTTTTCACCAGGAAGTGGTAGACCATGTCTACTACTATGCTACGCTGAGCTACATGGCGCAGCAAGGCGTGGAAATCCTACAGAAGGGATAGAAGTTAGTTCAAAAGGAAAAATCAGCAAAGTCCACAAAACTTACATTGTAGGAAAATAGGTGGCAGATCAGAAAAAATATCATGATTAAGGCCAGTCGCTACACTACATAGCATAGTGTCATGTAGCAAGTACGTGACGTATGGCAAGACACATGGCAAGATGCTACACCACACCAAGCAAGTCACAAAGCACAGTGCGGCACGTAGGTGGTTGTGTGACATCAATGCACTCCACCCAATCATATCATTGGCACACATCTCTAGGAGCTGACGGCACAGTCGCAACATAGTAGGATCATAGTTATTGCATGACAAGCTCACATCACAACGGTCTTGTAAACCCAACGATTACAAAGGGCTTGAGTAACGCCAATGAGGTAGCATAAGTCTATGATGCGTAGCATTCAAATGACACCTTTTTCTTACCTTCAGCCCTATAAATAGCCTGAAAAATAGCACACAAAAGGTCCAAAAAAAATTTCTTGGCTAAAAAAAATAGAGAAAGGTACTTGTGATTTAAAAAAAGAAAAGAAAAGACCAGCGATCTGTAAAAGAACCTCTCCTGGCTAGTGTAAAGTCCCAGTCTTCATTCTACCACCTTGGTAGGATCCCACATTATTTGTACGTGAAGTCTGTGCCCAAGTGCATAGCTCTTTCTATTTCTCGACATGTTTCAGTTACCCTTGGAACTTATACACTCCATCATGCTATGCAGCCAATTATATCCACCTTGACCAGACGGATTTGTAACTCTGAAGCGGTGCATGTTCCTAACCGTCTCTCATTTTATGTCTCATTTACTGTCTAGATTTCTTGCATTACTTTCTATCTTATTTACCTTCAAGCATCATCTCGTATTACTACCACATTTACATTTCTCATGTTCAACATCACTTCATATTACCATCGCATCTCAACTTTATTCATTATTTCACATTATTGTTGCATTTTTACAGTCCCTTTCTTCCTCTGCCGTATCTACCCATAAGTGCTATCTCGCAACTTGTACAAATTTTTTTTGCAAAAGGCTATATTGATGTTGATGTAAGTCCTTGTCTAATCGACCAAACCATTCAGGGCATCCTATGTTCACACACATCGAGCACCACCCTCCCACAGGCACGGGGTTGAAATTGTTGTGTCCACCGACCCCGACGTTCTTCTAGACATTGACATTTTTGGTCACTACAATTTTCTGGCACTAGAAGGAGGGCCTATTGGTGCCTTTTCCACATGTCACGGTAGTTCTGTGAGCCTTCTGCACCCTGATACACATGAGTGTAGATGCCACACCCCCTTGTGGTTATTTGCATTTTGTGTGGTGCAGATTGGTTGCCCTGATGGTTCCCCTGGAGCCCTATAGAACATAAGGCCTCCAATTGCTAGTTAACTAGCTCATTCTATAGTTGTCTTGCATGTGTGATACACCCCATCTCGTGTGGTGCAGACCGGTCACCTGGATGGTCCCTCCAGGACCCTATGAGACATAAAGCCTTCCTGATTGCTAGCTAGCTTGCTCATCCTACAGTTGTCTTGCCTGCGTTCTATACCCCACTCCATGTGGTACAGACCAGTCACCTCAATGATCCCTCCAAGATTCTGCAAGACACAAAACTTACCTAATTGCTATTTAATTTGCTCGTCTTACGGTAGTCTCATATGCCTTTCACACCCCAACTTGCATTAGTGTAGACTCGGCATCCTTTGTGGTTGTTTACACTTCGTGCAGTGTAGATCGGTCACCTCGATGGTTCCTCTAGAACCCTATGAGATAATAAGCCTTCTAATGGTGATTTAACTTGCCCCTTCCATTTATAGTGGTCCTGCATGCATCCTGCACCTTATCCAGTAGAGGCGAAAAACACGACACCCTTTGAGGTTGTTTGCGCCTTGTGTGGTGCAAGTCGGTCGCCTCAACGGTCCCTCCGGGATCCTGCAAGACATAAAGCCAACTATTGTCATTCTTAAATCCTTCTGTTCTTCTGCATTTTCCAGCATTTTTTTGCATTATCACTTGCTTGACAATGACTTCCACCATGAATGACGTTGGTGCCTCCAACACAGAGGTGCCCTTCACGGTCCAAGGCACTACTAGTGCCGAACAAAGGCTGAATCCAACACCGGAAGCACGTCAGTCTCTTAGAATCCAAAACCAAGGACCTGAGTGACTAGCCCAGCAACATGAGCATTATAGTTTCCTTTGTGTGAAGGTGTAGGCTAACCTACCCTTGGATTTACATGAACTCGAAGAAAAACGTAGCTTTGAGTTCGCTTACTGCAACGGGGAGGAATTTGTTCCTAACCAAGGCATCTCTCTGCCTTTAACACAAGCGTACCAAAGGTTGCTAGATCAACTAATCCAATTGACAAGGCTTAGGGAGCAACAAGACACAACGTCCAACCAGGATGACACCTTTCAAGATGGTTAGGAGGAACTCGATTCCCAATCTAATGAGGGAGGCCCAGCCAACCCCATTCCTATCCCATCTACCCAGTCCTTTTGGGCCAATCTGCTACTTGTTGTTGCCCCCTTTTTCATCATGCCCATGCTTCAGCAACCTATATCCACAATTGCAATGGGTAGCCAAGCTACGTTCCCTATCCCTCATCACCCCTATCGCCCGGTTGCACCCGCAGCAACTGTGCCACCGCAAACTATTTACTAGCATGCTACCACAATATGCAACACGCCAATCACGACTACCCTACCACAAGTCCATACCGTATCTACTATGCAACCGCACCTAACTCCTATACCAATTCCTACATATGCATATTTTCCACCCACTGTGATGGGCCCAAGCCAATCCACATGGTGGACTCCGCTCACTCCTTCATCTATTCTACAACCATCGCAGATGTCTCATTAAATTCACCCTCAGGTCTACTTGACCTTGCAAATGGTACAATATGGCACGGGGCCATGGGCTATCCCGCTGATGAGCCAAGTGGCCTATCCAGTGACTCAACCAGCTATTACTGCTCTGATAATACCACCCACCAGGTGGTGGACAACGCAAATGACACCTTTAGCAGTGGTGGCCCCAATGGCACAGCCGATGGGTCAAATCACCACTACTACCATGCCACACGTGGGAGTTGCCTCCATTGTCCCTCAGCTATCTACCATATCTTTGGGTTTGGACCAAGCATTTCAGCTCATTCAGACCCTAACCAAGGAAGTAAAACACCTCAAAACTGTTAGGTCTGATACGGTATAAGTCATGGAATTTTACCAAGACTACCCCGTCAACCCTATAATCCCTGCTTTGATATTACCACCCGGGATGTTCCTCTCACACATCATGAAGTACGATGGAGAAGGAGATCCCAACACACACCTCGTCACTTTCCAGCCAGAATCTTTGTTGTTGCAACAATGGCTGCACACAATCATTCACGTCTTCGCCATGTCCCTAGCTGGGAAAGCCCTAGATTGGTATCGCGTGTTGCCACGTTCATCCATTTCGACTTTGGAAGAACTCTTGACCCAGTTTGTGACATGCTTCAAATAAAATTTGAAGCCAGAAACCGCACTAGATCAGCTGATGAGCATAAACCAAGACCTGCTAGAACCAGTCCAAAAATTCATTCAACATTGGAGCACAGCCCTTAACGAAATCCGTGAACCTATTGCAAAGGCTCACTTGTTAGCCATCTTTAAGGGTGTAGTGAATGACTTCATCAAGTCAAAACTATATTACCTCGCTCCATGCTCACTTAGCGAAGCTTTCACTCAAATGAAAAGCATACAAGATGTAGCGGAGGCAAGCAAAGACCCAGCTTACGTCACTTATAAGAACAGTTTTGCAAAAAAGGACAAGGGTAAGGCCCCAACAACCATGGTAGCTACTGTGGCAGTTGAGGCTAACCCCAAACATAGTAATAGGGGAAACAAGAATAACAAGAAACCATCCACACCTGTGGCCGACTCAGTGCCCAAGCCGGGCCAAGCATTACAACCTACCGTGCCTGCGCCTGAGACATCTGCATACACTAAACCTAACTTCGAACGTAAAGATCATTCGAAATACACCCTGCTACCTCTCAAACCTTCAGAACTCCTGAAGCAACTGTCAGCAGAAGGATATATCCAACACAAGTGGATGTCAGAGGAAGCAAACATGAGGCATCGACGCTACTGCAAGCTCCTTAGAAATCACTCTTTAGCCCTGCCTAATGAGCCTCCAATTCCTAGGGGTTTTAGGCTAGATAGGTTTTGCGACTACCATCAACTATGTGGTCACACCATGGATTATTGTTTGTCATTGCAAGCTGACATCCAAAGATTGATTGACCTGGGATAGTTGGTGCTAGATGAAAGTAGCCCAGTACGTCCTAAAAACCAATCCATGCATGTCTATACCGATCCCCTCAATGCGAATAATTCAAATTACGTAATCAACGCCATTGGTATTGACAATGATCCCATGCCATCCTTCCAGCCATTTGTGATTCGTGTGCCTTAGCATAGTGCACCAATGCCACCAATGGCTGGTCCAAGCTTTTAGTTGTTCTTCATTTTGAAAGTCCCACCACGGGCATCTACCTCTGTACCACCTATTAGCAAGACCACATGACCCCATCAACTAACACCTCTGGCTCCATTTATCATTAGGGGGCCAACGTATTTGACAGCCCCCATCCCGTGCAACAACATTAAGCAACCTCCTCACCCCACAATGCGAGAAACCTACTTGGTGGGCGAGGCATCGAAGGGGAATATCGTCAAAAGCATCTCTAAAACTATGTCTTCATCCTTTAAGTTTACACCTTCTTCACCAAAGACAAAGGTCGACATGAGTACACAGCCTGTGGCATCTTGTCGCCAAAAATTTAAACCTAGGTGTAGGGTTGTCTCCCCTCGGGAAATTCGTCTTCTCGAGCGATTCGAGGAGGAGGGTGTCAAATAGACGAGCGGCCAAGACTTCTTGGATGCCCTCATCTAGGTCGGGCAAGCTCTAAGGTAGAAAAATACCATGTTAATCCTATATGACTTAGTCATGACCTCTACCCATCACTGCGAGGCTCTAATTAGCATGTTAACAGTGATTCTGGTTGACAAAAACATGTTGGCAGACGAGAAAGCGATCCACTTGGTTATACTCCCCTCCATACCAATGGAGTCCGCAGTACCTCAATTAACCTTTAGCAATGACACCATTAAGAATGATCCTGAAAGGGGTTAAGTGACTATGGCGCCTCTTGTCATCACAATTCGGGTCGGCCAGTACCGAATCTGAAGGGTACATGTCGATGATGGGGTAGCGACAAATGTCATCTCTTTTCCTATTATAGATAAGTTGGGGTTGTTCGACCAGATCAAACCAACAGCGACATCATGTCTGTGGTCCTTCAATGGGGCACATGTCCTAGTGAAGGGCACAGTTCATGTAAGCTTCGTGGTATGGGATGAGCTCCCCACAGACACAACATTCATCGTAGTCGAAGAAATGCCATGGTTTAACCTAATCTTGAGAAGATCGTGGTTAGCATAACTTAGGGCCATCTCCTCGCCTATACACTAAGAAATCCACTTACCATACGCATGTAGGGAGGTGATAATCCATGGTGACGGGGTGGTAACATAGGCAATCAGCAACGTAAACATGGAGCAGGATTCAAAGGTTACGACCCCTGAAGATGAAGTGCCTATTCATGGATGCACCAATCATACAATGAAGGGATCGGCCCAACCAGGTGACCCTCAAATTGAAAACTATTGGCGACCGTTTGGGACGCGACTACCAACGAGTGTCCTCAAACAGGATTTAGGTGCTAGCTGATCTCTGGCAACACCAAGGCCCAGATACCTCCAAATAAACTCAGTAGTTAATGTGAGTATGTGTGTGTGCTATTGTGGTGTGCAGTTGTGAAATATGAAATGATTGCGTTGTGTGCAAACTATAAATGACTTATTTTAAAGAGATTCAGCCAACTTTGCGAAGTACTGTGAGTTGTTGAAAGTTTTCTATTTTGTTCAACTGCCTAGTCTATGCGGTCCTTATAATACCTACTTGTAAAAAATAAAATTTTGCAAAAACATTTGAGCACAACTCCGCAAATATACTCCTAATTTTCCCCAGAGAAAGAGATAGTTCCACAAGAAAACTAAAAATAGAGCAAGATTCGATGGAAATAGATAGAAAAGAAAGGAAAGCAGATTTGTGTAGACCTCAAATATTTAAACAAGGTAAAATGACACAAGTAAACACTTCGCAATAAAGCTATTCCAAATTCAATATCTATGAATTGTTCAAATTTCCAAGGCTCAAATAAGCAGTTTCTTCAAGACAATCCTACTATGCTACCAAAAATTGCTACGTAAACTACCACGTACGAGACTCTATTTTGACTAGATAATAGATGTCAATGATTGCATTCAAATAGAACCTTTGAAAGACTTGACAATTGCTGATTGAAATACCAAGGAAATTCACTTTAAAGGTAAAAATAAGATATTATGGTCCCATCAAAATACCAAAGATTTTCTGAACCCTCTTGACTACTGAATTGTTCAACGGCATGACTACAAGTAGAGGCTCTCTTACAACCATCCCAATAGCAGTTCCTATACGTTGCATAATAACAAAATTTGCTACTAAAATTCTCTTAAGACTTTTCAACACAAGCGCTTCTATGGAAAAATTTTAATAGAAATTTCTATCAGGCAACAAGAACAATAAGAGCAATCTAAAAATTCCAAAATTACTTGCCAAGGATGACACTATCTAAACCACTAGCTAAACAATTTAAAAAAAATAAAAAATAAAACACATAACTCATAGGACCATGACAAAGAGGCTGAAATCTTTTCTTTAGCAAGCCATCTCACAAGAAATCATCTTTACAAATCTTCCTTACAAATGCTCTTCTCAAGACCCCAAAGTGTGTCTTCAAGTGAGAGCCTAAGTGCTATCTAATAGCTTTTCAAAGTATGATATCCAAAAATGTGATGTATGAGACCGAATCCCCAAAAGTCCTTCTCCTCCTTGACCCCTGAAGCCTTTTTATAGGGTTCAAAGGTAGGTAGGGAAGTTACATATTCAAAAATATCTTACCTAACTTCTCTCCCAAGTAACTTAGCCAACCAATTAGGAGATTACTTGCCCAACAAGTTAGGAGGAAGTTATGTAGTTAGGGAGTTAGGAAGTTATACATAGAATTAGGAGAAATTTATGCTAACATTAATATCTGTAAATATTATATTAAATGTAATGTGATATTACAAATAAATATTTTAACATCAATATTGCTAATATTTTATGAGTAGTAACTTATATATATATATAATAATGTTTTAAAAAATAATATTTTAAGACTTGGGATAATTAAAGGAAAGTTTTTAAACTAGGGCTTCACACTATAGGTACTTCATTAATGGTTATTATATCTATATATATGTATATATGTTGATTACTTTGTTAGATATTTTAACCACCCGATGCTTTCATAAAGTTATAAATGAGTGGTAGTAATAAAATAGTTTTACATACATCTTGGTGTAAATGTGAGTGAAAACGGTAGAGTTAATGGCTAAAAATAATTCTTCTTCGTCTTCCTTGGTAAATTGCGTAAATAATCAGCAACAATTCTAAAATAGCAGGTATAATCGGCTAGTTCATTTTCTCCTTTCTCTTATCTCTGCACAAATTCTGTAAGAACCGACACATGTTCTAACCAAGATCGAAAGTGTTATTTCAACCAAAACTGTATGTTTGAACTGCCATCGGACAATAAGGCCCTGCAAAATCATAAGCAACTGCCACTGTGGGAGAAGGCTCTGCCGCTGCATTTAGTATCATTGTTATGTGTTGTGGTGTTCAGTTGCTGGAGGAGAAGGATTTTTCTTGAAAAACGATGTGCTGAACATATGGATCTAATCAGAGGGTTTTCAGTTGCCTGGCACTTTTTTTGCCCCAAATTGGCTTAGGGCTTCCTACGTTTTTTTAAATTTTTTTTGAATTGTCACTACCATTTTCATTGATCGCAGAACAAGGGGCGAATGTATTGTGGATCTGCATCCGACAAAACCGCAGGAACCTTCAGAACCATTGTAGCCCACACAACTGAAACCACTACGGCCTGCAAAACTTAAAATAAAATCAGGGCCCCAACAAAACGTGACTCCTTTCTCTGTATATTGTGTGGAAGAGGGTTTCAAATTTTTTTTTAAAATATCCTTGCGTTTATGGAAAATATGTTTCATGCCCCAGGGACTTGGTTATGCCCATCTTGATGGCAGTTTTCCCGGTGCCCGTCTGTGCCAGGATGAATGTTGCGCGGTGGGTGATTTTGAACATTTACTGTAGCATGATTTTCCAAGAACACTGTGATTTTCCTTTACCTTCTCCTACAACTACACCTCCACTAATATTATCTTTATTTGTATGGTGTTTGCTTCCCCGCCATTGCTGCGATCAGCTGGTATACGGTGTTAGGACGTTGGTCCAACTGTAGTCTCCTTTTCCTCCACTCTCATCATTGTATAATCTTCAAGACGACAGAGGTGCTGATGATTTTTGTTTTATTTTCTAATTTGCAAGGAGTTTCAAATGTTGTCTTAAGGCCAAAGGATACAACCGAGCTTAACAACTGGGATCTTCAACTTGGGATCTTTCCAAAAATTTTAGAGCACGTTCTTCACCAATGCTTTTCTCATAAATAATATAATTCCTTCCTTGCTATAGTACTATCTTCCAATCTTTAATAAAGGAATAATATGGCACTTTCATTTTGTATCTAGAAGGCTTCAACATCAAATTATTTACCAGTGGATTAATCCTCTAAAAACACCCATCAACCCACAACACTAAAGCTGTAATTTACTTCTAAATTTACAACCATATATTCTTCCAATTTTTAATAAAATATTCCAATTGTTCCATGGAATGGTTAAATGTGCCAACATTTCTGCCCCCTTAAAAACTTAAAGAAACTTGTGCAACCTCATTTCAAAACTAAAACATCCTGAAATTTTCATTGAATTTTTACATTCAAAAAGAAATCTTTTTTTGAGAAAAATTCCCATTTAACATAATATGTGATGAGACAAAAACCTCATTCCTAAGGAAAATCAAACTGTACATAACAAATCCTTCATGAACTATTCTTGGGGTGGAAACTAAATTGTGAGGGTTACCTTAGTGGGAATCCTCATCTCTCTAACTATTTCATAGGAAATCTCTGATGTGATGAAGATGGTCCTATTGCTTTCGGGCTTGGTGGAGCTCTCACCTTGATCTACTGGAGCTTTCTCTTCGGCACTTTTCTCATTTTCCTTTTTGGATGAGCTATTTTGTTCTTCTCCATTAAGTCCTTCATTTTTCTCTTGGGAGACAAAAGCTTCTCCCCATCCCCATGATGACTCTTCAAAGTTTGGTGGCTCTTATCCTTTTTCTTCTTCTTTGGAAAAATCTTGATATCGCCCCCAAACATTGGACTCTATATCCAAACCTCTAGTGAGAAAATAAAATTCGTTGGACAACCAAGCCATAAAAGGACACTCCTTTGGAGTTCCACAAGATCTAGCCTTTAGATAAGCTTTCAATACATGCTCAGGGCAACATCCCATCACATATGGAATAAAAGGATTTCTCATTGCTCTCTCAAACTCCATTAGCTCTCTCTAACTTTCACTACCAAACTTGAATTGAAAGATGATGAAATCTTAAGCAATCTAACCCTCCTTTTATAGGTGCTAAGAATTTTAACTCCCATCCAAGTGTCTTAACCAAGCTTCCTTCTTTTTAGGTATTCAAACCATTTGTCACAATCCTCACTAAGTGGTGGATGAGTAACCTTCCCCACTTGTCAAACTTGCAGAATTCCACTTGTTTCACTTGTAGGCTTCCACTTGCCCCATTTGAACGAAAGCTATTTCCTAATTTCAATAAATCATAATTAAACATATTAATTGATACTATATTCCTAGTAATATTTACATGATACTATATACATATATTATTTTGTGTAATGACATCTTCAAGTTGTATGCAATTGTCCCAAATGATGTTTTATATGCAAAACATTATATGGAAATTGCAATTCCATGTCATCCAAGGTTGATAATTTGTAAGTATCCTCGANATTCTACTAGGCCATTTCCTTGAGATAATAATTTGATGAGGAAAATTAGAAAATGGATCTTTTAGATGCCCATCGGATAAACTCTTCGGATTTGAAGGCGGGTCCATTTTCTGACACTAACACTTCGGGTAGACCAAATCTACTTAGAATGTGGTCTTCTAGAAAATTAATCACGTCTGATGCCGAGCTTCCTCTTAGAGCCTTTTCTTTAGACCATTTAGTGAAATAATCAATAGCTGTGAGAATAAACTTGTGTCCAGCTCTTGAAGGAGTAATTATACCAATAAAATCCAAACCCCATTGCTAAAATGGTCTATCTAAAACTACTGGCTTTAAAGGGGCTCTAGCCCTTTTAATCTTAGGCCCATGAATTTGACATTTATAGCATTTTTGAATCTTTGAACTAATGTCTTGATACATGAAAAGCCAGTAATATCCATATCGAAGTATATGTTGCATAGTCAACTTAGGGAATTCATAAAATAGATTCAAATGATCATGAAATTGTTCCAAAATGAAACTAATTTGATCATTATGAACACATCTCAATAAAACTCCCTGAAAATCCTTTCGATATAATATACCATATTTAACAATAAATCTTCATGCTCTTTTGAAGAAAGCTCTCTTTTGACTTGCAGTTAAATTATTTGGGATTTTCCTTGTACTAAGAAATTTGAGGATTTCATCATACCAATTCTCTTCATGGGTGTCAAGTGTACACACTTCATTTTCTCTAGTCATTAACTTAGCTAGTCCGATTCCCTTAATTGTCTTGCATATTTCCAATGAAAATCTGAAACTTTGCAACTTTATAAGCCATTTTCCTCTTTTTAATCAAATCTCATTTTGGGATAGGAATCACTTGACTGCAGGTTCAATTAGCATAATGTGGACTAATGAAATTTCCAAATAATATTTAAAATGCTGAAGTGCTTTGATGACTGGGAAAGCTTGTTTCTCTAAGTCTGAATAATTTAACTCTGAACCTTTCAACTGATACCCAAAAAATCCAATTGGTTCATCTTGACCTTCACTATCCTTTTGTGTTAGAATGGCAGTGATAGAATCATTCGAAGCGAAATAATATAACCAAAAATCTTCTTTAAGCCTAGGCTTTACCAAATATGGAGCCTCTTGTATAGCCTTTTTGATTTCTGATAAAGCTCTCTTTGATTCTGGTCTTTTCTCTACTTGGACATCCTTTTTTAGCATATGCATCAAAGGTTTGGTAATTTCAGTAAACCCGGGAATGAACTTTTTCACAAAGTTTATGTTTCCAAAGAAAGATCTAAGAGATTTCTTACTTGTGGGATGCTCAATATTCTGTACTACTTGGATTCAGGAATTTTCTATGGCAATTCCTTCTTGACATATCACATGTCCTAATAAACTTCTGGATTTGACCCTGAAGATACACTTCTTAGGATTTAATGAAATACCAAATTCACGACATCTGTCGAAAACTTACTGGAGATGATTAATATGATCTTCTTTTTTCTTTGAAAATATTGTAATATCATCCAAATAAACCACCACGAATTTGCCTAATAAATCCTTGAATGCTAAATCCATTGCTCTTTGAAAAGTAGCTCCAGCATTTGACAATCCAAATGGCATTCTTTGGTAGGCAAAAGTTCCCCATTTGGTGATAAATGATGTTTTGTATCTATCATTCTTATCTACGACGATTTGATTATAACCTGAGAAACCGTCTAAGAAAGAATATGCTTGACAACCTGAGACTTTAATCAGCATCTCATCAATTCTTGGAAGTGGATACTTATCCTTTTTTGAAGCATCATTCAGATTTCTAAAGTCTACACAAAGTCTTATATCACCATTTTTCTTTCTCACTGGAACAAGGTTAGCAAGCCATGTAGAATATCGTACTGGATATATGATTTGTGCTTGCAACAACTTCTTGATTTCAGCTTCCATAGCTGGTTCAAATGATGGATTAAATTTCCTTTGTTTTTGCTTGACTGTTTTGCAACCTTCTATTAAAGGAATCTTATGTGTCATCACATCTTGCCTAAAAGCTTTAAGATCATCATAGGACCAAGCAAAATTGTCCAAATTATCTCTTAGACATGATAACAAGTCTTGCTTGAAACTTGAATCTCTTTCCTTTGTAACATTTAACATCTTTGGCATCCTGTCTAATCCAAAATTCACTGCCTCGAAAGCTTGATTATCTGGGTTTTGTATATCCTTTCCAGTAAGTAAATTTTTCTTGAACTCATGTTCCAAATCAATCATCCTTTTTGGAATGAAATTAGCTTTGGAATTTGATGATGTTTCAAGTATCACTTGACCCTCAAATTCTTGTTTATTTTTCATAAATCTTAGTACTTGATCATCATCTTCAAATACTTGTAAATGTCTTATATTATCTGGTACTGATGGCTGATGTTCTTCTTCAATCATGACATCTTTGTAACTCTCTAATAATTGCATATCCAATGTTGAAGCTGCCTTTGCCAAATCATCTGCTATAAGATTCTCTGCTCTGTTTATATGCTCTATTTGGCAATGTTGAAACTGATCTAACATCTTACAAGCAAGTTGCTTATAAGGTCTCAAGAATGAGCTCTTTACGACACAGTTACCTTTTACTTGTTCACAGACTAATCTTGAGTCTCCTTTTATAATGATTTCTTTGATCTTTTTGTCTAGAGCTATTCTCATACCAATACATAAAGCTTCATACTCAGCCTTGTTGTTTGTGCAAGGAAAAGAGAAATGAATTGCTTTGAGAATTTCAGGTGAACCATTCTTGAATATAACTATTCCAACTCTTGCACCATTTGAATTACATGAACCATCAAAGTATAAATCCCATTTATCCTCTTGCTTTGACTGTTCTTTTTCAAGACTATAACTTTCTTGGAGTCTACAAATTTTGTTTTCAACACCTCCTTTTTCAACCATTTTACTTTTTCCATTTGAAGTAATATTATCTATCATCAAAGGTTCACTATAGATGTAGATTTGATTTGGTTCTTCTTTCCAAGGTAACCACATGTGAGAATAATATGTTGATATGTAACTTGAGAAATTCTTGCTCCAACTTCTACTCAATAAGAGACTATGTGAATCTGGTATATCTGCCACTTGAATAGTTACTTTACTTCTAATGCGGGGTTTAGAAGCAATTTCTAATAGAACATTTGGTAATTGACCCACAATCTTTACTCTACTTTTATCCACTTGAACAATCTTTCTATTTGATTTTTCAGGAATCAAACCAAGTTTCTTACCTATAGAAAATTGCATTATAGTAGACGTAGCTCTGGAATTAACCAAAAAATTGTGTAAGTACTTATCTTCTAATTTCATTTTCAAAAGAAAAGGAGAAGCTTCCTTGTCATACGAAGTCTTTAATTTCTCATCATTGTTAGACACATAACTTAACTCTGATTCTCTAACTCTCCTTTTACCTTTAATGAACTCTAAATCCCTTCTTTGCTAATCTCCTATTTGAAGCAACTGATAGAGGCTAATATTGGCCTTGACATGTTTAAGGTCTTCAATCAAATCATACTCTCCATCACCAATAAATCTTGATCTCTTTATCCATTTATTAAAAGACTGATTTGGAGTGCTTTGCTCCACTTGATTGTCTTTACCTTTATCCTTATCTCTTCTACTTGGCTCAAAAGCTCTTCTCTTAGTAGATGGATTAGTAATAACATTTGGGGGTCTAGAAGTAGTTATTCTTTCCTTAGATCGAAGACTATATTCATTTTTCTCATTGTTATTACATTCCTCATCTGAAGACATATCTTCTTCAGAACTTGGTAGAGAAGAAGTATCACTAGATCCATTGCTAGAAGATTTACTTGCATAATGGACACTTGATAACTCATTATCAGATTCAAAATCAAGAAAGTTGGACATAATAAGATCACTTTAATCCTTATCTTCTGCTAACTTAGTGTCTTGATGTTTATGCTTCCTATTTTTCCTTTCTTCCTTGATATTAACTCTTGCCAAGGATTTTTCAACCTTCACTATTTTGTTGGACATATCTCTCATTAATTGTCCTTTTTCAGATCCTACTATTTCATGTTCTTTCTCTATCTTAACATGAGATGGACCTGGTAAAGCTTTAAATTGAGCTAAATCTTGCATAGGGATCATAACTCTTTCTTCTCTTTTTGGAATTGCAATATTTTCCTCAAGATTCAAGTTCAGCTATTTTTCTAAATGTATAGCTTCAGTAAAGTAGTCATTTAGTGTAGTTAAGTTTGGATTTCTCCTTAACCAAATTGAAATGTTGGGGTTGACAACCTTAAGATAAGTTTCTTTAAGCATTTCTTCTGATGGTCTATATTTTCTTTGGAACAGTCCACAAATTCGTTGAAACTTGATGTTAAAATCTCTAATTGACTATTTAACTCCTTGCTTAGCTTGTATTAGCCCACAGTATAGTTGTTGTTGATATAATTGATTACCAAACTGGGCCAAGAAAATATTCTTCATGACATCCCAACTTGTAATACTATTACTTGGTAAGTTTGAATACCAAATCTGAGCCATATCCTTTAGATTTGATACAAACAACCTACAAGCTTGATCTTGATGTTGAATATTTGCATGAGCTAAAGCTAACTCAAACATGTGAATATATTCTTCAGCTAAATAAGCTTTTCCAGGAATGAAAGGCTCAGGCAAATATTTGTAAACTACCTTAGGAATATCATTGTAATTTTGAAATCCTAATGGTGTAACTCCTTGCCAAGGATTTGCCATCCTATTCCTTTGAAATGTTGAACTCTTAGACTTTCTAGATCTTCTCTTACGAATCGATAAACCAGATATAATGGGTGATCTTCTTGATCTTCTAGTTTTCACTCCACTACTTGTTTCCAATTTAGAAACTTTCTTTTCTTCTTCTTCTGATGAAGAATCAGTCTTAGAATCTAGAATATCTTTTGAAACTTTTAAACTTTCCAAACTATCAATCTTTTTGGTCATAAACTGAAAATAGTATCTAATTTTTGAAGCCCTATAATAACAAAGAATTTTTGATGTGCTAAAATTATAAGACTTATGAACCTAGAGGCTAAATTTTTAGCCCTCCTTCTAGCGTGAAAAGAACTATTGGTGACCGTTTGGGACACGACCACCAACGAGTGTCCTCGAACATGATTTAGGTGCNTTTGGGACACGACCACCAACGAGTGTCCTCGAACATGATTTAGGTGTCTGCTGGTATCTAGCAACACCAAGGCCCAAATACCTCCAAATAAACTCAGTAGTTAATGTGAGTATGTGTGTGTGTTGTTGTGGCATGCAATTGTGAAATATGAAATGATTGCGTTGTGTGTAAACTACAAATGACTTGTTTTAAAGAGATTCAGCCAACTTTGCCAAGTACTGTGAGTTGTTGAAAGTTTCCTATTTTGTTCAACTGCCTAGTCTATGCAATCCTTATAATACCTACTTGTACAAATAAAATTTTGCAAAAACATTTGAACACAACTTCGCAAATCTACTACTAGAAATAGAGCAAGATTCGATGGAAATAGATAGAAAAGAGAGGAAAGCAGATTTTTGTAGACCTCAAATATTTAAACAAGGTAAAATGACATGAGTAAACACTTCGAAATAAAGCTATCTCAAATTCAATATCTACGAATTGTTCAAACTTCCAAGGCTCAAACAAGCAATATCTTCAAGACAATCCTACTATGCTACCAAAAATTGCTGCGTAAACTACCACGTACGAGACTCCATTTTGACTAGATAATAGATGTCAACGATTGCATTCAAACAGAACCTTTAAAAGACTTGACAATTTCTGATTGAAATACCACGAGAATTCACTTTAAAGATAAAAAGAAGCTATTCTGGTCCCATCAAAATACCAAAGATTTTCTGAACCCTCTCGACTACTGAATTGTTCAACGGCGTGACTACAAACAGAGGCTCTCTTACAACAATCCCAATAGCAGTTCCCACACGTTGCACAATAATGAAATTTACTACTAAAATGCTCTTAAGGCTTTTAAACACAAGCGCTTCTATGGCAAAATTTTAATAGAAATTTCTATCGGGCAACAAGAACAGTAAGAGCAATCTAAAAATCCCAAAATTACTTGCCAAGGATGATACTATCTAAACCACTAGCTAAACAATTTAAACAAAATAAAAAATAAAATACATAACTCACAGGACCATGACAAAGAGGCTGAAATCTTTTCTTTAGCAAGTCATCGCACAAGCAATCGTCTTTACAAATGCTTTTCTCAAGTCCCCAAAGTGTGTCTTCAAGTGAGAGCCTAAGTGCTAGCTAATAGCTTTTCAAAGTATGATCTCCAAAAATGTGATGTATGAGACCCAAACCCCAAAAGTCCTTCTCCTCCTTGACCACTGAAGCCTTTTTATAGGATTCAAAGGTAGGTAGGGAAGTTACATATTCAAAAATATCTTACCTAACTTCTCTCCCAAGTAACTTAGCCAATCAATTAGGAGATTACTTGCCCAACAAGTTAGGAGGAAGTTATGTAGTTAGGGAGTTAGGAAGTTATACATAGAATTAGGAGAAATTTATGCTAACATTAATATTTGTAAATATTATATTAAATGTAATGTGATATTACAAATAAATATTTTAAATATTTTAACATCAATATTGTTAATATTTTATGAGTAGTAACTTATATATATATAATAATGTTTTAAAAAATAATATTTTAAGACTTGGGATAATCAAAGGCAAGTTTTTAAACTAGGGCTTCACACTATAGGTACTTCATTAATGGTTATTATATCTATATATATGTATATATGTTGATTAATTTGTTATATATTTTAACCACCTGATGCTTTCGTAAAGTTATAAATGAGTGGTAGTAATAAAATAATTTTATATACATCTTGGTGTAAATGTGCGTGAAAATGGCAGAGTTAATGGCTAAAAATAATTCTTCTTCGTCTTCCTTGGTAAATCGTGCAGATAATCAGCAACAGTTCCAGAACAACAGGCATAATTGGTTGGTTCATTTCCTCCTTTCTATTATCTCTGCATAAAACCTATAAGAACCGACACATGTTCTAACAAAGATCCAAAGTGTTGTTTCAACCAAAACTGTATGTTTGAACTGCCACTGCACAATAAGGCCCTGCAAAATCGTAACCAACTGCCACCACGGGAGAAGCCTCTACCGCTGCATCTGGCATCGTTGTTGTGTGGTGTGGTGTTCAGTTGCTAGAGGAGAAGGATTTTTATTGAAAAATGATGTGCTGAATATATGGTTCTAAACAGAGGGTTTTCAGTTGCCTGGGATTTTTGTTTTGCCCCAAATTGGCTTCGGGCTTCCTGCATTTTTTTAAATTTTTTCTGAATCATCATCGCCATTGTCATTAATCATAGAACTAGGGGTGAATGTATTGTGGATCTGCATCTGGCGAAACTGCAGGAACCTTCAAAACCGTTGCAGCCCACACAATTGAAACTGCTACGGCCTACAAAACTTAAAATAAAATCGGGGCTCCAACAAAACATGACTTCTTTCTCCGTATATTGTGTGGAAGAGGGTTTTGATTTTCTTAAAAAAATATCCCTGCGTTTATGGCAAAGATGTTTCATGCCCAAAGGACTTGGTTATGCCCATCTTGATGGCAGTTTTTGTAGTGCCTGTCTGCGCCAGGATGAATGTTGCACGGTGAGCGGTTTTGAACATTTACTGCAGCATGATTTTCCAGGAACACCGTGATTTTCCTTCGCCTTCGCCTACAACTGCACCTCCAGTGATATTATCTTTATTTGTATGGTGTTTGCTTCCCCAACATTGCTGCGATCAGCAAGTATACGGTGTTAGGACGTTGGTCCAACTGTAGTCTCCTTTTCCTCCACTCGCATCGTTGTATAATCTTCAGGACGATGGAGGCGCTGCTGATTTTTTTTTTATTTTCTGATTTGCAAGGAGTTTCAAACATTGTCTTAAGTCCAAAGGATACAACCGAGCTTAACAACCGGGATCTTGAACTTGGGATCTTTCCAAAAATTTTAGAGCACGTTCTTCACTAGTGCTTTTCTCGTAAATAATATAATTCCTTCCTTACTATAGTACTATATTCCAATCTTCAATAAAGGAATAATCTGGCACTTTCATTTGGTATCCATAAAGCTTCAACATCAAATTATTTACCAGTGGATTAATCCTCCAAAAACACCCATCAACCCACAACACTAAAGCTATAATTTACTTCTAAATTTACAACCATAGATTCTTCCAATTTTTAATAAAATATTCCAATTGTTCCATGGAATGGCCAAATGTGCCAACAAAAATGTATGGGTGGAGTTGCCCTTTCAAGTAAAGGATAGTGACATGAGCGAAGACCCTAGCGAAACGCCTCGGCCTTACGTACCAATCAACCCATGAAAGGTCAAGAGGCAACTACGCATACCATAGCAGCCTCGTGACCTCCCGCCTACTCACCGTCCTTGTATATTCGCTTTCTACTTAGCTCGCTAGTGTGTCTTCCTTTCGGCATGCTATGCCGATGGCTCGAAATGGCCTAAAACTAGCATTATCACCTTTCACTTTACTCATTACGCTATGGCCCAAAATGACCTAAAACTATCAAATGGCCCGAAATGGCCCAAAACTAGTATACAAAAATGTGAAAACATTACATAAGACACATGATAATACAAAATCAGTTTCCTTTCTAAAGTCTTGCATTTCAGTCAAAATTGTTCTCCTATTGGTAGTGTCTGTAAATTCTTTCAAAAAAAAAAAGAGGGGGATTCGATCCCCATGCTCTCATGAGTCATCTTCGTTCGCATCTCCTTCGCTGTTTGTCTCTACTTCACCCACTTGCACATCGCCTGCTCCTATATTGCCCCCTTCCAACACCTCATTCCCTCCCTCCAAGGGCCTCACACCTGCATTAGGGGCCTGTATCCCAAAAGTTAAAGTAGTTAGTAGGGACAAAAAATGCGATAAATGACAGCTGTAGCAAAGTATCAAAGCGACTAACCTGAGGAGAGCCTACATCGGTCACAAGAGGTATCAAGTCCAGACCAAGCCTGAGATGACGCTCAATCTCCTACATCGAAATATCCATCCAAGGCCTGTCACTAGGTTTATCATTTGCAGTGGCAACTTTCTCCCTTTCTAAAGTTGTCCACCTTAGAGGTTCTTGGGAAAGGGAGGCAATTGCAATCCCTCCTGTAGGAAGGGTAACCGCCAAGTCTAGAGATTCCACAACCTTCACCTACTCTTTAAATTTGGCATAGGCCTCAGAAGTGCTGATGGCCTTCACGAATGCCTCATATGAGAATGCCTCCATAGTAGTGTCTTTATACAACCTTCAATGGGTTTCGTTTTCTAGCTTGTATGTATATTTGTGATCCCTCTGGGTCTTTCCCCATTCGAAGATCTTGGCGCTGATGTCCTTCATATCTTGGCAGTTCTAGGCCAGCAAATCCATCTGCATCTGCTATTCGACTATTTCACGGGTGGATTCTACATTCTGATGAACAACAATCCAAAACCTGGCATATTCAGTGATAGCCCTTTGCAACTCAATAGGGTCAGGATTACGATTTATAAGGAAATTGATCCTTGACCTGAGGTTCTCTACCTCAGAAACCAGTTCCCCCTCTCTCTGCTCGCTCCTATGGACCCGTTTCCATAATTCCTCATTGGTACATCTACATTCCCATAGAGAGTGCACCGAGTGCAAGACACATTTGTAAGCCTCTTCAAATATATGATGAGACACTTCGATCACGTTAGACGAGAGTGTGGGCACTACACCAACCTCCATAGGTTGAGCCAGGTCCCACCTGAGCCGAGAGGCTGTCCAACATAGAAAGTGTAACAATCACGTTAACATGACATAAATTAATACATTCAAGAGTGTCATCATAGAAGCATGGGGTCTATCAACACTCCTACTTACTTGCACAAGGATCCTCTTGATGAAGGTATTTGATGATGTCATCAACAAGCCCCTGAACAAATGTAAACTTATCAAGAACTTCAGCCCATGACTCCATCTGGGGCAGGGGAGATCCTAAGAGATCAGCAGTAGCACCTGTTATATGATTAAGTATGTCAACAATGATGGAAATGGACTATGGTAGGATACATCCAAAGCCTAAAATCACCAGCATCTGGCTGTTGTCTTTTTTCTTTCCGGTGCAAGACAATCGCGGTAGGTTCGGTAGAAGGCCCGACCAAGTCCATAGAAACTCCTACCGCATGCGCTGGTGCTTTTCCTTTCAGGAGAGCAGTGTCTTTTTTATTTTGGGGAGGCACTTCTTCATTGGTAGGAAGAGGCTCCCTGATAGCAAGAGCCCCTACCCTGGAGATAAGAGTTCCATTATTCCTAGCCAGGGCCCTTTCTTCCAAAGCCAAGGCCCCCACATCTTTATTTGTCGTCCTCGTTTTAAGGGCCAACACTTCCTCGTTGCCTTCCTCTTCACCTTCTTCTTCTACTATCTGCGAAATTGTATACACATGACAAATCGAGGTTGGTTAACTCAAAACTAATACCAGGCCACAAAGCACTACCTAACTAAGTAGAGAATAGTAGGCTCCCTAAACGCTCACCAATGGGGGGTTGTGTTCGCCGCAACTTGAACCACAGGCTTTGTTCCTCTTCATGAGGGATTTCCCTAGCAGGGGGAGGTCTCTTTCTCCGCAACTCCATGGGTATGATCTCAGCCATGAGATGTTCACCCTGTGTCACGTCATTGAGTATGTTCACCCTATGCTATCCTGGTCACAAGCGCTACGAACTGCTAGACCTTTAGTCATTATAGAAAATGAATTCCCGACCATCTCCGGGGGAGCTTGGGCTTGCATGATTTGAAAAACCTATCGAATCCAAGGCTTGGGAATCTTGTCATGATCTAGCTCAGACCAAACTCCATCCTCCTAGACTACGAGGAATTCCACAAAGCACTTTAAATAGCCTATGCAGAAGGCGTAGTGTATGTTAGAGCGGGACTCCGTTTGCTCACAAAGCCCCAAAATCTTGCCCTGCAAACCACGACATAGGAACTCGGCCTAGTTATAATGGGCCCCTTCCTCCATTACTTCCTACATTACCCAAGCCTACTCGAGCCCCAAGACCTTCCCTTGGGTGAGAAGTTGAGGGAATGCATGGGCATGAAAGACCAGGTATATCCCCATGGAAAGACCTTCCTTAAGCTTTTCCATAGGGAACCCTTTCTACTCCTTGGTGAGCCTCAGCCACTCCTTGATATGCTACTTATGGAAATTTAACTCCTACTTTCCCTTCGACATCACATCAGTGCCATCAGTAGGGATGCCAAACAAGTCTACAAATAGTTGGTCATTGATGTCAATGACCACCCACACATCCTGCACGTACATGCAAAAGATGCTCACCTACCCACAAAAGGAATTGACCAAGGAAAGCATCTCAGTAGCAGGGACCCTCAGATTCGACGTCATAAGAAAATCCATAAGCCCAGCCATCCGGATTCTTCTGAGCAAAGGGCCCAAACCCCTTGTTCCAACTAGCTATGGCTTGTTGATACTTCACCATATTTGAAGTAGATGTTTCCCCATTGCCTTTTGGCAGTCACCACCATCACTTCATGAGGCTTCTTCACTCCTGTAGCAATGATCACAAAGAATTCTTAGCATAAAAAAGAGAAGATACTACGAAAAAAAAAAATTGAGCCCATGGCGCTCGCTTGTTAACGCACAAGGTCTATATGGTGAGGGGAATAGTGGGAGCTCAGCCACCAAGACTGCTTTGAGCGTAACCTTCTTAAAAGGTTCTCTCCACTCCTTGTCTAGCCAACCCTTCATCTTGAAATTACGGTAGAAAGAGGCAAGTGTGCATAGGTGGGAATGGTATCCTTCCCTGCAATGGGCAATCATGCCTATCCATAGGCTCTTAGTAGAGGTGAATTTCTATAGGCCTAGCTATGCTATGGCCAACTCACCTGGCTAATCATGAATCCTGTCATCATTAAGATAGAACCTAGTGATAAGTTCATGCTATTAACACTTGTCCAAGCATGGTCGATGTTGCACAATCAAGTAAAGAAAAGCCATGAGACTCACCCGTAAATACAGTAGAAGATCCCCTATGGGTTCAGAAAGTACGTTGCCACATGGTGCACGAGGTACAATGTGTTGTAAGGATGGTAACACTGGTATTCTGGCATATCCCAGATCCAGGCCAAGTGCCTCAACCCTACGGAGTGTTGGGTAGACACTCATCTCAGCTTGCTTGTGGTCGCATTGTTAGAAAGATATCTCAGGATGCCCTGACTTGTCCCTAGCAGCAAAGCCTCTATTATGCTGGATGCCCATGTCTCATCTGAGGAGGACCAAACCATGAGACTAAACTGGCTGAGAAGGAATTGTAGGAAGTCTCATGCCTCATCCCTGAACCAAACCGCTCGATCTCCCAAACGTATCGAGGGAGGGGGAACATTGGCCATAGGTCTGCCTACATGACATAAGACTCCTTCAAGATCCAAAACGATCAATCTAGACCTTTGTCCTACCCTGCACGACAAAAATAGCAAATACTGACATCAAATATGAACATAATACATGTGCAATAGAGCAACACTTAGCCGACCATAAATAGAACGTAACATAATCCCTGTTCATCATAGCATAGAAAAGATGCAAAAGCCTATCATAGCAAGAACATGCGAGTAACTTAACGTAGCAACAAAATAACCAATAGCATGCCCAAACAAAAATACGTGCGTCATACATAACCAAATCCTCCCGAGGGTTTTACGCCATGGCATGCCAAGGTTAAGCAACTTAAAGGACCCTAGCCTCGTACCCATGGCAATTGCCACAGTAGCGATGGCCTTGCATGCAACCACAACAAGACCTTTGCACAATAGCGATGACTAGAGGAATGAGAGACTGCAACAACATAAAAGCTAAAACCACACGGCTATAGAAAACACAAGTAGTGAAATAAATGAGATATAAAATTAGAATAGAAGACAGTAGAAGGTGCAAGGAGAAGAGAATGGGGGAGACATAAAAACTCACTAAGTCAACAGTGCGCCCTCCAGTGCTAGAATGCACGCCCGAGGCCCATGTCTCAAAGTCTTCTTTGCCTCCCCAACCTTCGTGAGCACCAACTGAGTCTTAGGAGCCATAGCCCTGCTTGCAGATTTATGACCTTTGCCTTAGAAATTCACCTCGATATGGATTAACACAGTGACTCCATGTCTCAAGATCACCGAAGTTCTCCAACAAGGATTATGTGCTTCTAGCATGAAAACAGTGAAATACCAGGATCCAACCCCTATTTATGGTAGTAATAGAAAAATGGGAAAACTTCCTTTCTCTCTCCCCAATTAATGCGAGGCATTGTGTGCAGCATAGCATGCTCGCCACAACATAATGACACTATTAGCATTTAAACCTTGGCATGCTTCAAGTCAGTTACTCACCTTCTTGAAAAAAAATAATACGATAATATCTATTTTCGATTAAAGGTCTGAAAATACCTTAAAATAACAAACCCAGCATGATTACGCTCCTTAGGACTGAAACACAGCAATTTTGACTCGTAACGACCATAGTCCACAATGACGTCAAAATAGTTACGTGTCTTACATCAACAATCACCTAGCGCGCCTTGACATAGGCGTTAGCATATTTCTTAACAATTCCATGCTTTCATTCTTGCATTGGTCATCCGACACATCTTGTGCCCGCAATACCATTTCTTTTATCATTATTTAGCATAGCAAGACTTTGCTGTCACAATATGGTAATCCAAAATGACAATTAAACTAGTGGTTTGGCATCCATATACAACTTCGCAGTTTACGTCAACAATGTCTATGTCTTCAACAAGTCTAGATTCTTGTGCCTGGGCGGTACACCACAACCTTAAACTAGTGAACTCTCAATCTTTACATCGTCTTATTTAGCAAGTCGCATCTTGGTGTTGCTTTGTAGATTTACATCCCACACAATCTCTGATGACCCTTACCCAAGCTCTCATCTTATGATGGTAGGTCAAGAAAGAGATGGAAACCCACCATGCCTTATCCACGCGTCTAACAGGGCCACAAGGCAAGCTCGCAATATAGTTAAACCCCGACACGATCAACTGGGAGTTGATTATGATTAATACTATAGCGACCTTAGAAGCACCCGCGGATTGGCCTAGACACCTGGTCCATGCCCTAGATATAGAGGCTAGGGATATAGCCGAAGATCCTCTTATCGAGATACCCATAACCATGAAAAGAACGGAGGTAAAGACATTAAGACTTAGCTCCCTCCTAGATGCACAAATACATGAGGGAATAGTTAAAACCTTGCAAGAACACATCGACCTCTTCGCATGGTCATACAGAGATATGCCAGGTCTAGACCCATGGCTGATTCAGCATAACATCATCCCAGACCCCCGCGTAAGGCTAGTCAAGCAAAAGGCATGTAAAATCAAGCCAGAAATCACGCTAGCCTTAAAGGATGAAATCACTAAGTTATACCAAGCAGATTTCATCCATGCAGTCGACTATTTAGAGTGGGTGTCCAACATCGTTGTGGTTTCAAAGAAAATAGGAGGGATACGAATATGTATAGATTTTCGAGATTTGAACAAGACAATGATCAAGGATAAATTTCCACTACTGAGCATTGATCAACTCATCGACACCACGACTGGACATGCTTTGCTATCCTTCATGGATGGCTTCTCTGGGTACAACCAAATCAGCATCAACCCAGAACACCAGATGTTAACAACCTTCATGAATCCATGGGGGACCTTCTGCTATACCATGATGCCCTTTGGGCTCAAGAATGCTGGAGTGACATACCAGCAAGCCATAACCTACATTTTCAGTAACTAAATTCTAGAAACGTTAAACAATTACATGGACGATATAGCAATTAAGTCCAAAGAAGTAGTCCATCACCTGCGCGACCTAGAGTTAGTCCTCAAGTGCTGTCAAAAGCATGATTTGCATCTTAATCCTAAGAAGTGCATCTTCGAAGTAAAGACCGAACGCATGTTAGGGTTTGTAGTATCGGAGGCTGGAATACAGGTGGACCCAAACAAAGTCAAAGTCATCATCAACCTAGCACCTCCCACAAATCTAAAGGAGTTACATGGTTTACAAGGTAGAGTGCAATTAATTCGAATGTTTATAGCAAGATTGACCGATAAGTTACACCCCGTGCATCTTTTGAGAAAGGGGGTTGACTTCGAGTGGATAGCCCAATGTCAACAAGCCTTTGATGACCTCAAGAAATAGCTCTCGCACCTCCCAACAGTGTACCCGCCGTAGAGGGACAAGCCTTTCTTCATATACCTTTCCACCTCCAACACATCCATAGTGGCACTACAATGTCAGAAGCAGGATGATGACTCTGAGATACTAGTGTATTATTTGAGCCACGCATTAATATCATACGAGGAAAATTACAATGAGATGGAGAGGAACTGCCTAGCCTTAGTGTTCGTGATAAGAAAGTGATGACACTACCTATTCGTCAGCACAACCAATGTCATTTGTAAAAGCAGCGTACTCCGGGCTATCACCAGCAACCTGTACAAAAGCAACAGGATAGCCCAATGGAAGTCCATAATCACAGAATTCGACCTACGCTATGTAAGTCAATCGTCGACAAAGGGCCAAGCCATAGTGACCCAACTTACTACCTTACCAGTCGATGACCAGGCAACCATCAATCCTGAGTTCCCAGATGAATACTTCAGCAATGTCTCCATCGTCCTGTCTCATTTCAAGACAACCTTACACTTCGACGGCGCCTCAACCATGTGAGGAGGTAGCGCCACTACCATAATCACATTCCTCTCTTGGGAAGTGTACCCATATGCTTATCGCTTCATATTCCCATGCACCAACAATGTGGCAGAATACGAGGGGCTACTCAGAGGGCTCTTAGCTGCTCGTGGGATGCATGTACAACACCTAGCGATCTGGGGATATTCATAACTAGTCATGAATCAAATCACCGAAGTCTATGCCTGCAAGGCTACACACCTACAACCCTACTGCGACCTAGCAAAATTTTTACTAAAATAATTCGTGACGACTAATGTGCAACACATGCCACGCAACGAGAACACCGTAGTAGACGCCTTATCTACCCTCACGTTAAACATCCCACCTCATTCCTTGGCAAACCTGCCAACTACGATCATAGAATGCATAGAACCCATCACTCGAGTGGAACGCATGGCATTTGTTGACACTGAGGATACCCCAAAGTGGTATGATAACATTAAAGCATATTTATAGCATGGTGAACCCCCAGGTGGATTGACATCAAGTCAGAAAGATGGAATCCGCATGCACGCCCAACGTTATGTGCTTAGGGGAAATGACGCCCTGTGCCGGCAGTCCTATGATGGGATATTGCTGGCATGCGTAGGTGGTGAGCAGGCACAAAAGGTAGTTAATGAGGTTCATGAAGGGCTGTGCGGTGGACATATAGCACCTAGGGCCATGGCAGCAAAAATTAGATGCCTAGGATATTATTGGCCCTACATGGAGTGCGACTACCTGTCAAAAGTCAATACGTGTGACACATATCAGAGATATGAAAATCTCATATACATAGTGCCTACAAACTTGCACCCAATACAAATTACGTGGCCTTTCCAATGATGGGGACTAGACCTCATAGGGCCCATCACGCCTAAGTCCTGCATAGGGCATAGCTTCATTATCACCACCACAGAGTATTTTACTAAGTGGGTGGAAGCTATTTCCCTGAGGAAAACAACATCCCAGCAAATCTGCCACTTCATCCTCAATAACACCGTGACTAGGTTTGGGCTTCCGATGACTATTGTGATCGACAATGGACCACAATTCAGAAGTAAGGAAACCCAGACCTTCTGTAACAACCTAGGCATTAAACAATCATTTTCTTCCCCTTACTATCCATAGGAAAATGGGTAGGCAGAGGCTAAAAATAAGTCCATCATCAACTTACTAAGATGGATGCCTAACAAAAGTAAGAGGTGGTGGCACGAGCAAATACTCTATGTCCTCTGGGCCTATCGAACGACTTGCAAAACTGCGACAAGTAAGACCCCTTACAGTCTTGTTTATGGATCTGAAGCTATGTTGCCTTTTTAGTTTTAGGTACCCTCACTTCAGATGATCCTCTCCAATGTTGTAAGCGAAGCCCAAAACAATGAATTGCAAACCATCGACCTCAACTCAGTGGAGGAGGAACACATGCAGACACTGAGACGGATCGAGCACTATCAGAACAAACAACAACATAAGCACCATGCAAACCTGCATTGACAGCTAGTATAGAAGAGATACCTCGTCCTCAAGGTTGTTCGTGAGCACATAAGTAAATTCTCAGCCAACTGGGAAGGTCCTTACATGGTCGCTAAAGTGTTCGGGAATGGAGCCTTCAAACTGGCAGACATGGACAGCAACGAGTTTGCTAACCCAGTGAACCACATGTACCTCAAGTTGTACTACATCTAAGGTGCAATGACAACACTAAGCACCATCTACTATAACTATAAACTAGCAATCGTACCAGGCAGTGTCCGCAATGATGATAAACTAGCAGCACCGAACAACGTCTGCTACGACGATAAACTGGCAACAACTATCCATCACGATGTAAAACTAGCATTGTTAGTCCACTATGACTATAAATTGGCATCACACGTCTGCCACGACATAAAAATAGTGTGTACAGTCTGCTGGGACCTCAAACCAATACAGCGGTCCATTAGGACCCTAAACCAGCACATGCTCTACCAAGACCTTAAACTGGGTTTGCGTCGCATCCTCAATATGCACCATCACTAGATACACGTCAAATGAAGAGGCATGGTATCAACATGTGGGTGTGACATCACCATCCCAGGATGCAGTTCTCGACATAAAGAGAACACGGTCCGGGGTGTACGAGTCACCACCTTTGGTGTCATGCTAACCCTTCGAAGACGTTATACAATGTCACATGGGCCCTTTGAACCTATCATCACCATGGCCCACTGCCCTGATGGTAGTTCCCAGGCCCATTCTTACTTCTGAGGTGCTAACAGTATTGTGGCCTAGACACAATATTGTTGTGCTTTAGTTCCATGATGAGGTTTTTGCTTGCACAATGTTTAGCTATGTGGTTGCTAACCCCATAGCTAAATTGAGCATGCATTCCTTTGGCAGGGATTCCTGTGCATCCACGTCCCTGGTGCCCTGGGCACCAGCCTCCCCCACGATTGGTGCTGCTAAGACCACTGTTGGCCTCCCTCCTTTGGGAATCTCACACTAGTGATGGTGCCCAGGTGTAACAACAATGCTAGCAGCCCACGAGACATCGTCCTCAAAGACACATCCCCGTACAGTAGCAAAGGCTATAACGTCGCAAAGTGAGTGCCTCAACTAACATGATTGTTTGAGAGTGCAAATTTTGACACACATGTAACACAGCTTGCCATGCGGAAGGCTTCAATAGGCAGGTCATAATCCTCCATGGATGTAATATAGCTCATCCTACAGAGGGGACACCTACCTACAGGAGGTTGAAGAACAACATCAGCCAGAAATGAAAATGCAAGTGAGCCCCTTAGAGCACTCTGACGAGGGACTCGGCTAAACATCATCTTTGCTCTCTACCTTAACCTTTGCAACACCAATGCAACACCCTCAAGCATGGCCAAGCGACGTCCCAGTACTTACCAAGTGATAGCCTCAGCGTTTCGCTTGCTACGGTGTTTTCGTATTCTTTGCTGACATCCATCGGGCCTATTCTACAAACATCGACAAAGAGGGGCCAATGAAACACCCTAAAGGAAAAAATGCGGGGTCATCCTGGCCTCACCAAGCTCTTGCGATCTACACATCACCGTGGCAGTTCATCGGGGGAAGAACGTTCTGAGTCCAGGACGGCTAGTTCGAAAAATTTTCTACTTTAGGCATGGATCGGTTCCGTACAAACCTACCTACCCACCAAAGTAGCCAGAACAGCCAGTAGCCTACTCAGAAACAATGTGTAGAATCGGCGGCAATATCCTGGGTGCACAAAAAGTAGTTTAGCAAGTTTTCTAAGCCACGAAGCCAACTACGCTACACTATGATATGTAACATAGCAAGCTTTAGGAAACAATGGCGGAACGAAATGCTACGCTACGCGGTGACACATAGTGTAGCATAATAACGAGTTCACTACCCGCTCCCCTCGCCCAACATTGAGTTCTGCAGTGATGTCTCTTGGCTAAAAAAAAAGAGAAAGGTACCTGTGATTTGACAAAAGAGAAGAAAAGGCCAGCGATCTGTAAAAGAACCTCTCTTGGTTGGTGTAAAGTCCTGGTCTTCATTCTACCACCTTGGTAGGATCCTGCATTGTTTGTACGTGAAGCCTGTGCCCAAGTGCATAGCTATTTCTGTTTCCCAGCATAGTTTGGTTACCCTCAGAACTTCTACACTATGTCACACTGTGTAGCCGATTCTATCCACCCTGACCAAATGGATTTGTAACCTTGAAGCAGTGCATGTTCCTAACCGTATCTCATTTTACCTCTCATTTAATGTCTAGCTTTCTTACATTATTTTTTTTCTTATTTACCTTCAAGAATCATCTCGAATTACTGCTACATTTACGTTTCTCATGTTCAACATCACTTCATATTACCATCGCATCTCAACTTTATTCATTATTTCACATTATTGTTGCATTTTTACAGTCCCTTTCTTTCTCCGCCGTATCTACCCGTAAGCGCTATCTCGCAACTCATACAATTTTTTATTGCAAAAGGCTATATTGATGCCAATGTAAGTCCCTGTTTGATCGACCAGATCGTTCAGGGCACCCCATGTTTGCACACACCCAGCACCCTCCCATGGGCACGGGGATGGAACTGTCGCGTCCGCCGACCCCAACGTTCTTCCAATCGTCGACGTTTTTGGTCCCTACAACCATGTCACGAAGCAAGTGCCTCAACTAGCTCAACTACTTCAGAGTGAAAATTTCATGAAGTGCGTAACAAAACTTGTTGTATGGAAAGCATTTGTATGCAGGTCAAAACCCTTCACAGATGTAACACAACTCATCCTGCGAAGAAAACACCTATCCTATGAGAGGTTGAATAACAATGCCAACCAAAGATGAAAATGTGAACGAGCCCCTCATGAGCACTCTAAAGAGGGACTCTGCTAAACATCATCTTTACTCTCTACCTTAACCTCTGCAAAACCAACGCAACACTCTCAAGTGCAGCCAAGTGACATCTTGACACTCACCGAGCGACAACCTCAGCACCATAACAATTCTTCAGGAGGAGAACACTCTGAATTCAGGCCTGTCAATTTGGAAAATTTTCTACTTTAGGTGTAAATAGGCTCTAAAAATCATCCTTCCTATCCACTTAAGTAGTTTGCCTAGCCGACAGCCTACTCAGAAATAGTACGTAGAGTTTATAGCAGCACTTAGAATGCACAAAAGAGTTCAGCAAGTTTTCTAAGTCACGAAGTCTGCTACGCCCCACTATGTAGCATAGTAATCTTCAGAAAATAATTGCAAAATGAAGTGCCACACTATTCTACACTATGCAGCATAGCATAGCATGGCAACAACTATACAACCAACTCCATTGCCCAACTTCAAGTCCTTCAATAATGTCTCTTTCTGTCAGGAAGCAGTGGACCATGTCTATTGCTATGCTACATTGAGCTACATGTCACAATGAAGTGTAGCAATTCTGCAGAAGAGACAGGAGGAAGCTCAAAGGGGAGAATCAGCAAGTTCATAAGTCTCGCAATAGAAGAAGAAAATTTTTCACATTGGCAAAGTTTTTGTGACTAAGGCCAATCGCTACAGTACATAGTGTAGCATAGTGTAGCAAACATGCAACACACATGTAGCAGAACACACAACAAGATGCTACGCTATGCTGAGCATGCTACGTCACAAAGCACAATAAAGCCTACAGGTGATTGTGCGACATCAATGCACTTCACCTAATTGGACTGTTGGTACACATCTCCAGACACTGACAACATAATTACAGCATGGCAGGCTCATAGTTACATCATAGTAGGCTCACATTACAACATTCATGCAGGTCCAATGGTCATACATGGCATGTGCGGTGCCAGTAAGTCAACGTGGACCCAAGGCACATGGCATCCAAACCACCCCTTTCATGTGCCCTTTAGCCTTATAATTACCTCAATGAGCAATGCTCAAAGGGTTGGACTATCTCCGGGTGTTCTAAAACAAGCACTGTAACATTGAGCATTGAGCATTGTAAGCTTTCTATTTGACACTGCAAATAGTTAGAATTTTTAGCTGGCATTTTTTTCTGTCTACCTTTCTACCACCTTGGTAGAAATTTTGCATTGTCAGCTCCCAAGTTCGTGCCTAAGCACACAACTATTTTTCTCTACATGTCCTGTTACTCTCGAGATCTTTGCACTCCCCAACGCTGTGCAACCAACTATACCCATCTTGATAGAGCAAGCTTGTAGCTTCGGAGTGGTGCACTTTTCTAACTGCATTTTACTTTATTTCCTACTTATTGTTGTGCTTCACATTACTTTTTTCCTCATTTACTTTTAAAAATTACTTCACACTTTCATTCCCATTTTCAAATTATATGTTGCGAAAGCCTATATAGACACCGATTAAGTCCCTTTCTGATCGACCAGACTATTCATGGCACCCCGTATCCACTCACACCAAGCATGGCCCTCCCACAGGTATGGGGTCGAGACTGTTGCTCCCACTGACCCCTCTATGTTTTCCAGCCACCGACATTTTTAGTCGCTACACTTGTTATTAGGGAGAATCCTCCTACTGACGAAGAGGACTCTCCTTTGAATAAAAAAGACGCTAATCTTGTAAAAGGAAAGACACCAGCGCATGAAGAAGAGATCTCTATAGGCTTTGTAGGGACTTATGCCAAGGCTGTTGCCCTCATTTTGCATCAGCAGGAGCATGGACCGCAATAAAATGTTGTTGAGTTTGACAACATGTCTACCTTTTCAAAGCCCATTTCAACCATTGTTAACATGTTTAGTTATGTGATAGGTGCTACTATTGATGTTGCAGGACCTCTTTCGACTCATGTGGAATCATGGATCAAGATCCCTGATAATTTTACATTTATGTAGGGAATTGTCAATGACATGATCAATCACCTTCAGTAGGTGGACCTTGATGTGGGTAAGTAGTAGTGTTAGGTGCTCTCATGTTTCTATGCTAGAGTTTTAGACTTTGTTAACTTTTCTATGCTAATGTGATTGCTATGTTCTTTATGTCATGGAAGCCTCCTGGCTCAAATGGGATACTACATAGCCTTTGAAAGTGGGTGTTGTACCTACATTTCCCCTCAAAGTGATCGAGGTGCCTTGTCATGCATACGACGAGGCTTGCAAATGCACTTTGTACTCAGCATGCTCCTTGTGGGACACATCAACGAGGACCTATGGAAATGGGTAAAAAAAGCTGAGCAAAGGGAGGCCGACCTAAGCACCAAGGTGGAGGATCTCAAGTCAAGGAATGAATTCCTCATACCCCATAACACTAATAATGAGGACTAGTGCACGGCTGTGGTAGACTACACCAGATTTTGGACAGTCGCACCTCAAAAAGTTGAGGCCACTCGTGAAATAATAGAACAATGGATACAAATGGACTTATTAGCCCAGAAGTGTTAGGATTTGAAAGATTTAAATGCCAAGGTTTATGAATGGGGGCAGTCCCAGAAAAATCACAAACACATGTTTAAACTAGAAAATGCCACCCATCGTAAATTGTATAGGGACACTGTTGTGGACGCATTTACGTATGAAGCATTCGTAAATGCCATTGATGCTTCTGAGGCCTATGCCAAGTTCAAAGATTAGGTGAAGGTTACAGAATCTCCTGATTGGAAGATGGACCTACCTATAGGAGAGACCACAATCGTCTCCTTTTCTCTTGGACCACCAAGATGGACAACCATTGAAAGGGAGAGAGTTGCTGTGAACGCTAATCCAAGTAATAGGTGTTGTGTGGACATCACAGCTGAGGAGGTATAGCATCACCTCAGGCTCGATTGGGACTGGATACCCTTTGATACCGACGTAGGCCCTTCTCAGGTTAGTTGCTTTCTATTGTATTGATGCTTATGCTCTATTGTAGCTCGCATGCATCGCTTTAGCTGAACACTTCATTCCTACGATGCAGACTCCAAATGAGGGTGTGAGGCCCTTGGGGGGGAGGAATGAAGAATCAGTAGAGGAAAAAGTAGGGGAAGCCGATGCAAACAAAAATGATGCAAGAATGAATCGCGAAGATGATGCGAATAGGAACAACCCATGATAGCATGGGATTTGTTTGAAATTTTGAATTTTTGTAAAAAAATTTACAAAAATTGTCCAAAAGGAAAAAATTTTGAATAAAGGGGAGAATTTTGGAAAAGAAATTTATTTTTTATTAAGTTGTGCATTGTCTACATGTTACATTTTGTGTAAAAATGTTCATTCTTTCATGTGCTAGTTTTAGGCCATTTTGGGCCTTTGCTAGTTTTGGGCCGTTTTGAGCCTCTGCTAGTTTTAGGCCATTTTGGGCCATTGTGTAGCATAGTTTTAGGTTGTTTCGGGCCACTATGTAGGCATGCCAAAAGGATGGTACATTAACAAATCAAAAGGTGGTGAATGTACAAGAGATGGCAACTAGGCAGGAGGAAGTGAGGTTGCTACGCTATGCGTAGCTACTTCTTGACCCAGCGTGGGTTGAGCAAAATGTAAGGCCGAGGCACCTTGCCATGGCCTTCGTTTGCATCGTTGTCCCCCTCTTGGAAGGGCAACTCAGCCCATGCACTTTCATTTTGGTAATTGGCTTGCTGAGCCGATTCCCCCACTGGATGGTTAATGTGTGCATAAGCAAGCACTTCGTTTTCAGAGGTTACGACCTCTGAGCCCTACTTCATATCTATGTTGTTAATTACCTGCACTACTACTTCATCACCATGGATCACCACCTCACTACCTATGTATCGTAGATGTATTTCTTGGTGTATGGGTGAGGAGACAACCCTAAGATGCACTAACCATGACCTTCCCAGGATTAGGTTAAACCTGGGCATTTCCTCGACCACGATGAACTTCATGTTTGTGGGGTACTAGTCCCCTACCACGAAGTCTATGTGGATTGTGCCCTTCACCAGGATGCTTGCCCCATTGAATGACCTCAGGCATGACATCACTGTGGGTTTTATCTATTCGACAAAGTCCAACTTGTCCATAATAGGGAATGGGATGACATTTGTGGCAGCCCCATCATCAACATCTACCCTTCGGATCTAGTGTTGGCCGACCCGAATTGTGATTAAAAGGGGTGTTGTAGTCACTTGACCCCTTTTGGGACCTTCCCTGATGGATTCATAATAGAAAGTTAGTTGAGATGATTTTGGCTCTGCAGGTGCAGAGGGAAGCATGACTGAGTGGATTGCTTCCTGTTCCACTAGCATGTCTTCATTGACTGGAATCACTGTCAACATGTGGATTAGAGCCTTGTAGTGTGAGACAGATGTCATGATTAGGTCTTACAAGCTCAGTGTAGTGTTTTTCTATTTTAGAGCTTGTTCAACCTGAGTGAGGGCATCCAAGAGGTCTTGACCGCCCCCTTGTTTAATGTTTTCCTCCTCTTCTATTCGTCCCAGTAGAAAAATTTCCTGAGGAGGGACAACTTCGGATCTAGGTTCAGACCCTTTTTGGTAGGGTGACGTAAACTATGTGGTTATAGCAACATCCCTCTTTGGTGATGAGGGTGTGGGGACAAGGGGTGGAGATGTAGGCTTGGAAGTACCATGGATGCTACTTCCTCTCGACATCTTACCTACAAAACACACTTCCCATTTTCTAGGACGAGAAGGTTGTTCATCTTTCTTACATGGGGTAGAGGCTATCGAATGGATCAACCCCCTAATGATAAAAGGAGCTCATAATGTTAACGCGCAGGGTGGCATGGTTTCTCTAGCATGTGCCATGGAGATGGATGCCCGATGAGGGACTCTCAAAATGAACGGTTGTTGCGAGCTTCGGCTAGCCACTGGTGGTGCTGGTGCACTACGCTGAGACACACAAATCATGAATGGTTGCTGGGGTGGCCTAGCATCACTATTAATACCGATGGTGTTGATGATGTAACCGACATTGTTGGCATTGAGGGGGTCTGTGTAGACATGCATAGATTGGTTCTTAGGGCGTACTAGGTTGCATTCATCCAACACCAGTTTTCCCTAATCAATCAATCTCTGGATGTCATCTTGCAATCCCAAACCGTAATTTGTGTTATGACCACACTGTTGGTGATAGTCACAAAATCATTCCAGTCTGAAACCCTTAGGAACTAGGGGCTCATTAGGTAGAGCCAAGGAGGGGTTCCTAAGGAGCTCGTAGTAGTGTTGATGTCTTCTGATTCCTTTTTCTGACATATGCTTTTGTTAGATGTGTCCCATTCCCAATAGCTGCTTGAAAAGTTTTGAAGGCTTGAGAGGTAGTGGGGTGTATTTTGAGCAATCTTTATGCTCAAAGTTTGGTTTGGGTTGTGTAGATGTCTCAAGTGCAGGAACCAGAGGTTGTGGCGTGTTTCCCTACTTGGGCATGGGGTTAGCTACAGGTATGATCAATTTCTTATTATTCTTGCTACCATTGTTGCTCGGTTTGGGCTTGGCTTCAGTCACCACAGTCGCCACTATGGTTGTTGGGGCCTTACCCTTGTCCTTCTTTGCGAAGGTGTTTTTGTAAGCGATGTAGGCTAGGTCTTTGCTTACCTCGGCCACATCCTGTATACTCTTAGTCTGAGCGAAGGCTTAACTAAGAGTGCAAGGGGCAATGTAGTACAGTTTAGACTTGATAAAGTCATTCACTGCACCCTTAAAGATAGCCAACAAGTGGGCCTCTACGATGGGTTTGCGAATTTCGTTGAGGGTTGCACTCCAACGTTGGATGAATTTTTGGACTGGTTCCAGAGGATCTTGCTTCACACTCATCAATTTATCCAACATGGTTTTTAGCTTCAAGTTATACTTGAAGCGCATCATGAATTGGGTTAGAAGCTCTTCTATAGTTGAAATGAATCAGCGCAACAGCATGCAGTACTAATCCAAGGCTCTCCCAATTAGGGACATGGAAAAGACATGAATAATCGTGTGCGGCATTGTTGCAACAGGAGAGACTCAAACCTAAAAGTAACAAGATGTGTGTTGGGGTCCCCCTCCCTGTTGTACTTCATGAAGTATGGGTGAGACATCCTTGGGGGTAATGTAAGCGTAGGGATTGTAAGGCTAATGGGGTCATCCTGCTAAAAGTCCATGACTTGTACCATGTTAGACCCAATAGCTTTGAGGCATTTTATTTCCTCAGTGAGGGTTTGGATGAGCTGGAATGCTTGATCCAAACCCTACGATAGTGTGGACGGTTGGGGAACTACCGAGGTAGCTCCCAACTGTGGAATGGCAGGGGTGGCGGTGTAACCCATCAACGGTACTGTTGGGATAGCCCTCACGAACGGTGCTTCTTGCATTGTCCACTACCTGACAGGTGGTGCTATTGGAGCAGCAACCATGGGTTGAGCTACCGGATAGAACACTTGTGTCACTGGTGGAATAGACCATAGCCTCGTTTTGGGTTGTACTGTGTGTGGGGTTTGGTAGGTCTAATGGCGAACATGATGACACATCTGTGATGGCTATGGAATATGAGAAGAAGTGAATGGGGTCCACCATGTGGATGGGCCCAGGCCCACCACGGTTGGTGGGACAAATAGGAACATAGAAATTGAAATGGAAGTTGCGTCCAATTGTGAAGTTGGTATAGTATGAATATGTAGCAGGGTAGCCATGATCAGTGTGTCATGCACTATATGAATGGACTGATGAATAGTTTGCTAAGGCATAGATGCTGTAAATAAAACAAGGGAATAAGGGCATTGATACGCCGGGAAGGTGACATGGCTACCCATTGTGGTTGTAGTTGTAGGCAATGGGAGTGTAGGCATGATGATAAAAGGAGTGGTGACAGACAATGGATTGGCCCAGAAGGACTAGGTAGGAGGGACAAGAACAGTGTTTGTTTGACCTCCCTAGTCAGATTGGGAATTGAGTTTCTCCTATCTGTCCTAGAAAGTGTCATCTTGATTGGACGTTGTCTTGTTGCTCCCTATGCCTAGCCAACTAGATTAGTTGGTCTAGAAGCCTTTGATTTTCCTATGTCAAAGGTATGGAAGCACCGGGAGTGGTTTGCCTAAACCTCTGCATAGAGAAATTTATAGCGCTCATTTTGCTCGGCCAAGCCCTTAGGTCCTCGATTTTGGATCTTGAGGGATCGACGTGTTTCAAGCATTGGGTTCAGTGCTTGTTCAGCACCAGTGGTGCCTTGAACCGTGATGGGAACCTCTACATTGAAGGCATTAGAAGTAGTAGTTGCAGAAGCCATTGTTAACTTAAACAGCTTCGCAAACAAAAAAAGGCAAAGAAATCAGAAAGCTAAATAGTTTTGCAAAGGAGAAAAGCAAAGGAATTGGGAAGCAATCAAAAAGGGCTTCCAAGGAACCATCGAGGTGACCAATCTGCACCACACGATGCATAAACAACTGCAAAAGGGTGTCACGTTTATGCTAGTACATGATAGGATATAGAATGCATGAAAGACTACCATAAGATAGGCAAGTTAGCTGGTGATTGAAGGATTTATGTCTTGTGGGGCTCCCAAGGAACCGTCAAGGTGACTGATCTACACCGTACAATGTGTAAACAACCACAAACGGGTGTCAAGTTTACGCTAATGCATATCATGGTGTAGAAGGCTTACAGGACTACTGTGACATGTAGAAAGGGCACTAAAGGCTCTCCTTTTAGCACCAGAAAACTGTATTACTGAAAACGTCGGTGGCTAGAAAGAACGCCGAGAGGTCATTGTTCGTTGATAGTCTCAACCCTGTTTCTGCGGGAGGGCCGTGCTGGGTGGAATGGAAACGGGGCACCCTAAATAGTCCGGTCGATCAGACAGGGACTTAGTCAGTGTTAATATAACCTTTTGCAATGTGTGATTTGAAAACGAAACTAATAGCGTGAAGTAATGCTTAGATGTAAAAGGGGCATAAAATAGTGTGAAATGCAATAATAAGTAGGAAAAAAAGTAAAATGCAGTTAGAAAAATGCATTGGTTCAAAGCTATGACTTCACTATGTCAAGATGGATACAGTTGGTTGCACAGCGCTGGAAAGTGCGGAGATCCCGAGTGTAACTAAGATGTGTAGAGAAAGACGGCTATGTGCTTGGACGTGGGCTTAGTCATTAATAATGCAAAATGCTACCAAGATGGTAGAAAAGCACAGAACAGAATGCCAGTTGAGAGTGCTAACTATTTAGAATCTCAAATAGAAAGCTTGCAATACTCAAGGTTACAATGCTAACTTTTTTTTTGCTTGTCAGCCAACAAAATTGTTAGCCAACCAGATTATTAGCCGACCAAAATTGCCAAAAAACCACACCCAGACCTTAATGGTCATTGGGGTATTTATAGGGCCAAGGGCACATGAAAGATGTGGTTTGGATGCCACATGCCCTCGGCTTATGCTGACTTGTCTATGTTGCACGTGCCTTCATGACCGTTGGGTGAGCCTGCCATGCTGTAATTACAAACTTGCCATGTTGTAATTGCACTGTCAGAGAAACGATGTAATTAGGTGGAGTGCATTGATCTAGCATAACTACTTTCCACACTCTACTATGCTTTGTAGTGTAGCATGTTTGGTGTAGCGTAGCACCCTGTCACATTGTGCTATGCTACACAGCACAACATAGCTGTCGGTTCGAAGTAGAGATTTGTGTTGTGTCTTGATGCATGTGTTGGAAACCTTTGCAGTGTTGTGGCTACTAGTTGCAGATTTGCTACGCTACATAGTGTATCATAGCGTAGTAGCCGTCCTTATTCACAAAAAACGTCGCCAATCTGCAAACTTTGCCTTTTGCATTGTGAAGCTTGTGAACTTGCTGATCCTACCCTTTGAGATGCCTTCTATCACTTTCGCAGAATTTCTACACCTCATTGTGCCATGTAGCTTAGCATAGCATAGCAGCAAACATCACTTGCTTTTGGCCAAGTTCACCACTTTCTGACAAAAGGAGACATTGTTGAAGGAGTTGAAGTTGGGCGAGGGGAATGATCATCTAGCTTTTGCTATGCTGTGCTATGCTGCGTAGCATAGAAAAAATCCTTGACTTAGAAAACTTGCTAAAGTGTTTTGTGTGTTCTAAGCACTGCCAACAATTCCACGAACAGCTCCTAAATGTGTTGTCGGCTGGATGAACTAATCAGGTGGGTAGGCTGGAGAATCCGTTTAGCCTACTGACACCGGGAGTAGAAAAATTGCCGAATTGGACAATCTAAACATTAGGGCGTCTATCTCCTGAAGAACTACCATAACTTTGTACAAATTTCAAAGACCTAGTGAAGCAAGCATGCCTTCAAATTTTGGGTTGTTTCATTAGGCATTGGGCATCGATGCATTGGATGAGGTCATCATGAGGTCTAGTGAGAACCAGAGGTGAATGAAGATGCTTATATGCACTCATGCTATTATCTTGTGACATATCTTGCAAAAAAAATAGAAAGAACATCAAGCTGCACCTATCCCAATAGAATTGAAATGCATAACATGAGGAAAGAAATACAATGAATAATTTCCTACACATGCAAGATTGGATGCTAGAAAAGAAAACATTCAAACTAGTGTTAGGTCTTCGCAGGCAATGATTTGCAAATTTAAGATCTTAGTGGACTATGATTTGCCAGTTTAAGGTCTTCGTGAATTGTAATTTTCTAGTTTAAGGTTTTAGTGGATCGTGAGTTGCCAGTTTAAGATCTTAGCAGATTGTATGTTGCTAGTTTAAGGTCTTAGTGAACTATGGTTTGCCAGTTTATGGTCTTCGCAGACTATGATTTGCCAGTTTAAGGTCTTTGCAGATTGTAATTTGCTAGTTTAAGGCATTAGCCAATCATGAGTTGTTAGTTTAAGGTCTTATCATATCATTATTTATGCAAGGTGCATTGATTCAAGCTAGGAAAAGAGTGTCTAGGCTATGGAATTAGGCTGGGCACTCACTAGGTAACTAAAAAAATCCTAGAAATTTTCTAAGTCTGGAAATCATTAGAAAAAATTTTAAAAAATTTCTAACTCTAGCTACTATGCTCATCCCTTACTACGCTTTTCCCCTTGCTATGCTTCACAAGAAACTCAAGAAAATTTGCCTAAAGTATGGGAGCATCAGTGCGGTAGGTGGCATATTTAATTACCTAAGAAGGGTATATATGCTTGATTCACCAAGGGTAAACTATCATTTTTTAAAGTATGAATGAGGATTTATAGAGCATAGAATAGTTTAAAATAGGAGTGACAACTAGAGTGTAGCAATTAGAGTGTAGTGGCCAGAGTGTAGCACTAGGATGATGTGCTACAACGATCATCAACATCCCAGACTTGCCAATGTGGAAGAGGGAAGGTGAGCCCTAGAACACTTGTTGCAGGTGAAAGTGGAGGAGAGGAGAGTGCTATTGACTACCAGGTATGCTTGATACACTTGCTCCTTTTTACACCATTTTTCTCTTCACATTCTTGCTTCTCTTTCTTGGAGTTGGGGTTTGAGCCCTAGGGTGGTTTGCCTTGGCAAGGACTATCATTACCTTGGTAAACTTAACAACCAAAACTAAGGGGAAAATATCCATGTGTCGGTTGTGGATCTCTGTTGATGCATTGATTTTTTATTCTAATTATCTACAACTAATGGGACAAGAGACAATGTGTGGGATTTGAGGTATTTGATATGTTTATTCCTAAGGGATGCAACGCATGGGGCTGAAACACCGTGAAAATGTTGAGACCTCAATGGTTTAGCAAAGCCTTGCGATTTAGGCAAGGATGGTGACAAGTTGCAGCTCAGCAAGTTTCCTTTTTAGCTAAAGCACTGGTTGTGTCATGCTACACACCATAGTGCAAATAAACTCCAAAGGACAGAACAAAACAAGGGATGCATGATGGTAGGCCTTCAAAGCTTTCCAAGTTTTTTGTGAAATCTTAACTTCTAGCACATTACGCTGCATTATGCAACATTGCGTAACATAGATTAACGTACTGTAATGACCATAAGGAAGTTCTATCACAGCAACAAAGATGACAGGATTCATGACTTTGATCAGCCAATAAAATATTAAAGGTTTAAACAACAATCTGCAGTGTACCACGCAGTTCAGCAGGTTCGCTGCTTTACACTAAACTATGCTATGCATCGTAATCCAGTGTGATGCAGTGTAATGTAAGCAATCACAAAACCCCAATGAGAGTTTTTTACGACACATTACACTTTGGAGCATAATGTAGCATGGCACTATAAGTTTCAAACACAAACACATCAAGTCAACCGCATTTTATAAGTTCAAGATACACATCATCTAAACCATGTTTTTCTCTTGACCCTAACCTTATAAATGCTCCAGTTGACAAGGATCGAAAAAAGGGAAAGAAAAAAAGAAGCGGGGGAAAAAATTTTCTTTCAAGAATTAACAAGAGAGAAAAAGAGGATCAGCGATCGTGAGAACATCGAAGGTGATTGGCAAGAACCCTTGATCAGAAACAATTAGCTAATAGACATTCTACCTTGGGTCTGAATTCCTGATGCCTAGATTAGCTAGAACAAGGTAGATGGATCTTTGCTTGTTTCTTCTTTAAATAACATTCTTGCTGCTGGAATGTGCTTCATCCAAACTGAAGTCCATTTGTAATCATCGTATTCAGCATACTTTGTTCATAAGTTAAATCCCAGATCTTGGGATTGCATTCTCTATAAATCTAATTTCTTGCATCCTATTTATATAGATTTTGCAATCGCTTTAAATCATTTACATTACTTTCAATTATTTTCAGGATTAATGACATTATATCCCCTCGTTGGGATTATCCTTTTGCCATCCAATTATTACAAAGGTTTTATTGATCAAATAAGTCCCTATCTGATTGACAAGACCATTTAGGGTACCTCAGATTCATCTTCTCCAGCATGGCCCTCACACAGATCCGGGGTTAGAACTGTGTACACGGATTCCTGTTTGGTATTTTCAGCGACCAATGTTTTCTATCGTTATAGTTTTCTGGCACTAAAAGGAGGGCCTTCATAGCTGATCCACATTTTACGGGTAGTCTTGTAAGCTGTCTGTACCCTTTGTCGATTGACGTAAACATAATACCTCCATGGTTGTTTACTAGATTGTGTGGTGCAGATCAGTCGCCTAGACAATTCTTTTGGAATCCTATAAGATAGAAAGCCCCGATTATTACATTAGTTTGCCTTTTTCCCTTGCAACCTTTGTCCTTGCTATCATTACTTCCAAAACATGTAGAAAATGGTTACATCAACCACCGCTGTTGACATCGGTAACCTTGAAAACCCTTGGACCATGCCAGTTACCCCGCCTATGGTCAAGCTACCAACTAGCTCGGTGTGACCATGACGCTCCCTCAGGCTTCAAAACAAAGAGCCTGAGGAACACGCTTAGTGCAGAGAACACTACAATTTCCTCTATGCTAAGCTAGTGGAAAACTTGCCCATGCACCCACAAGAACTTGAAGAAAAAAAAGAATACGAGTTCATATACTACCATGGGAAGGAATTTGTACCTTCACATGAAGCCACTGTACCCCTAAAAATTCAAAAAAAGTGGATCTTAGACCAAATGCTGATGGCTAAGACATTGCCACAACAACTAGAGGAGTTGTTCCATGATGAAATGCTTCACGATGAGCAGGATGATCTAGACTCCCACTCTAAAGGAGGTGGTCATGCTGATTTTTCCATGGCCCCTTCCTTAACTATGTCCTGCATAAATCCATTGTTCATGGTTACCATGCCCTTGACATTATCTAATACTAATCGAGTCTCGCACTCACCGCACCTACACTTTCTCTCTCTGACTATCTTCCTAGGCTACAGTCCATCACAAATCATTCCTCATCAAGTGCAGTTACCTAATCGATCTCATTGTACACCTGCACCCATGTCACTACATGTACACGCGATACCCACATCACAATTACCTACAACAACCACCTTCATCCCGACTCACACGACAGGGCCTTCCACTATAGCATGGTGGATTCCAAACATGCCTCTTCTTGCACATCATATGTAGATGTCCCATCCTCACTTTAATCAAAGCCAGGTCCAGCGGGTGCCAAACCCTATTACAGGATCATTATTTATGCCCCTGGCCATGCAAATAGCTTATCCAATGGTATAGTCAATGGTGTCCATCCCTATTCCGCCACCTAGTATGGTTCCTCCTATCATTCTACAAAAAAACCCTTCGTCCAAGGGTCTGGACCAAGCCTTCCAGCTTATTCAGATTCTCACAGAGGAAGTTAAAAGCCTCAAGGTTGTTGGTTCTGACATAGTACAAGTCATGGACTTTTATCATGATGATCCTATTAATCCAGTAGTGCCTGTTTTATCATTACCACCTAGGATTCCACTTCCTCATTCTACAAAATACAATGGGGAGGGTGACCCCAACGCTCACCTAGTTACTTTCAAGTTAGAGTCATTACTACTACAATAATGGCCGCATACTATAATCTGTGTCTTTGCCATGTCCCTAACAAGTAGAGCCTTAGACTGGTATCGGGCACTTCCATGCTCTTCCATTTTGACCTTAGAAGAGCTACTGACTCAATTTGTGACATGTTTCAAGTACAATATGAAACCTAAAGTCACATTAGACCAGCTTATGGGAGTCAAACAAGATCTGCTTGAGCCAGTCCAAAGGTTTATACAGCGTTGGAGTGCAACCTTGAACAAAATTTGTGAACCCATCACGGAGGCTCATTTGTTAGCCATTTTCAAGAGGGTAGTTAATGACTTCATTAAGTCAAAGTTGTACTACCTCACTCCTCGATCCCTTAGCCAAGCCTTTGCTCAGACTAAGAGCATCCAAGACGCGACCGAGGCTAGCAAAGATCTAGTGTACATGGCCTACAAAAATATCCACAGTAAAGGTAAGGATAAAGGAAAAGCCACGACAATGATATTAGCTGAGCCAGCTGAGCCGAAAACTATCTCAAACAACACGAATCAATAAATTTCATCTGCCCCTGAAGCACCTTCATAGCCAAGGCCTAAATTTGATCATAAAGATCATTCAAAGTACACAGCCTTGCCTGTAAAGCCTTCATAACTTCTGAAGTAGCTACTAGGAACTGGCCATATTCAACATAAGAAGGTATCCGAGGAGGCTCTAAAGTTTCATAGACATCATTGTGAGCTCCTTAAAAATCCTTCTTTGGTTTTGCCCAATGAACCACCAGTCCCCAAACACTTCAGGCTAGACCGTTTCTGTGACTACCACCAGCTGTGCGGTCACGACATGGATTACTGCTGGGCGTTAAAGGATGACATTCAACATATGATCGATCACGGTGATCTCATCCTAGATAGCAGTAGTCTAGCACGCCCTGAAAACCAAGCTATGCATGTGTACCAAGACCCGTTAAATGCAAACAATGCAGGGTACACCATCAACGTGGTAGGTGTAGAGGGTAATGGTCAAGCACAGCCGAGGAAGCCCTTTGTGTTGCGAATGCCTACTTGTTCACCCCAAACAGCGGATCCCTCAGCACTGACGAAGAGTGCTCCAAGGTAACCTTTTTTCCTGTGAGCCCCTTCTTAGACCACTGTTCGATAGCCCACGATCAGTAAAGCTGTGGTCCTACCCGTGCCTATGCCTAAGGTGCCCTTAGTCATTAGGATGCCAAAACCATCAGCTACCCCTCCTGTGCAAGGGAAAACCTCCAAGTTAGGCCCCCAATCTCAGCTTAGTAGAAAAGGAGAACAAGGTATGACAAGTAATACGTTCAAAGGCCATCTTACGCTTGGCACTTCTACACCCTTGGCCCCACTTTCTGGAAAGGATGAAGGTGTATGAACACAACCATCTCCTACTAGTTCAAAAAAACATAGCCCTCAACCAGATGCCATTCTTCCCCGAGAAATCCATCTCTTGGGGCGAACGGAAGAGGAAAAGGATGGCAAGTAGTCAAATCATGGTCGGGATCTCCTCAATGCCTTTACGTAGGTCAAGTAGGCTCTTAAACAGAAAAATACAATGTTGAGCCTATACGATTTGTTAATGACATCCCAGAAGCACCGTGAAGCCATGGTTTGTATGCTAACATCCATACCTATGGATGAGAGCCTTCCAGTGGATGAAGAAGTAATTCATTCCATTATGCTTTCTCTTGCCACTGAGAAACCTGGGCCTTCCTTGTTAACCTTTCAAAACAAATCCATTAAGGATGACCCAGAAAAGGGTCAGGTAATAATGGTGCCCATGTTCATCACCATCCGGGTTGCTCAACACCAAATTTGGAGAGTACATATAGATGATGGGAAGGCCGCTAATATCATCCCATATCCTATAGTGGATAAGCTAGGCCTAATTGATCAGATCAGTCCTACAACAACGTTGTGTCTAAAGTCATTCAACAGGGCATAGGTATAAGTCAAAGGGATAGTGCACATCAACTTTGTGGTAGGGCAACAATTCCCCATAGACGCAACGTTTATTGTCATCGAAGAAATGTCGAGCTTTGACCTAATTCTAGGGAGGTCTTGGTTACCTCAACTGTGGGCGGTTTCATCCCCTATCCATCAAGAGATCCATCTGCCCTACACGGGAGGGGAGGTGGTCATCCATGGTGATGAAATGACCCCTCGAGCTGTCAATAATATAGAAACTTGACAAGATTTGGAAATCAAAATTCCTGAATACCATTTCCTTGTCCAAATACCAGAACGAGCCAAAATAGTGGATAATGATAGTTTAATTTGGGCTGAACTATCATTCCAAGAGGAAGACTGTGGCGTGAGGGAACATGGTCATAAATCCCCTCGTCCTTACGCATCACCAAAGATAAAAGCAGTTAGGAGACAACTATAGAGTTAGCAAATGGACCACATCATCTAAATGTCATGCAATTTATGCACATGCTTCCACTAGCTATTCTTATTTACGCTTATGCTTATCTTTACACTTCCACCAGTTTTCTTCATTACTCTTTCGCTCATCTAAAAATTAGCAAAGGCCCGGAATGGCCTAAAATTATCAGACCAAAATGGCCTTAAACTAATGATTTCATTTTTGCTTTACATTTGAATCATTTAGTGGCCCGTAATAGCTTTAAATTATTAACTTCATTTACGCTATACATTTAAACTAACTGCGGCTTGTCATAGTGCCAAAACCTATGATTCCATTTACGCTTTACAATTGAAAACAACAAAAGAACATTAAACTTAGACGAAATTTTCATTAAAATGTTAAAGAAAAATATTTTCTTTTGTTTTGTCCCATCACAATAAAACCGTAGCTAACATAGCCACGTTATGCATCACCTTTGTCCCCACTGTCGCCCGTATCTCCAAGCTCCATCTCTACTTTGAGCAAATCGTCCTCATAGGGGCCACCCTTTTCAGGTGGCATCTCTTCATGAAAGAGGTCCTCCCTGTCAGGATCTTCTGTATGAGGTTGTTTGCCACAACACTGATCATCACCATTAGGCTCTGTTTCCTGCAAAGCCTCCTCGTGAGGACCGTCACCCCCGTTATGTTCATCCCACTAAGGAACCTCCTCGGGTCATTCCTGCAATTAGACATAACACGCATATTCACATCACCATCAAAACTAGGTATGATGAAAGGAATAATGAAACAACAACTCACCTGTGATGTTCCTGCATCGGTAGCAAACGGGATTTGTTCTAAGCCAACCCACAGACATTGTATAATTTCTTCCTCGGTAAGATCAAACCCCATCTCCTAGATTAACTCTGGCCTTGACCTTCCCATTCTCCATAGGAGTCCATCGGGGTGGTTTAGGGAAGAAGGAAGAGATGGTTTTCTCCCCCTAGGAAGAGTCATTTCCCTTTCTCGAGAGGCACTTATCATCACTTGCTCTTGAAACTTTTCAAATGCTCTGGAAGCACCAATAACATCGAGGAATAGTTGAAGGGACTGAGCCTTGATGACAGAGTCCCTGTAATGTTGATGATAGGCAGTGCATTCCCTCTTATAGACATGTTTATGATATTTTTGCATCTTCCCCCATTCTTGCATGCTCATGCTAAAGTCCTTCAACTCTTGATTTTTCTGAGCTAGGAGATCCATTTACATCTACTGCTCGAGCAGTTCACGACTATTCTGGACACTATTCCTAATGACCATCCAGTAATGGGCATAGTCAACAACAGCAGTTCGCCAGTCATCATTACCCATTCCCTAGGCCTACAGGAATTCGTTCTTTGACCTTAAATCCCCAACCTCATCACTTAGAGCCACCCTCTCCTTCTCAGACCTTTGCAGTCTCTTCCAAAGGTCTTTGTTTACACTTTTACATTCCGATAAGGAGTGAGTCGAGCATACAACACATTTACGCATCTCGTTGTAAATGTTGCACGGCATGATGGTCGCTTTCGATGGGGTTTCATTGGCATCTAAATCAATAGGCTTCGACGGTTCCCATCTGGGTCAAGCTCCTAATAACATAAAATGGAGGTTAGGCATAATTAGCTAACATAATACTACAATGGAACAACCTCTGTGTAATTATCATAGCATACCTACTTCAGGATAGATTTGCTCCAAGCAACCGATAATATATTGCACGACACCTTCCATAAAGGCGAATTTATCAGGAAATTTGCCCCAAGATCGAGTTGCCACTATTGACAAGTGTACATCCTGGTCACCTATTATGCAGAACAAGTTCTATATAAGGACATAATTGAGACATTATGATGACCAGTATAACCTTTAGAAGCAATTTTCTAGAGTCTAGTATGCTATAAATGTTAACCTCACTGAGTCACAAATCACTTACCTCTTTCTGTCTCGGCCGAAAGGACTTCGGCATATTCCACTACTACTTCCTTCTAGCATGTAGGAACCTGCGTGCCACTTTCCTTGTTGACTGGAGCCTCTTCTTCCGTGGTCGGGGCCCCTTCCTTGCACCGCAAAACTATAGCCCCTATTTCTGGGGTTAACCGTTCCACAACCTTCTCCTTTGCTATCACACAACATCCTCAGTCAACACAGGATTTCACTCTAGTTCAATAAATATTTTGCAATGCAAAAGTACCTATACGCAACATAACTGTAATTATTAGCACATTTCTTTGCTTACTTGCTAGAGGATTACTCCTCCAAAACCTGACCTGCACCTTTTGCCTCACACCACTTGCTAGCTCAATAGGCTTCTTGGTGAAATGAGGTTTCTTCCATGGCACCAACGAGTCCACTATTTTAGTTTCTAGGCACTTTCCCCTTGACACATCACCAGTGTAGGAGGGGAGTGCCCCACCCACACTCTTTTGACCCCACGTTTGAGGCATTGCTATATTTTTAGTCATTATAGACAATGACTCCCTGATTCCTTCAGGAGGGTCTTGTGACCGAATAGTGCTGAAAACATGGGAAATCCATGATTTTGAAATCTGGCTGTGGTCTTGTTGCACCAAGACCCCATTCCTTTGGACTACCAAAAATTCAGTAAAACATCGAAAGTAAGCTATGAAGAAGACAAAGTGCACATTGAAACGGGACTCAAGCTTCTTGCGAAGCCTGACCATTTCAACACGCAGGCCTTCAGCAAAATAGCTGGCCCAATTGAACCGCGTCCCCTCCTACATGACTCTCACATGATTTGGCCCTGCTCGATACTGAGGAATCTCCATTGGGAGAGTGTCTTGGGGAAGGCTCGGGCTCGAAAAAGGGGGTAAATAGTGTTGGCCACTTCCAACTTGATCCTATCGACAGGAATTCCCTTAATCTCCTTCTTAACCCCTAGCCACTCCTCTATCTCTTGCTAGTACTTGGCACTCCTCTTCAAATTTTCCTCTATAGGAAAGCCATTGGAGGGACCCCCAAAGAGATTGGTAAATAGTTGAGCATTGATGTCAAAATTTACATGCACATTACGCATGCGTATGTAGAGATGCTCAGCTTCCTCGCTGAAGGAGTTGACTAGGGTCAGCATTTCACCCACAGTGACATCGGGGGTTTTGGACAAAAAGAGGTCCATCAATCCAACCTCCTGAAGGTTATTGGTTAACACAACTGGGACCGCTCTATGGCCAAGCTAGGGTTGTGTTTCCTTTATATCACTGTAATGGAAAAAGAGACTGTTCGCCTCGCAACTGGAGACCATAATCGTGATTTCCCGTGATTCCCTGACTACCAACAATAAATAATAGTTAAGATAGTGTAACAAAAATGAGAAAACTTCATACATTATTTCCATCTAACAACATTGATACAGCTGATCATCATAATAAAGTTTACAAGGTCCGAATGTCAAAGAAAATGGAGGGATTTTCCTTTGCACGTGTGCGATAGTGAGGGGAGGATCCAAAGTCCATTCCCTATCCAGCCAACGAAGATTTCTACATCTAGAAAAGAAGTAGACATAGGAGGTTGGGTATTTTAGAATTTCGAACGCCAGTTATTCCATGACACCGGCCCATACGTTGCTGATAGAAGTAAATTCCCTTATAGCCCTTTCAGTCAATGATAGTGTATCATTATTGCCTAGGAGACCATTGTCATTGATGAAAAATTTGCACCATAGGCAAAATTCTTTACACTCAATGCAAATTTAAACAATAGTTAGCATACTGCAACACAGCGAGAAGAAAAAAGAACTTACCTTTCTGCATAATACATAGTGCCAGGTGGATTCTAGAAGTAAGTTGTGAGCTGAAGGGCCATGAATAGAGTGTTGTAGGAGTGATAATAGTTAAATATGGGCATCTCCCAGATCCAGCTCAAACACCTCAAACCTTTGGTGCTCTATTCGCAGTCTTGCACCTGCACAGTTTCAAGCGTGTCGTCTGTCAGGAACGTCAAGACGCTCTACGTCGAACCAACCAGTAGCATCTCTAAAATAGCAGCAACTACATCGCCTGGTAGATGCGACTAGATGATTATGCTAAAATTACAAAGTAGAAACTGCAAAAACTTTCGTCCACCTCTTCAAAACCATACCACCTCCTCCTTTATATGAGCATGAGGAGGAGGAACGTTGGCCGCGGGAACATGTGAGCAGCATAGAACGTCCATAATTTTCAGAACGATTAGGACAAGCCTTAGCATAATACTATACAATAGAAACACATTACTATTAGAAATATCCTTGAGACATAGAAATTCATCAAAATTATGGTTCTGTTAACTCCTGGAATATTATAGATTATACTGGAAACGCATAGCCAACATTGCCTAAACCCTTGCAACAGCTCAAGGTTTGTCTCTGACAATGACAATGAAAGTAATACTGTGTACTACTCCAATGTAATATGTAACTATTATGGGTGAGAAAAGAAAGGAAAAACAAAACCTTGATTACGCTACACACAGATACAATACCTAGGCTTTTCGATTATACACTACGCTTGCACAGTATTGTTCAACGTTACCTAAACCCTCATGACAACACAAGGTCTATCTCCAATAGCGAAGACAAAGGTAACACAACCAACTACAATAGCTTAGTCTGCGTAAATAGATATTAATGCCTGATGTCACACGCATTCAAAATAAATACGACCATGATGCTTTAACAAAAAAATAACAATAGTGCAAGAATTTGAAAAGCCACTTACTGGTTAAGCGGAGTAACCTCCCAAGCCTCGACTCTCGCCTACGAAACTCACTGTAGACTCTCCTGTACTTCGTCAATCCTTGCCAGTTTGGTATTCTTTCCTCTGACCTTTGGTGCCATAGTTGCAATTGAGTAAATCTTCACGAAATTGTCTGTTTACGCCTCGCTTCCGCTCCCTTCCTACTATAGCTAGATTCAAATTCACGATATCTATGGCCTATTTTGAGCATGAACCATTGGTTTATAAATGAAATGCTTGGGACTAACTGATTTTATTTTATTTTATGCCTGATCGATGTGGAACTTTCTCGAAATGCCAGTGTCAGTATGACATAAAACGTGAAGATCGGGGCATTAATTTCATAGATATTGTATGAACTGCAGTTCGAAATGACCCTAAACTAATCCATAGCTTATCACCTCATAATCTGGTTAACATTAACTACAGTCTGTACAAAAATTTAAATTCCTTACTCCAGTACACTAGACAAGCCATGTTACATCTTTTATCTCTTCGCCACCTTCTCACAGACTATGCATATTTGTGGTGGTTCACCAAGACCTTTAACTGGAAGCTTTTCTAATATGCAACTCTAATGCAAAGAAAGTAAACTTTTATCATTTCAATAGATCGGCAAAAAACAATGTAAAAACTTTCATTTTTGGCAGTTTTGCAGGGAAATTTGCAAATGAATGCAGCTTTATTCACACCCCTAGCCTTAGCAGGCCCATATCGGGAAATCATTAGATAGGTCAATCACATGCTAATAAGAACAGACCCTTCCCTTTGTGATGCAACCATAGTAACATTAGAAATATCCCTAGACTAGACAGAACATCTAGCTTGAACTCTAGACCTGGAAGCTGGTGACGTGATCAAGGACCCTCTCAACGAGATCCTTGTGGTTACGCACAAAGGTGAAAGTAAGACTCTTACGGTTAGTTCCCCCCTGGACCAACAGATGCAGAGTGGCATAATGCAAGTACTCCAAAATAACGCTACTATATTTGCATGGTCATACGAAGACATGCTGAGATTAGACCCGAGATTAATATAGCATAACATAGTTTTAGACCCATGCGTCAAAGCGGTTAAATAGAAGGCACGAAAGATTAAGCCAGAAATCATGCTAGCAGTGTGTAATGAAATCACCAAGCTGTATCAACCTGGCTTCATTTGCGCAATTGATTACTTTGACTGGGTGTGCAACATCATAGTTGTCTCTAAGAAAATGAGAGGAATATGCATCTGCATAGACTTCCGAGATTTGAACAAAGCCACAATTAAGGATAATTTCCCGTTACTGAGTATCAATCAATTGATCAATACAACGGTCGGTCATGCACTTCTATCCTTTATGGATGGTTTCTTAGGTTATAATCAAATTCGTATTAACCCGGAACATCAATTGACCACAACATTTATGACACCCTGGGGGACTTTCTGTTACACTATGATGTCCTTCGGGCTAGAAAACACTGGAGCAATGTATCAACGACCCATGACATACATCTTTAGCGATTACCTCTTAGGAAGATTGAACGACTACGTGGATAACATAGCTATCAAGTCTGTAAAGTTGGAAGATCATTTAGAAGACTTAGAGTTAGTCCTTAAACGGTGTCTCAAGCATGACTAATGTCTCAACGCAAAGAAATGCATATTCAGAGTCAAAACCGGATGCATGTTGGGGTTCGTGGTATCAAAGACTAGCATCTGAGTTGACCCCGACAAGGTCAAAGCCATCATTGATTTAATGCCACCTACAAATCTCAAGGAACTACGTGGGTTGCAAGGTAGACTGCAATTTATCAGGTGGTTCATCTCAAAATTAATAGATAAATTATATCCTATGCAACATCTCCTTAGGAAGGGTGTTAATTGTGAATGGACTGATGACTGCCAGCGTGCATTTGACAACTTGAAAAAGGAGTTGCGGATAAGCCTTTTTACATTTATCTAGCTAACTCAGACATGTCTATAGCTACGTTACGTTGCCAAGAAAGGAACGACGGGTCAGAAGCCCCTATCTATTATCTAAGTCATGCTCTATTTGCATACGAAATAAGATACAACGAAGTGGAGACTAACTATTTGGCTTTGGTCTTCGCACTTAAGAAATGTAGACACTATCTTTTCCGCAGCCAAGTCAACATAATTTGTAAAACTAATGTTCTACGAGCCATCTCAAACAACTTTTATGAGAGTAGTAAAATAGCTTGCTAGAAGGCTATCACAGTCAAATTCAATTTACATTATGTTGGTCAATCATCCACCAAAGGTCAAGCTATAGCTAACCAACTAGCAACATCGCCTATACATGATCAAGCTATGATAGAGCCAGAATTTCCATATGAACATGTCCATAGTTTAAGCCCTGTATCAACAGGCCTTGAAGCAATGTTGTATTTCGATGGAGCTTCAACTATCAGAGGTGGCAATGCTACTACTGTTATTACTCTTTCCCCTGAGGATGTGCGTCCATTAGCTTACCGCCTGACTTTCCCCTATACAAACAATATGGTAGAGTACGAGGGGCTTCTCAAGGGACTGTTGATAGCTAGAGATCTCAACGTCCAACACTTGGCAATCTAAAGCAATTCGATGCTCGTCATTAATCAAATCATAGAAATCTATGCCTATAAAGTTGTGCATTTTCAGCCCTACTATGATATCGCTAAAGATCTCTTGAAGCAATTTGTGACAACTGATGCCCAACACGTGCCACGTAACAAAAACATTGTAGCCGATGCACGAGCCACACTGGCACTAAATGTGCCACCACACTTGTTTGCCACTTGGCCTGCTTTAATGATAGAATGTATAGACCTTGTCATTAAAGTAGCACAAATCTCTTCATTAAACATGGGAGGAATGCCAGAATGGTATGACAACATTAAGACTTACCTTCTACATGGCGAACCACCGCACGAGCTCACACATGTGCAAAAGGATGCAGTATGTAAGCGTGTCAGGAAATACGTCATCATTGGAGACAGTACTCTCTATAGATGCTCTTTCGATGGGGTATTGCTAACCTACGTTAATAATGACCAAGCACAATGAATAGTTAGCGAAGTCCATGAGGGGCTATGTGGAGGACACGTAGCCTTGTGAGCTATGGCTACTAAAATCAGATGCCTAGGGTATTACTAGCTGTATATGGAAAAATACTATCTTACTAAGGTTAAGACATGTGACACGTGCCAGCTTTACACAAACTTAATACACATGTCACCAACCAAGTTACACACTACATAGATCACTTGGCCATTCCAACGATGGGGACTAGATATCATAGGTCCCATTACGCCTAAATATTCCGTGGGACAGAGCTTCATTATCACCACTACTAAGTACTTTACGAAGTGGGTCGAGGCTATCCCCATACAGAAGATTACATTCCAACAGGTTTGCCATTTCATCTTAGACAACATAGTAGCCAGATTTGGCCTCCCTATGACTATTGTGACTGACAACGGGCCACAATTTAGTAGTACAGAAACCAAATTCTTTTGCGATAATATTGGTATCAAGCAATCTTTTTCTTCACCCTATTACCCCTAAGAGAATGGTCAAGTAGAGGAAATGAACAAAGTGTTCATCAACTTGATGAAAAAGATGCTTAGTAACAACAAAAAGCAATGGCACGAGAAAATCCTCTATGTGCTATGGGCGTATCGTACGACATGCAGAATAGCTACAAACAAGACTCCCCATAGCCTAGTCTATGGATCCAAAGTAGTGTTGCCCTTGAAATTGCAAATCCCCTCATTATGGATGGTCCTCTCCATGATTATAAATGAGACTCAACATAATGAGTCTAGGATCGTGGATTTGAACATAGTGGAGGAGAAGTGCATCCAAATGCTTGACACCATCAAAAGATATCAGGATAAAAAGAGATAGAAGCATCAACACCATCTACGTCAATGATCAATCAGGAAAGGAGACTTAGTTCTCAAGGCCATTCATGAACCAGTAGAAAAATTCTCTACAAATTGGGAGGGCCCTTTCCTGGTCATCGACGCATACGGCAACGGAGCATTCAAGTTAGCGGATATCGATGGCAATGAACACCCAAATCCAATGAATCATCTGTATCTGAAGCGGTACTACATCTAAACATCGACTCATCTTAAGCATAAAGGTAACACATGTCTGCTACGACTTAAAGTTGGCAAAGTTGTACACGTCCACTATGACATAAAACTGGCACTTTCTACACATGTCCGCCACAACGCTAAACTAACAAAGTTTCCGACCGTCCGCCATGACATGAAACTGGAAAGGTAAGAATATGTCTGCTAAGATGCTAAACTAGCACAAACTCATCCTTAGGTCATGACATAAAACTGACATCCACAGCATGGTCTGTTGGGACCATAAACTAGCACATCCACCATCCGCTACAACGTAAAACTAGCAAGTATCAGTCTGCCCAGACCTTAAACCAGGACCACGGCCTACTGAGGCTTAAAACCAGCAACAATAGTCAACCAAGAATCAAAATTGAAATTTTTCAATAGATAATCCATGAAGAAGGCAAGAATGATCACTCTTTCACTGCATCCCTACTAGATGGAACAGGTAAGACGTTGGAGCAGACGGAATGCCGTTATCTCACTGGCATCCTACTGATTCCTCAGATACATCGAAAGGCATGCTACTGATCCCTCAGAGATGTTGCTATGATAGCCACTCATTAGTTGCACCTCCTGGGATCAACTTCGCCACTTGGGTTCTTAAAGAAACTATGGCCATCCATGGTTTCAGTAGCCTTCACCCATTGCCGTCACCAGATTCTAGCTTAGTAGGTTCACCTGATTGGTTCTTTTCCCAGTCGATGGAGCAAGATGAATCTGGCTATCGACAGCAGTTGCATGAACTGCGGCATCAACATAGGAACCCTTGCTCTTTTCTGTGGTTCCTCTTTCATGGCCTCCACTCTCCTTTTCTCTTGGGATGACACTTGTTTTGACAGCCTCCCTCCTTAGCAATTACAATGATTGCTTTTACTCTCTATTCTCTCTTACATTTTTCAGGTTACTTGTTATGATACCGTTGATCAAAAATGCATTCATCAAAAGGTGAAGTGTCATGACATTCTAAAGTGGCTACTCAGATTAGCCTGGCTGCTTGGAGTGCAAACCCTACCTCTCCCTCCGTCAGATACCCTACTTCGCTTTCCCCTTCCCTTATCCTTACGACCATCTTTACCCTTCTCTTTGTTTGTACAAAGCATGAACATTCAATCAAGTTCTTTCGCATCTTCATGTCCATGGACTGGCATAACACAACTCACCTAATGGAATGTAATACAAAAAAAAAAGGGGAGGGGCTTGGCAAAATGGATGTAAAACAACTCATCCAGGCCATGCAGACGTAACACAACTCGTCCATGCATGCCCTTCATATGCAATGTGGCAGTGTAACTTCTTGCAAATACACTCACGAAAATATGCCTAATGACTTGTTTGCAAAAGGTTCATGATCACATGCTTGATTCTTCCTCGAACCTCCCTCCTCTCACTTCTGTAAAAATCCCTCCTATGCTTTCTTCCCCCCCTCACCTTTGCACTTCCAGGTTTGACAGAGTGACATTTGAGCAATTGAGGATGGATGTTGTTGGTACCTTTACCTCTTCGGTGATTCGTATTCTTTGTTGATGTCTTTCAGGCAAGTCCTCTAAACATCAATAAAGAGGGGCCATTGAAACACCATGAAAATGTCGAGACCTCAATGGTTTAGCAAAGCCTTGTGATTTAGACAAGGATTGGCAACAAGTCGCAGCTTAGCAAGTTCCATTTTTGGCTAAAGTGCCAGTTGTGTCATGCTACGCACGACAGTGCAAATAAACTACAAAGGACAGAACAAAACAAGGGATGCACGATGGTAGTCCTTTAAAGCTTTACAAGTTTTCTATGAAATATTAACTTCTGGCACATTACGCAACATAGCATAACACAGCTTAACATAGCGTAATGACCAGAAGGTAGTTCTATCATAGTAACAAAGATGATGGGATTCATGACTTCGATCGGCCAGCAAAATCTTAAAGTTTTAAACAATAATCTGCAGTGTACCACACAGCTCAGCAGGTTCGCTACTTTACGCTGAGCTACACTATGCATCATAATCGAGTGTGACGTAGCATAATGTAAGCAACAACAAAACCCCTATGAGAGTTGTTTACGATGCATTACGTTTCAGAGCGTAATGCAGCGTGGCGCTATAAGTTTCAAACACAAACACATCAAGTCAACAACATTTTATAAGTTCAAGACATGCATCATCTAAACCGTGTTTTCTCCTGACCCTAACCTTATAAATTCTCCAGTTGACAAGGATTGAAAAAAGGGAAAGAAAAAAAGAAGGGGGGCAAGAAAATTTCTTTCAAGAATTAACAAGAGAGCAAAAGAGGATCAACGATCATGAGAACATTGGAGGTGATTGGCAAGAACCCTTGATCAGAAATAGTTGGCTAATAGACATTCTACCTCGGGTCTAAATTCCTGGTGCCCAGATTAGCTAGAACAAGGTAGATGGATATTTTCTTGTTTCTTCTTTCAATAACATTCTTGCTGCTGGCATGTGCTTCATCCAAACCAAAATCCACCTGTAATCATCGTATTCAGCATACTTTGTTCATAAGTTAAATCCCAGATCTTGGGATTTCATTCTCTATAAATCTGATTTCTTGCATCCTATTTATACAGATTTTGCAATCGCTTTAAATAATCTACATTTCTTTCAATTACTTTCAGATTTAACGACATTATATCCCCTCGTTGGGATTACCCTTTTGCCATCCGATTATTAGAAAGGTTTTACTGATCAAATAAGTCCCTGTCTGATCAACAAGACTGTTCAGGGAACCTTGAATTCATCTTCTCCAGCACGGGCCTCGCATGGATCTGGGGTTAGAACTGTGTATGTGGATTCCTATTCGGTATTTCCAGAGACCAACATTTTCTGTTGTTACAAGGGTGAGGGAGAGAGAGAAAAAATGAGGGTCTTGTCCTAGTAGTGGACTGGGATTTTCCTCACTAGGAGCCACTCCACGTGGAGGACATAGAATGGGGTGAAAATGATCATGGCTAGGGCATGCATGGACAAGGTTCATTTGTTTCATTTTTATTTTCTTTTTTTATTTTTTGGTACATGGGTGAGGGTAGTGGCAGCATAACAGTGTGCCGCAGTTTCATGCTTTGGTTGTAAGGTTTGGCAAGCAAAGAATAGGGATAAGGGTTAAGTCATTATGGCTAAAAATAGTTGTGGCCTTGGGATAGGATTTCTCTATTAGTTATTGTATGATGTAGGGGCAATGTAGGGCAAGGGCAAAGTTAGGGTTCGGCATCACAAGGACATGTAGGGAGAAGGCGATAGGGAAGAGGAAAGGGACAATAGTATGGCCATAGGGACGATGACCATGATGAGGGGGTGAGTGGGGCTAGGAAGATCACCAAGGCCATGGCCATGGCAAGTACCCCAACACATGTCATCAATGCACAATAGTACTAGGTAGCATGGTGAAAGAAACATGGTGATGGATGCTCAAGTGCTAGCAGCTATGCTTCTTAGGGAGTGTAGCCAACACTTTGTTAAAATTGGTTAGTTTTTGGATGCAGTGGGATGCTATGCTCTTGAAAGATAGAATTTTTTGTTGGTTTTTTGCTTATTTTTGGGGATATGCTCCCTGGGGAGCATAGCCAACAATTAGGAAATTTCGTGATTTTTTTTAACTACGCTCCCTATGGAGCGTACCAGATAGCTAGAATTTTTTCAAATCGCAGGCTATGCTACTTAGAGTTAGGAAAATTTTGAGAAAAGTTGAAAATATTACTAAGTGTAAAACTAGGATGCTAAATGTAGGAAATGTAAAAATTCCAATAGTAAAAATGTCTCATGTGAAACAAAATTTTGAATGCATTAAAACTTCACCAGAATGCTAATTTTGTAAGTTGATTGTATGGATGCTAAAACATGCAAAGTAGGTTCGTGCAAATAGTGAAAATGTGAAGTAAAATTCTAATGCTACATTAGTGTTGTACCCCAATGAGCACCAAGTGCATCAAATGTGTATTGATGTCCTATGCTCATGGGGCCCCATGGGGACCCTAAGGATATATTTCTAAGTTATGCCATTTTGAGCTAAATTTGCTAAATTTGCTAAATTTGCTAAATTTGCTAAGTGTAGGTTAATATTTTATGTCAAAATACAATTTTTTGTGTGCTAACGCTACATTTGTTTGCTATCCTATAGTCATAGGGTGCTATTGAAACTTGTCATAGTGTTCATGGAGCTCATTGGCATCCTATCCTACATCAACCAACCTGTATCCAACACACTTGCACTTAACATGAAGTTGGGTCATTAGGTGATGTGGTTTCAGCCAAGGACATTTGAATTCCTAGCTTACCTATTATAGCACTTTAGTATAATCATGTGATCACACTTGGCAATGGAGGCTACAAGCACCATCACTGAGATGTTGTTGACCAGGGAAAACTAGGACATACTAAGATTCATGCCTGATGAGCCCATAACTAGTGGTGATCGAGTAGGTGGCATGAGACTACGTCCCAAGAGCATTCATCCCTTAGCCAGGATCTAGATCATGCTAGATTTCTCTTGTTATAACAAGAACAACACCTTTTTCATTACCATGCACGTGTATACAGTCTTCCAAAACACACCTAGGATTTTATATTGTGTCAGAGGGTAAGTGATCTTGCTTTATGTTATGTCTCACTATTATTGATCATGCTAGATTGGCTATCTACTAACTACAAATGTCTAATGTCAAGTTTAAAGTTGATGATGAGGGAGTTCATGATGAGACAGGAGCTCTTTCTTTGACCCATATCATGCTAGAGATATTTTCCTCTAGTCCAAGATTTCGAGAGGCATTTATTGAATAGGAGGAAGAGAACTTAGAGAACTACCACTCTTAGTACCTAAAGGCATTCAAGTGGTGTCAGACCTACGATTTGCTTAAGGAGGGATGGCCTAGTGGTAAGCCTATCTTCGGAGAGCTTTTTGTGCCACCACCTGCATCATGCACACTATTTATTCCATATGGTTATTTGTTATGTTGGCTTGACTTCTATTACTTGTTCCCATGCATGCATTGATTGCATGATGCTAACATTACGTTTGTCTATGTTATAGTTGCCATTGCTTTACGAGAAGTAACAGTGATCGCCACTAGCCATAGTGAGGCTACCCTCATTCTGAAGTATTGTGATGCAGAGGGGGCATAGGAGTGGCAATACCATTAGGCCTTAGAGGCTCTAACTAGTTGTCTTACATATGTTAGGTTGATGGGCCTTTTCTTGGCCCTCAGCCTAAGCACACTAATGGTCAAGATGGTGATTATCATTGACTCCTTCAGCCATGATGCCTACCATTTTGTTACTTGTGTTCATGAAGTGAGGGTAGTCTTGGACCTCAATGATGCTTTCTTCATTAACTTTTTTGGCCTCTCCTTTGAGGATCCATCAATCATTGACAAGCCTAACCAAGAGGTAGACCAAAGGGAAGAGATTGAAGAGTAGCTAGGAACCACTCATTCTCATAAAGGCATAGTGGTTGGGAACATGCCTGTGCTTGAGGTTTGAAGGCTTTACCCTCTTTTTCATGCCTACACCATTCCTAAGCTACTCTTCCAAAGAAAGGTCCTTGGGGTGGAGTAGGCGTAGGTGATGTGAGAGTTCATAGGGAAGGGCACCAAGTTTAACTAGGCCTATTCTATCATCGCTAGGCTACAAGCTACTAGGCTTCATAACAACATCCATGCGAGGTCTCACTTTCACTTCACTTTCTTTGTAGCCTATCTATGAAGGCTTGTAGAGTTCCTGGTGATCATGGATAGTGGGCGTTGGGTTGTGTAGGATTGTAGGTAGCTATCCAAACTATGGGTTAAGCACTTGATCATCACCACTCATGCACTGGACCCTCCAAAGGGGATTGAGGAGTCATATTCAATTATGACAAAGGCACATCTAAGAACATCATAGTCATCCTATTCCCATGACAACATGGATGATTGTCCACCAACTATTGTTTGGGATGCGAATAGGGTGGAGCAATACATTACGGAGATGGTGGGATTCTCTAGGGCAAAAATCACTAGGCCACACCCAACAAAGGAGACCCTCCTATAGTTGGATAAGTAGCCATCAAGAAAGTCTACCTCAAGGTACCCACACTTTGTTCAGTCGTTATAGGTTATTGTATATCTTAGATCCCCTTAGACCAAACTCTAGCCGATGAAGGATTTCTTCTTCAGGGACACTTGCCTAGTTGGTTCCATCTAGGCCTAGATCAACATTGGCTAATGCCTTCCCTTTGTCCACAACAGACCAAGTAGGACATTTAAGAGGAAACTCGGCAACAGAAACCTCCCTAGAAGCTATGGTGATTACTCACCTGGGAGATTCCATCTCTACCATAGTGTGCTTAGCAAAGGCATCAAACGAAGACCGTAGGCCTAAAACTTCTACGAAAATTTCCAGTTGATGCTTCTCTATGGATACCTTCTTTAACGATTTTTTATAATGGTGCTTATGATTCTTCTCATCTTGGCCCCATTCAAGATCTAAATAATGAAAATCCAAAAATACAAAGTCCAAAATCTAAATAATGAAAATGAAATAATTCAAACCCCAAGTAAACATAATTACGAAAACATACCGAAATCCCTCTCCTCTCCCTGATTCGGAGGGGTGCCAAGGTTTAACCTTCCTACGTAGAAATCATCAAACATCTCATCAGCTTTAGCCGTTTCACCAGCGTGATATTTCTCCATGGTGAATTCTGCTCCTTATTTCATTTCTTCCCTCGAAGGGATAGGAATTTCTACCTCATCCTTACCTGCCTCTTCCTCCCCATCTTGGCTGGTTGGGATCTCTTCCTCCTTCAGGATTGATGCTAACCCCTCCTTTCTTACTTCAGGAGTTGGCTCTAAGGACATTCGTGAGTCCGACATCAATTTTTCATAAATGATAAAATAAAATAGGATAATGATGATAAAACATGGATAAATGAATGAATCATGCTTACTTACCCCATGTAGATATTTTAAATCATATGCATTTCACCCTTGGCTCATCTATAGTTGGAGAAACCTCTCTAGAGTGCTTAGGTTCTTGAGCTCTAGATTTCGCCTTCCTGATTGTCTCTTTGATCACTCGATCGGCTCTCCTGGAAGTATAAGGCACACCATCCAAATCTGGCCCTACGTTGTCACGCATGTGAATTGAGTGACCAGGGGATCCCCCCGTTGTAATAGAGACTGATTCATCGATCCCTTCAGGGGCATCTTGAGATTTGATCACCTCAAACAAATGGCTAATCCACGGGTGAGATATTTGGCCACGATCCCTTAACACATACTCGTTGCCCACGTGAACTACTAGAAATTCGGCTAGCCGATGCAGGTAACTAGAAAAGAATGCAAAGGTAAAATGGGACTGTGCCTCAACATTTGAACGCAATCTCACTATCTCCCCATGGAAACCCAAAAGTAAAAACTGAGCCCAATTGTAACGTACCCCAGTCTCCAGAATCGTACGCATGATACGCATAAATTCTACCCCAAAAGTCTTCACTTGAGACAGGGATTTAGGAAACACTCGTGTTCTAAACAATAGATACAACTCATTTACTTTGGTTACTTTTGATTTTCCCTGCATAGGAAAACCCTTAGCACCTTTGGGTATACCTAGCCATTCCTCCATCTCGCGAACCACATGGGCCTCTTTTTGCACTCTATCCAAAGTCACTCCAACCCCATCCGCCGGCATGCTGAAGAGGTCTGAAAAGAACTCTACCAATAGATAGAAAACCACTCTAATTCCCTTGACACGAGTGCTTTAGTAAGTAATAGCCTTGTTGAAGGAATCAACGATTGCAATCATCTCGGTCACGGAGACATTAGGACTCAAAGTGGTAAACAGCTCCATGAGGCCAACATCGCTTAAGCAACCGATAATGTGTAGTGATGCCTCATCATGCAACCATCATTGTGCATCATCAATATCTCCGAACATCATGGACAAAGTGCCCTCAGTCCACCTAGTCTCTATGGTGACTCCATTAAGAGTGATATGCACTACACACGCAAGGTAAAATCATAGAGTTAATACAATCAACGTGATAGCAAAACAATGAACGGAAAGAGTCAAAAAATTATTAGTCACCATTAGAAAATGGATTAAGATCATTAGAAGTTAAATTAGCATCACATGGGAAAACTGGCCTATCACGGGACCAATCCCCATGTAGCCACCCTCGAGCCTCACATTGTGCAAAATCCTTCGAGTACCATTTGTGAAAATGGACAATTTTGCCCTTTGTTTGTGCTAAAATGGTAACACGGAGAGTGGGACCTACCATGAAAGCCTCTAAGACAGTTGAGCCAAAGCAAGACCATCATCACCTATGCATACTCCTTCTTTATCAAATTGAGGCCTGCAAAGGAATGATGGTCAAAACATGAACAACCACTAGGCATTAGAGCAAAAATGATGAATTAAACAATCTTACCTTTCTATCTTTTACACCATTCCAGGGGGATTCTGGAACAAGGTATGCACACAAGATGCTAAGAATAAGGTGCTATTGATGTTGTGAGGGCTACACGATAATAAGTCCCAAACACGCGTCAATGGATGGGTGGATCTGTGCCCTCCAGAGACACCATCCCCTACTGTGGATAATCCTTCATCGACATCAACCACGAAAGCCACTATACCATTTGATGATCCTGGTAACATGGTCTCAAGGACGCTCCTTGCTGATTGTTCACTTAGGTGAGACGATATCACCACACTGAATCTCTCTAAGACGAAGGCAAGGAATTCGCTGACACCCGTTCTGAACCATACCCCATTTTGATCAATATTCATATCAGGTACCGGTTCATCACAATCAATAGGCCCAAACCATGCCAGAACACCAACAAGTTCCACCACAAGAAGGAAAGGTTTGCGACATCTTCACATGTTCAAGGACCAGAATTGGTAAGCTATGGAAAACAATATAGGTTTCACACTGGGGCCAACACTTGAAAATTTTTTTTTAGGTCTCACGCGTAGCGTACAAACCCTGCATGCTTGGCATGTAGACCCTATATGCTCAACATGCAGGGCCTTCATGCTGAGGATGTAGCGTACAGACCCTTCACGCTGAACATGCAGTGTGCAGACCTTGCACCCTAGACATTCTACCCCCTCTTACACATTAACGAATCCCATGTGCTGAGAATGAAAGAAAAACTAAATGCAAATGGATAAAAATAGCAAGGAAAACTGCAAATCTGGACAGGGAATTAGGGCCTACCAGCGCACTAATCTGGACCACAATGCCACCATAGGCTTGGGTAGGCATCGGAGCATTACCTCACTCTCCTCAGCGAAGGTCAAGTTTGGCTCCTTTCTCCCTGAGTCCCTCACCTGCTTCTCCTTGCCCATGCCTTCACGCTGGGGTTTGGCCGAGGTTCATGCTAGGGTTTAGCCAAGGTTCACGCTGGGGTTTAGCCTAGGTCCACACTGCGGTGTGCAAGCTCTTCACGCTAGGGTTTAGCCGAGGTCCACGTTGTGGCGTGTAGGCTCTTCATGCTAGGGTTTGTCCAAGGTTCACGCTATGTTTGGAGAGGTCCATGCTGTCGCATGCAGACTCTTCACGCTTGAGTTTCCACTGCCATGCATGCTAAGTGATTCTCCGGAGCATAACTTCATGCCGAAACTCGTTCACCCGAATCGTTGCGCTCTGATCGATGCCACCCTTGTTGCCTCCGTTCACACCATATCTACACCTTCCTCCACCTATTTTACACAATCCCCATGCTTTGGTTCACACTTGGGTTCATGCTAAGAAGTTCACACTATCCCTGGTTTGACCTTGGTATTTATGCCACCATTTTTTTCAATTTAAATCCACCCCCACACTGTCCACGCTGCCCCACCCTCTAGGAAATCGGCATTTTAAGCATTTTACTCCAAATAAAAAATGATTAATTAAACATAAACAAACTTAGAGTAGATAGAGGGGTATGTAAACGTACATTAAACCCCTTGATACATACTCTTCGTCTCGTAGTTCCACACTTAACAAGCATTACGAATTGTATAATCAACTCGAAGCCTTAAACTACCGTGAATGGCTCGATAAGGCCTTAAACTACCGCGAATGGCCCGATAAGGCCTTAAACTGCCACGAATGGCCCGGTAAGGCCTTAAAATTCTAGGAAATGGTCCGATAAGCCCTTAAACTGCTGCAAATGGCCCGGTAAGATCTTAAACTGCTACGAATGGCCCGGTAAGGCCTTAAACTTTTGCAAACGGCCCAGTAAGGCCTTAAACTACCGCGAATGGCCTGGTAAGGCCTTAAACTACCGCGAATTGCCCGTTAAGGCCTAAAACTGCCACAAATGACCTGGTAAGGCCTTAAAATTCCACGAATGACTCGGTAAGGCATTAAACTATCGTGAATGGCCCGGTAAGGCCTTAAACTGTCGTGCGGCCAAGTGAGACAATGAACCCACTTTAGCATACTTGAACCACATTCAAGTATTTAAATTAGTATCATAAAAAAACTAGCAAACCTCCCTTGTTAACGTTGCTTCCTATGACTTGGCAGCGGCAAGCATGGATAGTAAGCAACTATTCACACCATTGTTCATTGAAGGACCATACGGATCCATCCAACGGGTGATGAATAGCAAGTCCATTGATTTAGACACATCGATTTACAAAAACATCGTGGCATCGACAAAGGAAACTATAGAACACTTTTAGAACATGATGAAATCGCTATATATTGAAGCCGATAACATCATCGAGGACTCATTAATTGAAACCCCCATCACTATGCTAAACGGTGAAGTCAAGACACTAAAACTAAGTACTTTACTAGATCCACAACTCTCCAATGACATAGCAACAGTGCTAAAAAAAACATCAAAGCATTCACTTGGTCTTATACTGACATGCCTAGGCTTGACCCTTGAATAGTCCAGCATAACATCATACTTGACCCTAAGTTAAGACTAGTGAAACAAAAAGCACGTAAGGTCAAACCTGAGATAGCATTGGAAGTTCGCAATGAGATCACCAAACTTTATCAAGCTAGTTTCATTCAGGCTATTGACTATGCTGACTGGGTATCCAACATGGTCATTGTCCTGAAGAAAAACAAGGGCATTTGCCTATGCATTGACTTCTGGGACCTCAACTTAGCGACCGTAAAAGATGACTTTCCTCTACCTAATATTGATCAACTAGTTAATTCAACCGCTGGGCATGCATTGTTATCTTTTATGGATGGCTTCTCGGGATATAATCAGATCTAGATTAACCCTAAACATTAACTCAAAACAACCTTCATGACACCATGGGGAACATTTTGTTACACAATGATGCCCTTTAGCTTAAAGAATGCTGGTGCTATGTATCAACGAGCAATGACCTTCATCTTTAGTGATTACCTCCTTCATGCGCTCAACGATTATGTAGATGATATAGCTGTTAAATCAAAGACACAAGAGTACCATATACTTAAGCGTTGTTTAAAATATGAGCTTAGACTGAACCCAAAAAAATGTGTCTTTCGAGTCAAATCAGGCAAGATGCTTGGGTTCATAGTTTCAAAAGCAAGAATTCGAGTAGACCCTGATAAGATGAGGGCTATCACAAATTTGCAACTACTAACAAACCTTACTGAACTTCGAGGCCTACAAGGTAGATTACAGTTCATTAGGCACTTCATTAAAAAATTGACTGATAAATTGAAACCCATGAACCATTTGTTACGCAAGAGTGTACAGTTTCAATGGACCCCACAATGTCAAAAAGCTTTTGACTATATCAAAATGGCATTGACTCATTTACTGATAGTTTATCCACCTCAGAGCAATAAACCATTCTACATCTACCTTGCCACAACGGATTCATCAATCGCATCTATGCTTTGCCAAAAATGGGATGATGGGGCTGAGGTTCCTATTTACTATTTGAGCCATGCATTAGTAGCCCATGAACAGTGTTACAATGATGTGGAGAGATCATGCCTTTCCCTTATCTTCTCTTTAAGGAAGTGGTGACATTATCTTTTCCGTAACCAAGTAAATATCATTTGTAAAGACAACGTGCTCAGAGCTATCACAAATAGCATGTACGAATTAAGCAAGATAGCTCGTTGGAAAGCAATGATTTCTAAGTTCGACTTGCATTACATAGCCCAATCATCCATCAAAGGTCAAGCTATAGTCAATTAGATGACCGCGTCACCAATACAAGATCAAGCAACGATTAATCTAGAATTCCCAGATGAAAACATAAGCACAATTGACATAGTGCCTGATGACTATGATGCGATATTAAACTTCCATGGAGCATCCACCTCCCGAGGTGGAAGTGCTGCTTCCATTATCACATATCCCTCCGGGGAAGTCCAACCCTTTGGTTACCAATTTAAATTTCCTTGCACCAATAACATAGCAGAATATGAAGGTCTCCTTAGAGGCCTTATGGCAGCACAAGCTTCAAACATCACACGTCTCGTAGTTAGGGACGACTCACAGTTAATCATAAACCAAGTCAAAGACATTTATGCATGCAAAGCATCCCATCTACAACCCTACTATGACTTGACAAAACACTTGCTAAAACAGTTTATAAATGTAGAACTACAACATGTCCCTAGAAACGATAATACCATTGCAGACGCATTAGCCACCTTAGCTCTAAACATCTCATCGAACATGTTTCATGTGTTGCCTAGTTCCTTCATGAGCTGCAACAAGCCCATAACTGACGCTCCTGATGAACTGCCCATAGTATCCGTTAGCATGACACACGTCGTAGAATGGTATGATGAGATCAAAGAATACCTTTTCCATGGTGAACCACCTCAACATCTAATGAATGCACAGAAGGATGCAGTGCGAAAATGCTCTCGACAATATACACTAGTAGGGGATACGCTATGTCGTAGATCCTATGAAGGTATTTTACTGATATGCATTAATAGCACCGATGGCCAAATCATCATGGATCAATTTCATGAGGGGCTCTATGGAGGGCACATAGTGCCCAAAGCAATGGCAACCAAAATAAGATGCCTGGGGTACTATTGGCCACATATGGAATACGACTATTTCTCCAAAGTCAGAACATGCGAAACATGTCAAAAGCATGGTAATCTTATACATGTTCCACCCAATGAGTTGCATATGGCTCAAATCACATGGCCTTTCCAGAAGTGGGGGTTAGACATCATTAGACCAATAACTCCCTCATCTTTGGGGAGACATAGCTTCATCATAACTGCAACTGAATACTTTACAAAATGGGTAGAAGCTATCCCTCTTTGGAAGACCACATCGAAACAAGTATGCAACTTTATCCTTGAAAAAGTTGTGACTCGTTTTGGCATCCCAATGACCATCATCACTAACAACAGGCCACAATTCAACAGTGTCGAAACAAAAACGTTCTGTGAAAGCTTAGGTATTAAACACTCATTTTTATCACCTTACTATCCTCAAAGCAATGGACAAGTAGAAGCCACAAATAAAACTATCATCATGGTGCTCAAGAAAATTCTTCATCAGAGCAAATGAAGATGGCACGAGCAACTAGTTTATGCACTATGGGCATACAGAACAATGCATAGGATGTCCATAGGTAAAACACCATATAGTCTTGTTTATGGTTCAGAAGTTGTCTTACCTCTCGAGTTGCAGGTACCATCCTTAAGGATCACACTATCTAGACTCCTCGACGAAGGTCAGAACAATGAGTTGCACATCGTTGACCTCAATTCGGTGGAAGAAGAGTGCACATGAACACTTGATCAAATTGAGTGGTACCAAAAGCAACAATGACGACGCCATCAACATGACATCCATAAGCGTCCGATCAAGGATGGAGACCTTGTACTTAAGGAAGTTCATGAACACGCGGATAAGTTCTTAGCCAACTGGGAAGGGCCTTACTTGGTTACCAAAGGGTACAGTAATGGAGTGTTCAAACTAGCAGACATGGACTGAAACGAATTGGCCAATCCCACAAATCACGTGTACCTAAAACCATTCCACGTCTGATGATCTTAAGGTACATATTCATCCTAGCATCATGACGATAAACTGATATAGCATATACGTCCTAGAGTCACGATGGTAAACCAACACCATAGAGCTTTGTCCGACATGACACTAAACTGTCACGCTCATTCACCAGAGTCCGTTCAGACTATAAACTAGCTTGCCTCTTCATAGTCCTCCATGACTATAAACTAGCATCATACCATCTACTATGATGATAAACTGGCAACGTCCAATGGGTTATGATGCAAAACTAACCCACGACAGTATGCTAAGACAATAAATTAGCAAGATCATCTCTAGAACATTCATATGATGCTAGAATTCATGACATTTCTTCATTAACACCTGCTGCACCATTCATCACATCGGCTCTGACAACATTATTGCTGCTCATTTTGTTTGCCTCAAGTTTCACATGATGCCCCCATTTGCATCAGCCACATTCATGTCTAAAGTGTTTGCTAACTCATTCACTTGTGGTTTTCTTGTCTTCTTAGAGTTGTTCTTGTAGGATGACACCTAGTGGTGCTTGTACACGGATACACTTCATCACGGTGACAAGGTGCCACATTATTTCTAACGCACGCAACCAGGTTAATCAATCTATTCAAAAGTGCCTTCCCAGTTTCCGATACATTCTCCAGTTCCTCAACACTCTCGTTCTCTTTCCTACCCAATTATAGTTCCCAAATACATCCAGTATGCCCCCAAACTTTGAGCACACTATTGCACGCTGTGACACTTTCAATCAGTTGCAACGCACAACATGACACATGAGCATGAGTCCAAAACTGAAAGAAAGCTCTTTAAAAAAAAATATTAAAGATAAAAGGGAAAAATGAACTACAAGACCCTTGGCAGTTCCCATGCAAGCCCCAGGCGGGAAGGCAGTTATCTTGGAAAGAAATACTCATGTCTCAAACCGTCATGTTTCACCTCACTGCGTAGTTTTGGCTGTCAGACAATGGGTTCCCTTAGACACTCCACAAGGGTCCTATTTCTCCAAAGAACACATCACCTCATCATGTGGCTTTGGTTGCGACAACAAGTTCTCTCAGACATAATACAAGAGTCTTGTTCCTCCAAAGGACGTATTCCTCATGCCTTGTTTCCAAGTATGCCAAATATTGGCAAACAACACGAAACAACATGACTTGTTTGCATAAGATGAACACTCCTCTCCCATGTCAACACAATTTCTTGATCAATTCCCAATTCCACAATTGCAAAAATCTACCTACCCATCTTAAAACCTTGTTTCCTACACCCATGTACTCTGAACATAGTGTGATGATATCTAGCCAAGTGCCAAAGGACAATGCTGGCCACCTGTTCGCTTGTGGTGTTTTGTACTTCTTTATCAATGCCTCTCAGGTTGATTCCTCCAAGCATCAACAAAGAGGAGCCAATGAAACACCACAAAAAAAATTAGGCCCAGAACTTTCAGACAAGAATCGACCTGAGTCATAATGCTTCCCAACATGACCGAAACTTGAGAACTCCACAAATAGCATCAAATGGAGTCTAATAAAGCATGTAAAAATTTCCCCAAGATCCAATTAAGGCTACATCAATATTGGGCAACAAGAAAATGACAGTTCCAAGCTCAAAACACTTAGTTCTGACTAAGTATACTGCTTGCAGATAGGCCTGCATGCCCAACGTACAACAACTTCTGGGCCCCAAAAACTCACCGAAAGAAGCTAGAAATAAAGGTCTAGACTCTCTGGGACCTTCCCCAAGGTCCCCAATAGCCCTCAGACTCCTAAAAATCAAGTTTTGGCCTCCAAATGATGGGTTTTCATGCCTGCACATTGGCCTACACGCGTAGCGTGCACGCCTAGCATGTACCATCATAGATAGATCAAAACAGACTTTTAGATCATGATTTTCATAGGCATTCAATTCCCAGAGGTAAAGAAACCATCAAGCATCATCCTTGTCTCCAAAAACTCAAGTTTTGACCTTGAAAAGTGGTAGTTTCATGCCTGCACGCTAGCCTGCATGCCCAGCGTGTAGGCCCAGCTTACACCATAGCGTGCACACTAGAAACGTGCCCAAAACTCTGTCAAAGTGAAGCCAAAATGAGCTCCCAGACACCCTGAAGGACTATAAATACTTAAGAAACAAGGATCCAACTTCATTGTACAAGATAAAGCTCAAAAATTGTAGTTTTCATGCCCACACACTAGCCTGCACACCCGGCGTGTATACGCTAGCATGTTGCACGCTTGTAAAGCTTCATTCTTTTGCACCCGGTCGACACTCCATGTGTCATATGATCCAACATTCTAGCATCCCATAGACAATCATCCCATCTCAGATCCAAATTTGGTGCCCAAACCCATACAAAAACTAAGATTTTTGACCAGATCGAGGTTTCAAAATTGAAAAATCTTGGCAAAAATCTGGGCAATCCACACTTAGAGCATTGAAAACACACACCCACCCTGCACGCTGGAATTCTACCCTACACACTAAGCACATAGTCTTTATGTTGTTCTTGCAACCCAAACCAGCACACCATCACCCTGCTGCATCCACCAGGGCTCTTCGTCTGCCTTGTGTCAGATTCACAACTACGTCTAGATCGGTGCATTGTAATTTTCATTACGCAATAATATTGCTGTATTTTGGCCAAGATTTGTTATAGTTCTTATTCATTCCTACATTTTTGGCTAAGATTTGTTACAAGTTTTCGTTCATATTGGTTTACGTCTTGTTTACATCTTTGCACGCTCATGTTCTGGTTTACATTTATTACGTCGTTTACGTATAACCCAGCGTATTGTGCATTGGCATACGTTTGGGGAAATACTTATCTGATCCATGTGCAGACCACCCAAGGTACTCTTCCTTCATCAGTCCCATCTCAACCTCAAGATAAGGTAGGGTCTTCTATCCTAGTCTGCGGATCACTCGACATTTTCATTCCAGCTGGACACCAACGATTTCAGATAGGACAAACACTTAGACAAAATTTTTTGTCAAAGTGATGTTGCCCAAATTTGGTGGTGTTTCAATTGCTATTATGTATGAGCTATTATTTGTATTCAATGGATCTTTATATACCTACATAAATTGGTTTTGAGGCCTAACTGGGTTTGAGGGATCCAACACTAGATTCCTATTATTTATCATCTTTGTTTAAGTCATCCTTCAAGGCTAAGAAGAAATCTATGTCATGACTAGACAATAAATGATAATGGAAAAATTGCTCAAGTTTGAAGTACTTCAGTACTAGTGGATCATCCTTAGTTACCAGAGTCAGATCCCTAGTAATTTCACATAATCGATCATGCCTCTTGTGGGAATTATTAGTCTTTTACTTGTATTGGATTTGGCCACTCTTAAGCAACTAGTTCAGGAGCTTAGATGGTTTCAATGGAAACTTGGTATATTTTTATTGATCTTTCCTCTTGAAGTTAGACCTTGTATGGTTTGATGTAGAGGCTTCCAATATTGATGGTTGATTGGCTGTGGTAGGGGCCTTGGGTTGACTTCTTTTTGATCCTTTCATACTCTTGTTCTCTTTGGTCATACTGGGCATGGCTACATGGTCATGTTTCCCCTTATCCTTGTCCTTCCTTGTGTGTTAATTCTTATATGCTACATCATTGTATGGTTATTGTTGACTTTAGCAACATCCTCTATGTTCTTAGTTTATGAGAAAGCCTAGCTAAGGGACCATGGATCTAAGTAATATAGTTTAGACTTGATGAAGTCATTGATCACCCTCATGAAAATGGCTAAAAGGTGGGTTTCAACTATAGGCTCAAGAATCTTGTTAAGTAGAGAATTCCATTGCTGGATAAACTTCTGGACAAGTTCAAGAGGATCCTATTTGATCTTCATTAATTGGTCAAGAGTGGTATTTGGTTTCAAGTTATACTTTAAATGATTCACAAATTGTAAAATCAAGTCCTCCAATGAGGCAATAGATCCTCCAAGAAACACGCAGTACTGATCTATGGCTTTCATGGTAAGGGACATAGGGAATATTTACATAATTATATTAGTCTAAGCTTGTAGCAATAGGTACTTAGAATGGAAGATGGTAAGGTATGCATTTGGGATCACCCTCATCATTATACTTGATGAACTATTGTATGGGAATGCCTAGGGAAACAGTGATTTGTAGGATAGTTGGACTAATGGGATCATCTTGATAAAAATCCATTATTTTAACCATGTATGAGATTGATATGTTAATCTTATGTAGCCCTTTCATTAGTTCTTGGATAATTTGGAAGCCCTAATCCAAGATTTGGGACACTTATGCAAGTTATGGACTCTATACAATGAGCTTTTGGGGTAAGTTGAGAGGCTTGTGGCCTCATGATGAGCAATGACAACAATGCAAGAGGTTGTGAAATAATGATTGTAAGGGGGATAAATAGTGAGGACAAATTTTGTACAAGTATTTGAGGGACAAAGAGGGGAAATTGAATATTTGATGCTTGAGTCACTTAGGGTTCCACTGAGGGGTCCATTAGGATTAACAAGGGATGAGCTATGGTGAAAACCATGGGTGATGGTAGTGTGGACTAAGGCTATGTTACAAATGACATTAATGAGAAGAATGAGGTTGATTGAGTCATGGGATATTCCTAGTATGTTGCAATGATGGGAGTTGACCCAAACATGAAAGGGTAGGCATGAGAAGAAGAGGGTTAAGGAACTTAGCCCACAAAAGATGTAGGAGAGACTAAACCTCTTCCTAAGTTCCTTAATGTACAATTTGTGGTCCACAGACTTGGGAAAATAACTTAGGGAGTTGATTGTTGGAAAATGCTTCCAATGAAGGGCTCAAGTTTTGGCTCAACCTCAAAATCATCATGCTCCTTGTGATGACCTTTTGAGTTAACTTCTTCAGTTAACTCATCTATCTCTATTAGTTGGGCTAATAATGTACATGTGGATTTTAGTTAGTTTTATTTTATCATAGGAAACAGGATGTAATCCTTACCATTTCTATGAATTAACTAAAACTCACACTTAGATTCAGATTTTGCACATGGGATGAGCAAGCTAGCCTGGATGTTATCACATATAAAATTGTAATATTCCTTGTTTATTACTACAAAGTCTAGGCTTTGGCCCCTCTACCTAAGTGATTGTCTACGCTCAACCACAACTAGATCCTTGGAGTCATATACATGTACAACATCCTAATTTGAAGCCATGTTAGTCAAGTTAATGGGTAATATGGTAAAATGATGGAAATTCATTAACAATGTATTTAATTGAGTTTTGAATTAAAAGTTTCAACTAGTGGAACTACCCAATATATAAATAGTTTTAACTATAAAAGTTATGGAAATAGCAACTACAAGTGTAGTGTAGGTGGCAATGATAGTGCTATACAATGCATTGGTAAAAATCAAAAAATTAATTAATTTGAAATTTTTGGATTTTTAAATGTAAGTATGAAATCCCACTCTTGGATGTTGTAAAAACATAATCGTTCATCACTTACTTGATTCTATTCATCAATAATAAATACAATTTATCATTCAATATCATGATGATCAAAACGTTGGGGGTAAGTATTAGAAATAACTTCCTATTTTCCCAAGTCTGTGGACCACAATTTCTCCATTAAACAAGTACTTCATTGATTGTTTTATTTCATAATTTCTTGGTTTGTTGATTTTTAATTACAATGTATTTAACTTCAAAGTTTGTGTTGGATCATAATGGCAAAGTATTGTAGTCTAGCACATATGGTACATCATTTTCATTATATTTCTTTAGCAAACTTACATGGAAAACTGGGTGAATCCTTAAAGTTACTAGAAGATTTAACCGATATGCCAATTCACCAATTCTATTAGGAGTTTCAAAAGGTTCACAATATTTGGGTGTCAATTTACTATATTTTTCAAGTTTAAGAGAACTTATGGTGGATATTGAAACATCCCAAAATTCAAAGACATTCTTGCTTCACCAGGCCTTTACAATTGGCGCAGCATTACAACAGTTCTTTGGGAGATGGATGCTCTAATTTTTAGACTATCCACTTCAACAAGTTTTCTAAGTCAAGAAGCCTTGCTACGCTATGCTATGCCATGTAGCATAGCAAACTTCAGAAGACGTTTGCAGAAGAAAAATGCTACGCTATGCTACGCAATGTAGCACAACATAGCAAAAGCTAGACAACCAGTCCCCTAGCCTGACTTCAAGTCCTTTGGCAATGTCCCCTTCCATTAGAAAGCAGTGAACTTGGTCGACATCAGGTCATGTTTGCTGCTACACTACACTTAGCTACATGGCGCAGCAAGGCGTAGCAATTCTGTGGAAGTTGATACAAGGAAAATCAAAAGGCAGAATCAGCAAGTTCATGAGTTCCGCAATGCAAAAGGAAAAGTTTATTGATTGACGACATTTTTGCAACTAAGTCCAGTCACTATGCTGCACTACACTATGTAGAATAGCATAGCGTAGCACACATGCAATGAATAGCCTACATGTTTCAAAGGCTTTCTACACATGTAGCAAGATGCGTAATAAGATGCTACGCTACACCAACGTGCTATGATACAGAGCATAGCAAAGTGGCAAGCGGTTACAAGACATTAATGCACCTCACCTAATTGTACCATTACTCTGACAATGTAATTATGGTGAGGAAGTTTTGTAATTATGGCATGGAAGGCACACCCAACAGTCATACAGGAACATGCAGCATAGATAGGTCAGCATAGGCCCAAGGCATGTGGCATTAAAACTACATCTTTCATGCACCCTTGGTCCTATAAATACCCCAATGAATGATGCTTACTCTTCCTGCGTCTTTTATCACATGATCCTCTGGCTCGCCCTCTAAAACTTCTAGCTCTCTAGCATTCTCTCGCATTATAAGATTTCTTTTTAGACATTGTAAAAAGTTAGCATTCTCAGTTGGAATTTCGTTCTGTTCTTTTCTACCACCTTGGTAGAACTTCGCATTGTTAACACAGGAGTTCATTTTTGAGCACATAGCCCTCTTTCTCAACACATCTTAGTTACTCTAGGGATCTTTGCACTTCCCAGTGTTGTGCAACTAATTGTATCCATCTTGACAGAGCAAGGTCATAGCTTTGAAGTGGTGCACTTTTCTAATTGCATTTCTACATTATCTCCTATTTACTATTACATTTTACATTGTTTCCTCTTTCTTTTATATTTAAATATTACACTGTGCTACCAATCTTGTTTCCAAATTACACATTGCAAAAGGTTATATAGACACTAACTAAGTCCTTTTCTGATCAACCAGACCATTCGGGGTGCCCCATTTCCATGCCATCCAGCACAACCCTCTCGTGGAGACGAGGTCAAGGGTGTCCAGTGGTCGATGGCCCCTCAGCATGTTTTTTCCAGCTGCCGATGTTTTTGGTTGCTACAATATTTCTGGATCTAGAATGAGGGCTTTTGGTGCCTTTTCGCATGTCACGGTGTCTTGTAGCCTTCTACACCTTGATACACATTAGTGTAAGCTTGATACCCTTTTGTGGTTATTTACGCATCATGCGGTGTAGATCAGTTACCTCGATGGTTCCCTAGGAACCCTACAGGATGTAAAGCCTCTGATTGCCAGTTCACTTGCCTCCTCCTTATAGTAGTCTTGTAAGCTTTCTACACCCTGATACGCATTAGCATAAACTTGACACCCTTTTGTGGTTGTTTACGTATCGTGCGATGCAGATTGGTAGCCTCGATGGTTCCCTGGGATACCCTACAGGATGTAATGCCTCTGGTCGCTAGTTGACTTGCATGTCTTATGGTAGTCTTGCACGTGGCCTATACCCTATCATCCATTAGTGTAAACGTGACACACTTCATGGTTGTTTATGCATCATGTGGTATAGGTCAGTCGCCTCGACGGTTCCTCGGGAACCTGGAAAGACATAAAGCCTTCTTTTTATTGCTTGCCAACTTATTTTCTCTTCTCAATTTGCAAAACTTCTTAGCTTTCTGATTTCCTCTATTTTCGCATTTGCAAAACTGCCTAGCTTAGTGGCAATGAATTCTGCAACTACCATTGTTAACACCTTCAACATGGAGGTCCCCATCACAGTTCAAGGCACCACTGGTGCCGAACAACTGCTGAACCCAATGCTGGAAACACATTGATCCCTTAGGATCCAAAACCAGGGATCCAAGGGTTTGTCCCAGAAACATGAGCGTTACAACTTCCTCTATGCAAATTTCCAGGAAAACCTTCCTTTGGATGTACATGAACTTGAAGGTAAACGTAGCTTCGAGTTCACTTACTGTGATGGGAAGGAATTTGTTCCCACTTCCGGCATTTCCATACATTTGACACAGGCAAACCAAAGGCTTTTAGACCAACTAATCCAACTGGCTAGGCTTAGGAAGCAACAGGACACGGCATCCAACCAGGATGACACTTTTTAGGACAAACAGGAGGAACTCAATTCCCAATCTGATGAGGGAGGTCCAACCAACCGCATTCCTATCCCTCCTACCCAGTCCTTCTGGGCCAACCTATTATCTATCATCACTCCCTTTGTCATCATGCCTATGCTCCTGCAGCCTACAACTACAAATGCAATGGGTAGCCATGTCACCTTCCCAGCATATCAATGCCCTTATTCTCATATTTCATTTGCAGTGACTATGCCTCTACAAACTATTCAATAGTCCATTCCTACAACACATTGCACACCAATCATGGCTACGCTACCACATGTCCATACTGTACCTTCTTCGTAATCTTACGCAACTTTTTTTTTGATTCCTACATTCACATCTATTCCACCCACTGTGGTGGGCCTAGGCCCATCCATGTGGTGGATCCCATTCACTTCTGTGCCTGTAACACAATCATCATAGATGTCTCATTATGTTCACCCTCAGACCTACCAAACCTTGCAAATGGTACAACCTAACACAGGGCTATGGTCTGTTCCTCCAGTGTCACAAGTATTCTATCTAGCAACTCAAACCATAGTTTCTACTCTAACAGCACCACGTGCTAGGTGGTAAATAATGCAAGCAACACCTCTCGTGGGGGCTACCCCAACAGTACCATCGATGGGTCACATGACCACCCCCACCATTCCATAGGTGGGAGCTACCTCGGCAGTTTCCCAACTGCCTACAACATTGTAGGATCTAGACCAAGTGTTCCAGCTCATCCAGACCCTCACTGAAAAAATCAAATGCATCAAGGCTATCAGGTCTGACATGGTACAAGTCATGAACTTTTACCAAGAGGACCCTATTAGCCCTGCAATTCCTACTCTGACATTACCTCTAGGGATGCCTCTCCCACACTTCACGAAGTATGATGGGAAGGGGAATCCCAACGCACACCTAGTTACCTTTAGGTATGAGTCTCTCCTATTGCAAAAATGATCGCACATGATCATTCATGTTTTTGCCATGTCCCTAGCCAGGAGAAACTTATACTGGTATCGTGCGCTACCACGCTCATCCTTTTCAACATTAGAATAGCTTCTAACCTAGTTCGTGATGTGCTTCAAGTATAACTTGAAGCTGGAAATCATGCTAGATCAACTAATGAGCATGAAGTAGGAACCTCTAGAACTAGTCCAAAACTTCATCTAGTGATGGAGCATGATCCTTAATGAAATCCGCAAGCCCATCGTGGAAGCCCACTTGTTAGCCATTTTTTAAGGATGTAGTGAATGACTTTATCAAGTCTAAATTGTACTACCTTGTCCCTCGCACTCTTAGTCAAGCCTTTGCTCAGACTAAGAGCATACATGATGTGGCTGAGGCAAGTAAAGACCCAGCCTACATTGGTGACAAAAGAACCTTCACAAAGAAGAATAAGGGTAAAGCCCCAATAACCACTGTGGCTACTGTGGCAACTGAGGCCAAGCCCCAACCTAGTAACAATGGTAACAAGAGCAGCAAGAAATCAGCCATACCCATAGCTAACCCCATGTCCAAGCAGGGCAACATGTCGCAACTTTCGATTCCAACACCTGAGACATTTGCACAACCCAAACCAATCTTTGAGCGCAAAGATCACTCAAAGTACACTCCATTTCCTCTCTAGCCTTCAGAAATTTTGAAGCAGCTATTGGCAACAGGGCACATGCAGTATAAGCAAATTTCTCAAGAAGCAATCAATAGACGTCAATGCTATTGTGAGCTCCTTAGGAACCCCTCTTTGGCCTTGCCCAATGAGCCCCTAGTTCCTAAGGGTTTCAGGCTAGACAAGTTTTGCGACAATGACCAACAGTGTGTTCACAACATAGATTACTATCTAGCATTGCAGGATGACATCCAAAGATTGATCGAACAGGGAAAGATGGTGTTGGAAGAAAGTAACCCAGTACATCCTGAAAACCAATCTATGCATGTCTACATAGATCCCCTCAATGCCAACAATGCCAGTTACATCATCAATTCTATCAGCATTGACAATGATCCTAGGCCACCCCAGTAGCCATTTGTGATCCATGTGCCTTAGCATAATGCTCCAGCACCATGAGCGGCTAACCAAATCCTGCAACAGCCATTCATTTTGAAAGTCCCTCCATGGGTATCCATCTCTATGTCACCTATTAAATAAATTGTGCTACTTTGCCCACTAACACTATTAGCACCTTTCATCATTAGGGGGCCAGCTCATTCGAGAGTGGCCACCTCGCATAGAATAGCTGAAAAACCTTCTTATCCTAAGAAATGGGAAGTGCATTTTTCAAGTGGGATGTTAAGAGGAAACACTACCCAAGGTATTCCAAAGCCTACGTCTCCACCCCCTATGCCTACACCCTCATTGCCAAAGACGTGCATTACTATAATAGCGTAGTCCATGCCAGCCTACCAAAATGGGTCTAAACCTAGATCCAAAGTTGCCCCTCCTCAGGAAATTCGTATCCTGGGACGAATCGAAGAAGAGGAAAATGTTAAATAAGGGGGTGGCCAAAACCTTTTGGATGCCTTCGCCCAGGTCAAGCAGGCTCTAAAATATAAAGACACTTCACTGAGCCTGTACGACCTGATCATGACATATGTTACTCACCGCAAGGCTCTAATCCGCATGTTGACAGTGATTCCAGTTAATGAAGACATGCCAGTAGAAGAGGAAGCGATCCACTCATTCATGCTTCCCCCTACACCTACAGAGCCTAAGCCTTCCCAATTGACTTTCAGCGATAACACTATTAGGGAAGATCCCAAGAAGTGTTAAGTAACAATGACACCTCTTTTCATCACAATTTGGGTCAAGCAACATCGGATCTGAAGGGTACATGTTGATGATGGGGCTACCACAAATGTCATCCTCTTCCCTATTGTGAACAAGTTGGGCTTGGTCAACTAGACCAAACCCATAGCAATGTCGTGTCTAAGGTCGTTCAACAGGGCACGTCTCCTAGTGAAAGGCATAGTTCACATAGACTTCGTAGCAGGGGACCAGTTCCCCACAAACGCGATGTTCATCATGGTTGAGTAAATGCCCAGTTTTAACCTGATCTTGGGGAGATCATGGTTAGCACAACTTAGGGCTATCTCCTCACCCATAGATCAAGAAATCCACCTACCATACGTGGGCATGGAGGTGGTGATCTATGGTGATGAAGTAGAAACACAAGCTATCAGTAACATAGAGATGGAGCAGGACTCAGAGGTCATGACCTCTTAGAATGAAATGCCTACTCACGCACGCACTGAACATCCAATGGAAAAATTGGCTAAACAAGCCAATTACCAAAACGAAATTGCATAGGTTGAGTTGCCCTTTCAAGTGGAGGACAACGATGTGAATGAGGGCCCTAGTGAAATGCCTCGGCCTTACATTTCAATCAATCCATGATGGGTCAGGAGGTAACTACACATAGCATAGCAACCCCATTGCTTCTTGCCCAGTTGCCATCCCTAGTACATTCATCACTTTTTCTTTGTTACATGCCATCCTTTTGGCATGCTATGCTATGGCCCGAAAAGGCCTAAAACTAAAGCTACACTATGGCCCAAATGCCCTAAAACTATGCTATGGCCCGAAACGGCCTAAAACTAGCAATAGCCCGAAAATGGTTTAAACTAGCAATGGCCCAAAATGGCCTAAAACTAGCATAAGTTACCAGTTAGCCATTGTTCAAGTTGTTAACATATCATCCCCTTTGGCATGTTACGCAATGGCCCAAAATAGCCTAAAACTAGCAATGGCTCGAAATGGCCTAAAACTAGCACATGAAAGCATGAACATTTTACAAAAAATGCAAGTATGCAATACACAATTTAGCACAAAATCAATTTCTATTTCACAAAATTATCTTCACTTCATTCAAAATTTTTGTCTTTTAAATAATGTTTGCAAAATTTTTTATAAAACTTCAAAATTACAAAAACAAAATCCCATGTTGTCATGGGTTGTCTCTATTTGCATCATCTTCACCATTTTTTCCTACATCATTTCATATTGCATCAACTTCCCCTACGTTGTCCTTGGCCGATTCTTCATTCCCTCCCTCTATGGGCCCTACGCCCTCATCTGGAGCCTGCATCATAGGAGTGAAGCGGTCAGCTACGGAAATAAGTGCAAACTACAATAGAGCATTGGCATTAACACAGTAAAAAGTGACTAACCTAAGAAGGGCCTGCATATGTCTCAAAAGGTATTCAATCTAAACTGAGATCCTGAGATAGCACCAAACCTCCTCTATCGTGATGTCCATCCAACACATATTGCTAGGTTTAGCATCTATAGCAGCTCTCTCCCTTTTACTAGCTATCCACCTTGGTGGTCCTAGGGAAAGGGAGATGGTTGTGGTCTCTCCTATAGGAAGGTCCACTTTCAAGTCAGGAGATTCCATAACCTTTACCTACTCCTTGAACTTAGCATAGGTCTCAAAAGCATCAATGGCATTTACAAATGCTTCATATGTAAACTCCTCCACAGTAGCATCCTTATACATTTTACAATGGGTGGAATTTTCCCATTTGTACATGTGTTTATGGTTTCTTTGGCACTGCCCCCAGTGGTGAACCTTGGCACTGAAGTCTTTCAGATCTTGACACTTCTAGGCTAGCAAGTCCATCTACATCTGGTTTTTGATTATCTCACAAGTGGCTTTAATGTTCTAACCTGAAATAGTCCAAAACCTAGTGTAGTCTACTATAGCCATGTGACAATCCTCATTATTTATGTCACGAGCTATAAGGAACTCATTCCTCAACCTGAGATCCTCCACCTTGGTGACCAGATCGACCTCCCTTTGCTTAGCCATTTGGACCCGTTTCCACAGGTCCTCGTTGACACGCTTATACTCCCACATGAGAACATCTAACACTACTACTTACCTATGTCAAGGTCTTCCTGCTGAAGGCAATTGATCATGTCATCAACGATTCCCTACACGAACGCAAGCTTGTCAAGGATCTCAGCCCATGATTTCGCACGAGTTGGAGGGGGTCCTGCAGCATCAATAGTAGCACCTGTTACATGACTCAAGATATCAAAAATGGTTGAAAGGGGGATATGATGAGGTAGACATATTATCAAACTGACCAGCGTCCGACTGCGGTCTCCCTTCTGGTTGATGCAAGATGATGGCAGTAGCCTTGGTAGAAGGCCCTACCGAGTCTACACAAGCCTCTTCTTCACGCACTGGCATCTTTCCTTTGGAAATACCAGCATCTCTTTTATTCAAAGGAGACTCTACTTCATCTCCAAAAGTTTCCTTCTTGTTGGTAGGAGGGTTCTCCCTGATGACAAGAGACCCTTCCTTAGCGATAGGAGCCCCTTTATTCTTGATTAGGGCCTTTTCTTCCATGACTAGGGCCTCCGTGTCTTTATTTGTCGCCCCAGCCTTAGGGGTTGACACTTCCTCATCACCTTCTTCCTCTTCTTCTTCCTCTACCAATAGAGAAGCATGTTTTCATTAGTACAAAATAAGTTAGCTTAAAGTAGGTGGTATGCTACGCTGCACCGCCTAGCATAGCATAGCGTAGCAGACAATGACAAAGTAAGCATTACACAAAAGAATTTACCAATGGGGGCTTGCATCCTCTACAGTTTAAGCTGTAGTCTTCACCCCTTCTCTTCCTCCACATGAAGTTTTTCCTTAGCTGGAGGAGGCCTCTTCCATTGCAACTTCTTGGGCACAATGTCAGCTATGAGATGTTCCCCCAGCGACATGCTACTGGCTATGGTAGGGGGTGTCTCATCCATGCTATCCTGACCATGAACGTTGCGAGCCACCTGATCCTTAGTTGTTATAGACAACGAATCCCCAATTATTTCTTAGGGATCTTAGGCTTGGATGGTCTAGAGAATTTGGAAAATCCACGGTTTGAAAATCTAGTTGTAATTTCGCATAACCTAGAATCCATTCTCACGAACCACCAAAAACTCCACGAACGGCTTCAAATAGCCTATGTAGAAAATATAATGTATGTTGGAGCAAGACTCCAATTTCTGGCGGAGTTCCAAGATTTTGGCCTGTAAGCCTTTACATAGAAAGCTAGCCTAGTTGTAATGGGCCTCCTCTTCCATAACCTCCCGCATTATCCAGGCCTAGTTGTAACATGCAAGCATGAAAGACAGGGTAAATCTCCTTAGTGGGCCCATGTTTAAGCTTCTCCATGGAGAGCCCCTTTTCCTCCTTAGCAATCCCTAGCCACTCCTGAATATCCTTCTTCTGAAGGGTTAACTCCTTCTTTTCCTTCGACCCTATGAGTATGCCATCAGCAGGAACACTGAGAAAGTCCATGAACAGTTGGTCATTGATTTCAATCACCACCCACATGCTCTGTATGTATGTGTGGAAGTAGTCCACCTTTTTGGAAAAGGAGTTGACCAAGGAGAGCATCTCGATGGCAGGAACGCTCAGACTCAAGGCCATGAATAGATCCATAAGCCTAGCCTCTTGGATGTTCCAAACCAAGGAGTCTGAAGCCCCATAGTTTATCCAGCATTGGCTCGGTTCTACTTCATCGTATTTGAAGTAGATATTCACCCCCTGAGCCTTGATGATTACCACCGTCACCTCCTGAGGCTTCTTCGCCCCTGCAATAGTTTCACAAAAATGCTTAGCATAAAAACATAGAAAGTACAAATATTGCAAAGACACTTAGGAATGTAACACTTACTATTTGGCCTACTGGGCCTATACAGTAAGGGGAATGGTGGAACTTCAATCAGAACTTGTTTAACCATGACCAGTTCGAAGGGTTCCACCCACTCCTCATCTGGCCAACCCTTCCTCTTGCACTAATCATAGAGAATATGGTATAGGCCTGGGTAGGTGTGATATTCACCCCTGCATTGACCAATCATGCCCCCTGCAAGTTCTCAGCAAAAGAGAACTCCTATAGGGCTATCTGTATTATAGCCAATAGACCTGGTTGGTCGTCAACCCCATCTTTATTGAGGAAGAACCTGGTAACAAACATACACTATTAGCATCTAGCCGACATGGCCAGCGTCGCGCAACACAACAAAGCAAAGTCGCAAAACTCACCTGCTAGCACAATAGACATTTCCCTAAGGGTTCTAGAAGCACGTTGTGATAATGCATGTGAGGAATAGTGTGTTGAAATGATGGTAGTAGTTGTACTCTGACATCTCCAAGGTCCAAATCAAACACCTTAACCTTGTTGGGTGTTGACTGTATCCTTTCCCATTCCTACTCATGATTGCCCCGTCAGTCAAAAACCTTAGAATGCCCCAACTTGTCCCAGGGAATATGGCTTTTGTTATGCCGGCCGCCGCCTCCTCCTCTAGGGAGGACCAAATGATCACACTGAAGTGGTCAAGGAGGAATTACAAGAATTCCTATGCCACTTGCCTGAACTAGACTCCCTGCTCTCCCATACATATCTGGAAAGGAGGAGCATTGGACATAGGTTTTCTCACATGACACAAGACCCCTCTAATTTCTAAAAAAATTAGCATTGGCATTAGCTCCATTCTTCACAACGCAACCAGCAAGTGTTAGCATCATGTCTAAGTGAAATACACATGCAACATAGCAATACTTAGCAATCCATGCATATAGCGTAGCATAAACCTCTTCTCACATGTAGCGTAGCAAGAGCATGACAGCGGTAGCATAGCAAAAAAAATAGCCTAGCATAGAAACAGAGAAATTAACCCTAACAGGGAGATTAACAATATGCCCCAATTGAACGCGTGTTGCACTCTCACATCACGCATGGCCCAGCCCTCCCAAGAATCCTACATTGCACTGTTCGAAAGCAAAGTAGCTTAGACTATATGGACCCCTGTAGTTATGAAAACTGCGATGGTGGAAATTTAAGCAACCTTGCATGCAACGATGGCATGATGTTCATGCACTTTCCATGGCTGAAATGACAGTGACGACGATGTAGAGGCCAAAACAACACAATAATAGAAAATGAAAATGGCTAAAACTAGGATGAAAAATGAAAGAAGAGAACAATAGAAGCAAAAAATAATAGCAAAATCACAAAAAAGCAGAGGAAGCATGGTAGCCTACCAAGTTAATGGCATGTCCTTCTATTCTGCAACGTGTGCTTGGGTCATGTTCCCTAGGGTTTGCTTCACCTTCTCGACCTTCGCAATTCCAAGTTTGTGCATTCCTTTCTCAGAGCCATCGTCTTGCTTGGAAATTCTTCTTTGACGCTGCATAGAAAAGAAAACCACCTTGCTCACCATTAGCAAAATTTCTCTAAAATTGCCTTGTGCTCTAAATACCAGCTCTGCACTCTTACGGTGAGAATGGCAAACTTACCAGGGTTTAATCCCTATTTATGGCCGTAATGGTAAAAAGGGAAACTTGCTGCCCTCTCTCCCCATTTAATGCAGAGCATGCCATGCAGCGTAGCATGCGCACCACAATATCATAGCACTATTAACATTAAAACCTTGACATGCTTCAAGCTAATGACTTGCCTTCTCAAAAAATGAAAAAAAAAACATATTTTCAATTATCGCAGTTCGAAAAGACCTTAAACTAGCAATTGTAGCATATTTGTGCTTTTACCAGTCTGAAAAGACATTAATCTAGAAAACCCCAGTACAGTTGCAATTTTTATGATCTGAAAAGACTCTAAACTAGCATTTTTCGATCTATTATACATTTGCAGTCTGCAACGACACTAAACTAGCAATCTCACATTTTTGCATTGGCAGTTTGACATTTTCTTTCCTCAGTAGTTTCACGTTCTTATGTCAATAGTTTTACATTTCCTATTTTAGCAGCTCTACATCTTCATGCTATAACAGTCTACCATAAATTTAAATTGGCAAAATTTTAATCTCTACATCATACATCTCATCATTGCTTTGCAAGTTTTCATTGTACATGATTGCTACCAATAGGTGCCTCTTCACTAGGCTTTCACCTCATGTTGACAGGTTAAGTAGAAAATGGAAGTTCATCATGATCTCTCCACACCTTTAGCCCTAGTAGGTCCACATGGCAAGCTCGCAAGACAATTGAACCTAGACCTAAGCAATTGGGGGTCAACCACAACTAGCATCATAGCATCTTTAGAAGCATCCCTAGACTAGCCTGAGCATCTAGTCGAAACCCTAGATTTGGAGGCTGGGGATGTAACTAAGGACCCTCTCATCGAGATGCCTATGACCACATCCAAGGGGAAAGTGAAAATGCTAAAGCTTAGCTCCCTCCTAGACATGCAGTTGCATGAAAACGTAGCCAAAATTCTACAAGACAACATTGACGTCTTCACATGGTCTTACGGAAACATGCTAATTTTAGACCCATGGTTGATACAACACAACATCTTCTTAGACCCACGCATGAAGGTATTCAAGCAGAAAGCTCAAGAAGTCAAACCGTAAATTGCACTAGCCGTGAGGGATGAAATCACCAAGCTGGTTTCATCTGTGCAGTTGATTATTCGAAATGGATGTCCAACATCATTGTGGTTTCCAAGAAAAAAGTAGAAATACGAATCTACATAGACTTTTGGGATCTGAACAGGGCAACGATCAAGGACGACTTCCCACTTCCAAGCATTGATCAACTCATCAACACCACGGATTGTCATGCTCTTCTATCCTTCATGGATGGCTTTTCTGGCTACAACCAAATTTGTATCAACCTGGAACATCTATTACACCATGATGCCTTTTGGGCTCAAGAACCCTGGAGAAACCTACTAGCAAGCCATGACCTACATCTTCAATGATTACATCCTAGAAACACCAAATGACTACGTGGATGATATAGAAGTCAAGTCCAAAGAGGTAGCTAATCACCCACACGATCTAGAAGTAGTCCTTAAGTGTTGTCAGATGCATGACTTATGCCTGAATCCTAAGAAGTGTGTCTTCAGTGTGAAAACTAGATGCATGCTAGGATTTATGGTATTGGAGGTCAGAATATGAGTGGACCCTAACAAAGTCAAGGTCATTGTCAACCTAGAACCTCCCACAAACCTTAAGGAGTTACATGGCTTACAAGGTAGGGTACAGCTCATCCAAAGGTTCATAGAAAAGTTGACCGACAAGTTACACCCCATGCAACATCTTCTAAAGAAATGGGTTGACTTTGAGTGGATAACTTAGTGTCAACAAGCCTTCGATGACTTGAAGGAAGAGCTCTCACACCTCCCAACTATGCATCCGCCACAAAGGGATAATCCTTACTTCATCTACCTTGCCACCTCTAACACATCCATCGTAGCACTGCTATGTCAAAAACGAGATGACGAATCTGAGATACGAATGTACTACTTGAGTCATGCACTAATAGCGCATGAGGTGAAATATAATGAAGTAGAAAGAAATTTCCTTGCCTTAGTGTTCACACTAAAAAGTTAGAGGCACTATCTATTTTGTAGTGCAGTCAACATCATTTGCAAAAGAAACATACTCCAGGCTATCACTAACAACCTGTATGAAAGAAGCAGGATACCCTGATGGAAAGCAATAACTGCGAAGTTCGACCTATACTATGTAAGCCAATCATTGACTAAGGATCATGCCATAGCAATGCAACTTATGGCCTCACCCATCGATGACCATGCAACCATAAATCCTAAATTCCGATACAAACACGTTGGCACTATCAACCTTGTCCCTTCGCACCTAGAAGCTACTCTACACTTCGATAGCACTTCAACAGTGTGAGGAGGTAGTGCAGGTTCCATCATTACATTTCCCTCTAGGGAAATGCATCTTTTTGCTTATCATTTTGTGTTCCCCTGCACCAACAACGTGGTAGAATATGAGGGTCTACTCAGAGACCTCTCAGCTGCCCAAACATTACACATACAACACTTGGCAATCCACGGTGATTCACAACTAGTTGTGAATCAAATCACCGGGGTCTATGCCTACACAACTACACATCTGCAAACCTATTGAAACCTAGCAAAAAGCCTGCTTAAGCGATTTACAACCACAGATGTGCAACACGTGCCATCCAATGAGAACACCATGGTAGATGCCTTAACAACCCTCGCATTAAACAATCCACCACACTCATTTGCAAGTCTTCCAACCTCGATTGATGAATCTATCATGCTGATCACTTAGGTAGGACACATGGCCTCTATTAGTGATGCGGATACCTAGGAGTGGTATGTCAACATTAAAGCCTACCTGCAATATAATGAACCCCCAAGTGGACTGACATCTGCTTAGAGAGATGTGATCCGAAAGCTTGCCCAGAAATATACGCTCATGGGAAATGATGTCCTATGTCGACGTTCTTACAATGGGATATTGCTAGCATGCGTGGGTGGAGAGTAGGTGCAAAAGTTAGTTAATGAAGTCCATGAGGAGCTATGCAGCAGACACATAGCACCTAGAGCTATGGTTGCAAAAATCAAACACCTAGGATACTATTGGCTCCACATGGAGCGTGGCTACCTCTCAAAAGTCAAGACATGTGACACATGCTAGAGATGCGCAAATCTCATACAAATCTCACCTACATACCTACACCCAATGCAAATCACATGGCCTTTCCAATGATGGGGACTAGAACTCATAGGACCCATCATGTCTAAATCCTCCACAGGGCATAGCTTCATTATCACCACCACTAAGTATTTTACTAAGTGGGTGGAAGCTATTCCCCTTAGGAAAATGATGTCTCAGCAAATCTGCCATTTCATCCTAGATAACATCATGACTAGGTTTGGGCTTCAAATGACTATTGTGACTGAAAATAGGCCACAATTCAGTAGTACAGAAACCTGAACCTTCTGCAACAACCTAGGCATCAAGCAATCATTCTCCTCGCTGTACTATCCACAGGGGAACAAGCAAGTAGAGGCTACAAATAAGTTCATCATCAACTTGCTGAAGCGGATTCTTGGCAGCAGCAAGAGGTGGTGGCACAAGAAAATCCTCTACATCTTATGGGCCTACAGGATGACATGCAAAACCATGACAAGTAAGACTCCTTACAACCTTGTTTACAGATCTAAAGCTGTGTTACCTCTTGAGTTGTAGGTACCATCACTCCGGATGATCCTCGTGGATGTTGTGAGTGAAGTCCAAAACAATGAGTCACATACCATTGATCTTGACTCAATAGAGGAAGAGCATGCATAGACACTGAGATGCATAGAGCACTACCAGAGCAAGTAGCAGCAAAAGCACCATGCAGACCTGCATCGATGACCAGTACAGAAGGGAGACCTCATCCTCAAGGCCATCCGCAAGCATGTGAGAAAATTCTCAACCAACTGGGAAGGCCCTTACATGGTCACCAAAGCCTTCAAGGTGGCGAACATGGACTGAAATGAGTTCGCCAACCTGGTGAATCACTCGTACCTCAAGCCATACTACATCTGAAGCATGGCGACAGCACCCAGCAACATCCTCTATGACGTTAAACTGGCAATAGCACCAAGCACCATTTGCTACGATGATAAACTAGCAACAACAACAACAAGCAACATCTGCTACGATGTTAAAATGGCGGCAACCATCCACTACGACGTAAAATTGGCACAACTAGTTCACTATGACTATAAACTAGCATGGCACATCCGCTATGATGTTAAACTGGCATGTATGGTTTGTTGGGACCTTAAACCAGCATGGCAGACTAGGACTCTAAACCAACACATGGTCTACCAAGACCATAAACTAGGTTCACATTACGTCCCTAGCATACATCTACGTCAAGTACACATCAAACGAGCATGCACGATGTTGACGTGTGGGTGGGACATCGTAGCTCTAGAATGCAGTTCATGATGCAATGGGAAAATGGTCTAGAACACATGCGACACTACCATCCTTGGCATTATGCTAATTCTCTGGAGATTTCATATGGCATCACATTGGCCCTCCGGACCTACTGTCGTCATGACCCACCACCCTGATGGTAGCTCCTTGGCTAGTTCCCACAGCTAGAGTTCCAGCAGTATTGTGGCCTAGCCATAATAGTTTTACCCTCCAACTCCCTACCAATGCCCCGGCTTTCTCAAAGTTTAGCTATGTGGTAGCTGATCCCATAGCTAAACTGAGAATGCATGCCTTTGGTAGGGATTCTAGAGCATCTGCACTCATAACAACTCTCGATGGTTTCGAGGCCAGCTCCTCCATACTGATACTGCCAAGGCCACTACTGGCCTTCCTGCATTGAATGTCATGTGCCAGTGTGGGTGTCCAAGAGCTTCAACAACATTTTCAGTAAGCAAGACTCGTACCCTCGCTTTGCATCTTTCTCTCCGTCATGCTTACAGGGCACGATCGAGAGTACAACTCGCTACAGCAGCAAATGCTATGGCATCGTGAAGTGAGTGCCTCGACTAGCTTGGCTACTTCAGAGTGCAAGTCCCATGACATGCAGAATGTAGCTCACCACATGGGAAGCATATACAGGTAGGTTAAAACCCCTCAGATGTAATGTAGCTCATCCTGGGAAAGGAACATCTTTCCTATAAAAGGTCGAAGGCTAGCGAAGGTAAAGATGGAAATGCAAACAAGTCTCTCATGAGCACTCCGACGAGGAACTTTGCTAAACACCATCTTTACCATTCTCCTAAATCTCCTTCCTCCCTGCTTCATCCTTTCACTATCAAGCATAGCCAAGCGATGTCCCGGTGGTCATCAAGCAGCAACGTCAGCTTTGTGTCTTTGGTGGTGTTTCATTTTCTTTGTCAACGTCTCTCGAGCCCACCCTCTAGACGTCGACAAAGAGGGACCAATGAAACATCCGAAAATTTGAAGACATTCTTGCTTCACCAGGCCTTCGCAATTTGCATAGCATTATGATAGTTCTTCAGTAGATGGATGCTCTAATTTTTAGACTGTTCACTTCAGCAAGTTTTCTAAGTCAAGGATCCTTGCTATGCTACATGACACCATGTAGCGTAGCAAACTTCAGAAGACATTTGCAGAAGAACAATGCTACACTATGCTACATAATGTAGCATAACATAGCAAAAGCTAGATGACCAGTCCCCTCGCCCAACTTCAACTCCTTCGGCAATGCCCCCTTCCGTCAGAAAGTGGCGAACTTGGCCAACATCAGGTCATGTTTACTGCTATGCTATGCTTAGCTGCATGGTGTAGCAAGGTGTAGCAATTCTGTGGAAGATGACAGAAGGTAAATGAAAAGGTGGAATCAGCAAGTTCATGAGTTCTGCAGTGCAAAAGGCAAAGTTTACCGATTGGCGACGTTTTTATGACTAAGTCCAGTCACTATGCTACATAGTGTAGCATAGCGTAGCACACATGCAATGAACAGCCTGCATGTTTCAAAGGCTTTCTACACATGCAGCAAGATGCATAACAAGACGCTACGCTACACCAACCTACTACGCTATAGAGCATAGCAAAGTGGAAAGCGGTTACGTGACATTAATGCACCTCACCTAATTGCACCTTTGCTCTGACAGCATAATTACGGTGCAGCAAGTTTGTAATTATGGCCTAGCAGGCATACCTAATGGTCATATAGGCATGTATAGCATAGACAGGTCAGCATAGGACCAAGGCACGTGGTGTTCAAATCACATCTTTCATGCACCCTTGGTCGTATAAATACTCCAATGAACGATGATTAAACTCTCTCTGGGTCCTTTTTCGCATGATCGTCTGGCTCGCCCTCTGAAACTTCTGGCTCTCTAGCATTCTTTGGCATTGTAAGCTTTCTATTTAAACATTGTAAATAGTTAGCATTTCATTCTGTTCTTTTCTACCACCTTGGTAGAACTTCACATTGTTAACACAAGAGTCTGCATTCGAGAACACAGCCTTCTTGCTCGAAAAGTCTTGGTTACTCTTGGGATCTCTTCACTTCCTAGTGCTAATTGATTGTATCCATCCTGATAGAGCGAGGTCATAGCTTCAAAGCAGTGCACTTTTCTAATTGCATTTCTACATTATCTCCTATTTACTATTCCATTTTACATTGTTTCCTATTTCTTTTATATTTAAATATTACTTTGCGCTACCAATCCTGTTTCCAAATTACACATTGCAAAAGGTTATATAGACACTGACTAAGTCCCTGTCTAATCGACTAGACCATTCAGGGTGTCCCATTTCCATCCCATCCAACATGGCCCTCCTGTGAAGATGGGGTCAAGGCTGTCTAGTGGCCAATGGCCCCTCAGCATTTTTTTTCTTTTTTCCAACTACTAACGTTTTCGATCACTACAGATATAACTATCAATAATACTAGATCTTCCACTTGGAATTATTTCTTCAGTTAATGTTAATCAGCATAACCCTTATATTTATCTTTTGTAGCTTGTAAATTTTGTTTAACTCTTGTAACAATATTTTTCATTATCTTCATTTCTTCTTCCTTCCAATGTACTCTTAAGGTTGGATATGCCCTAGTTAGTGGTGTATGATAGTTATGCCCATATACTACTTTGAATGGTGTTCGATGCATGGAACCTTCATAGTTACTAGTATAGGAAAATTATGCCAGGTTCAAGTAATTCTCCCATGTTTTTAGTCTACTCCCAACATAGTTTCCTAGGATATCTTCTAATATTATATTCACACATTTGGTTTGTCCATTAGTCTTAGGATGGTAAGTTATGCTAAATTTCAACTGGGTTCAAAGATATTTGAAGCAATTTTACCAAAATTCAAATATGAACTTGGGATCTTCGTCTAAAGTGATAGATTTTGTACATCCATGCAATTGAAATACTTCACGTTCAAATTTTTGGGCTATTTCTTCTATTGTATTTGTATATTTCAAAGCTATAAAATGTGCCAACTTTAATAGATGATCAACCACTACCAAAATTGAGTCATTTCTCTTTTTGATTATTGGAAATCCCACAAAAAAATCCATGGTGACATCTTCCTATTTCTAGGTTGGGACTTCCAAGGTTATAGTAATTTACTAGGTTTTCTTTATTGAGCTTGTATTCTTTGGCATGTTAAACAATTTATAATGTATGAGGACACATCATTCTTCATTCTAGGCCAAAAATAAGATTTTTGTATCATCATATAAGGCTTAGTGTAACTTGGGTGTTCTACGTATGGTACTTCACATCCTTCACACAACAACCTTAGTCTTCAATTTCCTTTAGGTATGCACACTCTTTTTCCTTTCATTCATAAACTATTAGGGGTAAGTTGATATCATGGATTAGAGAAAATTCTGATTAAAATATTCTTGAAATAATGATCTTCTTTTATTTGATTCTTAATTTCATCTTCCATAGGCATCGTTACCACACCTATCATCAAGTTTCACATTTGACTAAGGGCATTAGTTACCTCATTTTTTTTTCTAGAAATATATTTGATTTCAAAACCATATTCAACCAATAATTCTACCCATCATTGTTGATGAGTAGTCAAAATAGCTTGTCCTTGCAAATATTCTAAACTTTTATGATTTTTTTTTAGTGCAAATCTTTTTCCACAAAGATAATGTCTCCAAACTTTAAAAGCATGAATAATTGCCAGTAATTCTAAATCATGGGTTGAGTAATTCACCTCATCTCCTCATAATTTACCAAATTTATAATATACCACTTTATCTTCTTGTGATAGAACTGCATCAATTCCTACTCCATAGACATTTGTGCTAATTCAAATAGTAATTCTTCATCTGGAATTCCTAGAATAGGTGCTGTTGTGAGTAGCATCTTTAATTTGAGGAAATTTTCCCTACATTTTTTATCAAACTTAAATACACGTATTTCCTATGAAATGTCAATTAATGGGGCTACCAAGGTAGAATAATATTTAATGAAATGTTAATAAAAATCAACTAAAACCAAGAAACTAAGAACCACTATAGCATCTTTTCATTTAGGCTAGTCCTAGATCACATTAACTTTTGTTGGATCTACTTGCAATTATTTCTTTGAAACTAAATGGCCCATGTATGAACCTTCTTCCTTAAAGAGTTCATATTGACTCAATTTATCTTTTAATTGATGCTCTTTAAGAATTTCCATTGTAATTTTCAAATGTTTTATATCTTCTTCTCTTAGAATAAACAAGTATATCACCCATAAATACTATAATAAACTGATCAAGATATTCACAAAAAATTATTATTCATTAATGCCATGAATGTTGCATGTGCATTAATTAATCCAAATGGCATTATAAAAAGTTTGTATAATCCATACCTGGTTTTGAAAGTAGTTTTCTCAATATCTTTCTCCTTAATCCTTATTTGGTGATAACTTGATTTTAAATCAATCTTTGAAAAATAACATGCACCAATAAGTTGATCAAATAAATCATCAATTCTAGACAAATAATAAGTATTTTTAATCATCACTTTATTCAATGCCCTATAATCAATGCATAATACTAATGTACCATCTTTCTTTTTAACGAATAAGATTGATGCACACAAAGGTGATACTCTAGGTCAAAATTTCCCTTCTTCCAAAAGTTGATCTAATTATACTTTTAATTCTATGAATTCAAAAGTAGAAAACTTATAAGGCACTTTCAAAATAGGCTATGTACTATGAAAAATATCAATAGCATGCTTAATAGTTCGTTTTGGAGGTAGTTCTCTAGTTTTACCAAATATTGAATCTTTATACTCCTCAAGTTCTTTCGAAATCTCAATACCTAAAGATATCTAGGGTTGCGTTATTTTGACAACCAACATCATAGCATCATTTTGACTAATCTTTTAGGTTGATTAATGGTTATTGTATGAATTTGCTTTCATGTTCCTACCCTCCTTAGAACCTTGACTCTATCAATGATTAGGACTTTTAAAATACGAGCTCCAAAGTGGGTAGTAATATCAAATTTTTGCAAGAAAGACATTCCTAAAATTGCATCAACATCACCTAGTTCAAATTCAAAGAATTCATTAATGAAGGGCATGTCTTGCAAAGTAAAATTAATTTCTCCATACTTAGTATGCTTGCTCATAGTCATTCCATCTACAAGTTTTATCTTAATAATTTTATTAAAAGGTAAACTTAATTTCAATAAATTAATTAAATTTCGACCACTATCAATCAAAAATTTATTTTTTTTACCTCCAATTAAACTATTAAAAATTAGTAAAGAAAACTGAAATTTATGCAAACCTGATTTACTTGATGTAGATATCTTCTTCACAGCTATGGTGGTGGTTGAGGTGTTTTCTTTGTTCATGTTTGGGTTGGATTTTTGATTCTTGATTAGATTGGTCCTTTGTACCATTGCTCATAATTTTGAAAATTCTCATTTGAAATGATCTTCACCATAAATAAAACATCTTGTCCTTGATTGAGCTCTCTTAGTTAGTGTTTCCTCTATTGTTGCTTGTGGAAAGATAGCTTGTCAAAGGGTAGTTCATACTTGATTTAATTCTTCATAATCCTTAGTAATTCTATATGCTTCATCAACTATCTAAGGATTATGTGATTGTGTCTAGGGACATAATTGTGCATATAGTTCACCATTAAAATTTGAAGCTAATTCTCCTTCATCTCAGTGGCTAACATACTGACAAAGATCATAGAATTCCTTGTAGTAATCTTCTATGAATTGCCTACCAAATCTTAAGGAATCAAATATTATTTTGTGCTCTTTGAGAAAAGAATCAGGTAAAAATTTTTGTTCAAAATCTCAATAAAAATCGAGCCAATTATTAATCAAACCTTGAGCTCTTAGTCCATTCCACGATGTTCCCACAAGACCTCTTAAATATAGGGAGATAACTTCTAAACATTCTTGACTTGATAGATTTAGTATATCAAACTAATTTTTCATTGTATCAAGTTAATCTTTTGCCTTCGCATTGGATCTAGTAGCTCCATCATAATGGTCTAATTTTACCTTCTTGACATGAACTTGTGACGACGATTCTCTAGGTGGATTAACATAGTTCTCGTATCCCTCATCTTTAGTTTCTTCTCTATGACCTAAAGAAGAGATATCAGTATCTTTAAGACTAGCAAGTAGGGGTTGGTTTCTAGGTGGATCCCTAGGGGGAAGTTGATCTTGATCTTGATGTTGATCTCTAGGTGGAATGCGGCTAGCATTTGAAGACTAAGTGAGATGGTCGGTTAATAGCTTGACGGAATTTGCAAAGGAATCCATCTTTGTTTGCACATCTAACCATTTATCCTTAAAACTCTTGGATAATTTCCTAGGAAATATTTTACATCCCTATCCCAAACCCTTGATTTGATTGATGTAACTCTTCTTGAATATCCCTGATCTCATTAATTTGATCTTCAAGGAAATTCATTTGGTCATTGACTCAAGCCTCCATTGCTCTCCACTTTATTCTTTGGGTTTCAAACATTGGTAAGTTCAACATATTAGGTATGTTGGTAATCCTTGGCATTTATTGCCATTTTTATGAATATAAAAATAGTTAATTGATTAAAAAAGAGGTTGAAATTATCATAGATTTCTTCTTCAATCATCATATCCTAATTGTTTCAGGACTTTAATTAATGGATTAAAAGATCATTTTCTATAACGTGAGAGTTAAATTTGCCCATTGCATTGGGTCTAGAAGGCTCAAATCTATTGGAATAATTTTTTTTAGTTAAAATATACTTTGAATTTAAAAGTTATGGCTGTCTAAAATTTGCAAAATTTTCATAGTTTTCAAGACTACTTGAGAGGTCACTCATCTCAATTCTACTCCAGGACGAGTGCACTTAATGACGAAGCTTTTATTTTTATCATTAGCAGGGTGCCAATTTTGAATTTTAAAATTTTTTTTGCACGTTGTTAATTTCAATTAACTATTTAATGATGGAATTTTTAATTTTTCATAAGGTAATAGAAAATTTTCTATTTGTTGCTAGTATTAGCAATGACTATGATTGAGGATGTGTGCTTATGATAGAGAACAACAATAGCAAACAACATGGCAATAGACATAAGCATGAGTGTGGGTGGTAGCAGCAAGCGTAGGTGTGAGAATGGGAGGAGGCAACAAACATAAGCATGGGCATGATGAAAATATATGACATGTGATGCGTTGCCACCCTTGGGCTAGTAGTAGGGCCAATTGCAACCTTACCAAGGGTTTGATTTTTTTCTTTTTTTTGTTATATATAAAATTTTAAAAGGAGTTGGGGCTCAAAATCAAACTTGAGATCTCCAACCCATGTTCTTTTAAAAAAAATAAAATTTAAAATTTCATAAAAGCATTTTTTCAAAATTAAATTTAAAAATTAAGAAAGAATACTTTTTAAAATTTTAAAACTATATGTAACTCAAGAATTTTCATACCGCCCAAACCATAATTCAGATTTCAACAAAATTGATACTATTGGAATCATCTCTGAGAGAACTACACATTGAGCTAAAGATAATGCCATTTTGGTGAACCTAGAAATCACAAAATCATGAAAAGTTAGTGTTAGCTTAAATAAATCATAAATATTTAAAGCTGATACTTCCTCTTTTCTCCCACTGTAGTTCTTTTTGTTCTTATAATTATTTTTTATAAATACATAATAAAACAAGTTTTTTTATCATAGAAAGATAGTAGTGAAAGAGTAGAAGGATTCCTCCCAAAGCTTGTAGCTCTAAATATTTCAACCATTGACATCATAGCTAATGAATGGCGAGGTACCCCTATGCTCAACCATATGAATACAAGGGTTTCATGCACAATTCGGTTGAATTCCAAGGACTAAGTGCCTATGCACCTTTGTGAAACAATGATGGATTGGTTGATCGTTGTCTTCCCAAACTTACTTGTATGTTAGGATTGTATGATTAAGTAAGTTTGAGGCATATGATTTTTATAGCTTTTATGTTTTTATGTCCTACAACTAATAAGGGAGGAGAAAGAGAGATAACTAAGTGACTAATTTAACTTAACTACTAATTAACTAGGCTTTAAACTAATCCTAACACTAGTATTTGTTCTCACTTTCTATACACATCTTGAACCAGCGTAACACTACTAGGATTACTGAACGCTAATCGTTACTAGGTTACCAAGTGTTACACGCATGCTCGAAGTGATCATATTGTGTGTGCTAATAATAAAAATGTAAAGTGCATAAAATAAAATAAAATAAATGTAGAAGAAAATAAAATAAAGGAAATGAGTAAGAAAATAAATCTCAAGTGCTGCAAGGATGAATCCAAGAGCTCATCTTTATTGCCATACACAAGGTGTGCTCAGGTACACAATGTTCAAATAAAGATCCGTCCACACTTAGACTTCCTACTGCGGGCACTTGGAAAATACTCTAACTATAAAAGTTTCACTACTTGACTTCTAAAAGACTTCTAAAATATTCCCTTGAAATAATTCCTTCCAAAACTTCCTCCTAAGACTTCCTCCCTAAATTGTGCACCTGGGCACTATATTTATAGGCTTGGGAGCAACTACTCTAATAATTAGAGAAAATTCCACTCTATTTTTAGAGAAACTGCCACTCTAAAAATTAGAATAAACCACTAGATTAACCACTCTCATCATACCCCTACAACTAAATGAAAACTCATCCTCGAGTTCCTTACAAAATATTGGAAAGGTATGGGATTATTGACTAACTAACAATGGACGGTGGAATGGGATGACAGACTCAACGTGCCTAGTGAATGGATTAATAAGCATATTACAAAATTAGTGTTCATGACCATTTTAGTGAACACTCATACAAAAATGACATCCAAGCCTTTATTTGATAGCTTATAGAGAAAGAGAGAGAAAGAAAATGAAGCATGTTGCTGCCAATGCTAAGATTTTTCCTTCCGTTGTTTATCCATAGCCACACCACTAGACTTTCTCCTTTTGTAAATGCTCTAGTTCTGGTCCATCTTGAGTGATTCCCCCAAGCCCAGTCCATTGTTTGTATGATTGCCATCTACACACATAGTAGCATAGTCACAAATGAGCAAGGATAGATAAACCATAATGCAATCGATACCTTGCCTCGATATGAAGCACATTGGCTAAATTTTGGTTATGGTAGAAATGAGTTGAGAGATTTATCATAGGTGACTACCCAAGGTGTAGGGGTTAGGTGAATAGTAAAATGGAGAAAATTAAAAAATTTGTGCTAGGGCCCCCATGACTAAGAGCAAACCTCTAATAGCTATAAGATGGAAAAATGTGAGGAATGAGAAAGATGGGAAAAAATATCAATGACAATGCCAATAAAATGGATGTCATGGATGGGGATGAAATAAGAAATGATTGATTATAGAAAATGTTTAAGGGAAAGAAGTTAACAATTGCACCAAAAATAAATGCCAGTGGGTCCTCCCTAAAGTAGGTTCATGCCTTTTATGCCTTGACAAATTGACAAACCAAAGAATCCATAGGCTCTAGGAATGTCATTTGAAAGAAAGAGTTAAAAACATACCCACAAGAATTCACCAAAGAAAAACAATGCATCAACCCAAAATGGACTAATGATAAAACTGACAATGAGGTGGAAAATGGAACGAAAGATGGAGAGGAGATAATGGAATGGAATCCCAAGAATAAGGTTGTGTAAAGCCCCTTGTTTATTTTATGGTTAATGTGACTAATTAGAACTCATCCCAAATCTAGACTCAAACAAACCACATCTAGTGACCTTGCATCAACACAATTAACCAATCCATCCACTTGAAGTAACAAGAATGCTTCCACAAAGGGTCACCACCATTCTGAGGAGAGCAAGATGGAGAAGTAGGAAGCGAGAAAGGACCTTAGTTAGAGGGAACCTTTAGGCATGGGTAACATGTCTTTCTAGTTCCATAACTAGTGCTTGTAGCCCATATTACTTTATTATGTATAAGGGGTGTGCTTTGAATTATCACTCTTTTTTTCCTTTTTTTATGTGAGAACCACACCATGCAAAGAATTATTTTTATTCACTTAGCTTCTTGATTTTTTAAGAATGTTAGAATGGCAGAAAACCAAAGAAAAAGCATCCAAGCACCCCAAGAGAATGGCCAGCACAAATGCATCGAATCCAATTGAGGTCACATCCTTTTCATCCTTTGAGTCTTTCCTACGTTTGAAAAATACCCAGCCACCAATTCATTAAAATTCTACTTAGAAAAAGAGGGAATGTATAGTTCCAAGCCAAAGGAGACCATAGAGTTGTATGGATGAGTGGATGACATGGAGTCATTGCCTGTTTTACCAAAAGAACCATACCTTAATATCAGCATCATAATTCAAAGGTAAAAATAAACATTAGCAATCAATATGATATAATTCAATCCACCATCATGAGCACTTATTAGAGGATAAATAAAAGTAAATCAAGAAAACAAAGAAATAGTAAAACATGAACGATGGTGTAAAAAAATCAAAAAAATTAAAAGAATTTGTAAAACAAAAAATGTGTAAAAAAAAATTCAAAAAGAACTAAGGTCCTAGAATGGTTAGCATAGGTGGCCATCTCCCCCATAGCTAAGTTGGGAGGAGATCCAAAATAGTGAGAAAGGTTGTCCACCAAGAGAGGTAGCATGTGTACTGGCTATCCTAAGCTCATGGAAAGGTTTGGTTTGTTGTACATTGACCAACAGTTTCTTGTATGGGCTCTCAAGTTTATATATTATTCTGGCCCCTAAAGGAAAAGTTACATATATAATATAAGTTCCTTCCCAAAGTGTTTGAAATTTAGTACATTGTGGCACATGTGTTGGATTCTAGTAGAGAACCTTATCTCCCTATTGATATTTAACTTTCNAGTACATTGTGGCACATGTGTTGGATTCTAGTAGAGAACCTTATCTCCCTATTGATATTTAACTTTTTCTAATCCTTAGGTCATGACATTGTTTATTGAATGCCTTGTGCAACTCGTTAGATGACAAGGTAGCTAGTTAGTTTTCATCTAGTAAGTTAAGTTTTACTAATCATTGTTTCTAGCTAGATCAAGGTCAAGGTTGAGGTCACATGCCATGGATAGTGTATAGAGCTCAATTTGAATGGGAAGTATTGGTAATTTACTGTACACTAACTCATAGGAAGAGTAGCTTGTAGGGAGCTTCCATGTGGAGTGGTATGCCTAAAGAGCATTGTTTAGTTTAGTGCTCCAGTCTCACCTAAACTTGTTAACAGTTCTTGTAAATATCTTTGTAATCTCCCTATTGGTGACTTCTACTTGACCGTTCACTTGGGGGTGGTATGGTGAAGTCAATTTATGCTCAACCCCTAAGTGTTGCATTAATTTCTAAAAAGTTGCACCTGTGAAGTGGGTACCATTGTCTAAAATAAGTGCATGAGGTACAACAAACCTGTTTATGATTTGTTGTTGAACAAATCATGTAGTTGTAGATGATGTACAATCCTTAATAGTAGCTACTTCTGCCCATTTAGTTAGGTAATCAACAACAAAAAAGGGTACTAATAGTTAAATCCATTATTGTGGATCCTCCATTCTAGCAATTATTCCTCCATCACATTGATAGCACTCACAAGATAGGACAAAAGTATGGGCATCTTGAAATATTGTAAGCCAATAATATCCTGCAAGCAGGATCTTGATGGATATTCATCTCCTAGCATAATGATCCCCACAAGGACCATCATGAGTGTCTTGAAGAACTCGTAGTTGATCTATATTGGGAACACACCATCAAACCAAGCCATTGAGACACACTTTGTAAAGTTTTCCATTGATCTCCATAAAGTACTTGGCTTGGTGAAGAAACTATTGTTTCTTCTTAAGGTTCAACTCTTGCGATGTTTTTTGGGTGAGGAGATAGGTAAGAATGCTACTGCACCAGTTTGTCTACATGTAGTAGCTAGTATGTCCAAGGAATGACCAAATATCTTTGATAGTTTTTGGTTGATGGGTAATTCCTTGGATAATTTTGATTTTCTCAAGGTCTACCTCTATCCTTGTGTGTAAGATTTTGTCCCCTAGTACTATGCCTTCTTGGACCATCAAATGACTTTTCTGCTAGTTGAGCCTCAAATTTGTTTCTACACATCTTTTTAACACTTGCTCCAACTAGTCCAAGGCTTGATCAAAGTTTGCTCCATAAGTGGAGAAGTCATTCATAAAGACCTCCACACCATTTCCTATCTTCTGTTGGAAGATCCTTAGAACTAGTCATTAAAATGTTGTAGGGGCATTGCACAAGCCAAATGACATCTGTTTGTATGCAAATGTTCCCCAAGGACTGGTAAACGTAGTCTTATCTTGGTCTTCTGGGGCTATTTGTATTTGATTATATCCACTATATCCATCCAAAAAATTGTAGTACTGATGCCCTACGATGGTGTCTAAGATTTGGTCAAAAAATGGCAATGGAAAGTGATCTTTGAATGTTGTCATATTTAGTAGCCTGAAATCTATGCACACCCTCCATTTGCCTCCCTTTTTAGGCATAATAACTAAGGGACTAACCCATTTGCTATCAGCAATGGGGTATATGAACCCAGTCTTGAGAAGCTGTTCGATTTCTTCCTTGACTACTTGCTTCAACTTTGGGTTCAAACACCTCTATGGTTGTCTTCGAGGCTTCATGGAGGAGTCGATGTAAATCCTATGTTGGCATATCCTAGGATCTATTCTGGTTAATTTGGGATATGACCAAGAGAAGGCTTTTAACCATGTATTGATTACTTTCAGCAGTTCTTTTTCCTATGAGGAACAAGCTTAGCATTGATAATGATCGATTTTCCATATTTAAGGAATGTGTATTCCATACTGGTGGGCAATGGTTTTAGCATGAGGACCTCCTACTTAAATCTCTCATGGATTTCCAACTTCCTCCATTTGACATTTTCAAGGTTAAGACTTGGAAGTTGGCAGTGGACTTGCTCTAATGTATCTATGCTATCAATGTAAGTGCAAGTCAAACCCTTACTTGGTTCCTTGCATATGAGTGAACTACTTTCTTAACCAGTTGTCAGCCATTGGGTGCCTTCCTATTGTGTGGGTACTGCATATAGGAATCTTTGTATGTTGATCACTTGTGCACACTAATTTCATGCAAACAACGTTAAACTTTGCACAAACCATGACCTTTGCATGCAATTACACCCTGTGTCACTGTATGTGATGCACAAAACTTTCTTCTTCTTGATCTTTCTAAATGTATTTTTCTTTGATATTTCTAGGGAAAGATCACAGATTCCTAGGTGTGCATCAATCGTTCTTAGCCATGCTCTTCCTATTATGATTGGGAAGTCCCCCTACCATTATTTACCTGAATCACTAGGAAGTTAGCTAGGTACAACCACCCACAAATAGTGGTAACAATGTCTTCCACCAGTCCTAGTGGGATAGTGATGAACTAGTCAGCTAACTCTAGATGGATGTTTCTCTTTTTAGTGGATGCAGGTTCTATGCCTTGTACATTTGTTGAAAAATCAAGCTGACACCAAAACCTAAATCCAAAAGAGCCTTGCATGGCACATTTTCAATGATTTGTAAGTATATCAGAGGACTCCTAGGATGAGATAATTTCCTGGGAAGGTGCCCATCTTTGATCCAATAGGTGACGACATGTGTTAGCATGACCATATGCATTGAGGGCGGTGGTTGAGCTGAAGGAGGCTCCAAAGTTTTGATTGACACTGAGGCATCTAAGGAATTAGCCACTTGTGATTGCAAGGGCTTTTTTGAACTATTGGTTCTAAAGAAAATTCTTTTTTTCATGTGCTTTTTGAAATCAACAATAGGTTGAGAGTTAACAACCCTTGTGGCATTATGTTGTTATGGCTAGGTAGGGATTTCACCTTGCATCATGGGAGTAGGTGGTAGTGGAGCTATTTGTGGAAGAGATGTAGTCAACTGAAAAGGATGATATTCTTGTGAAATATTGACTCTAGAAGAGGGAGTTCCATAATACTCGTAGTCTTGGTAGTGAGGTTGAGGAGTGATGTAACCAGTAGAGTCATGTGGGGAGATTGGCTACTGCACGTAATATCCATATAGGTTAGGTTACCCAATAAGGATACGATTTACTTGGTGGTGGAATTCCCCATGATTTTGGATGCTGCCACTATTGATATTGCTCAATTGGTTGTGGTGGAGTTCTAATAGGATAATATGTTAAGGCTTGGTGAAACTACCTTGGGTTACCTTGAAGATAAGGTAACCTTCGGGGTGTTTGTCTTTTTTTTTAATCATGGGCTAAGTGCATACACCTTATACTCCTGAAAATGTGAGATTATAGGGCAACATCCCTTAGAATGGTCATATTGACATATCTCACATCCACTATCATTGTCTGTTTCCAAATCCACAACCTCTTCAATAATGGCAACTTTACCCTTACCCTTGCTACGTTCATTTTCAGGTTCTCTCTTTTTTCCTTTTTCACGATCACTACCTTGGTCTCTAGACTCCTTTACTATTTTAGGAACAGTTTGAAATATATTATCTAGGGAATTCCACATTTGATCTACCTTTGCTGAAACTTTTGATGTCATCTTTTGGATAGGAAAAGTTTTCCTATTCACCATCTCTTCGAGTGGTGACTCTTCTTCATCCTCACAAAATCTTACTCCGCTCTTCTGGAGGAAAAGATCTTAATTATACTCTTCTACACTTTCTCTCTTTTGTAGCTCACCTTCTTCTTTAGCAACTTGCTCCAATAGTCTTTGATTTTGATGGGACCTAAGCTCGGATAGCCTCCCTTGGGCATAAGTCCCCAGGGTTCTTCTCATTTCATGCCTAAGCCCATCCACGAGATGGCACAATTGATCCCTTTGTGAATAACCATGGCCAAGAAAACAATGTAATAGTGCATAATATCAGCACATAGTAGCATCAAAGGGTTCATGTCCTCCTTATTTCTAGCCTTGGATTTGCCTTTGTAAGTTAGACACTCCGGAGTACATTTGGTACTTGTCATTAAATAGTTCTAACATAGTACTCCACCTATGAATGGATTCCAATTCTAAAGATTGATACTAGCTTTCCGCTTCTTTAACTAATGTCCAGAAAAATAGCTTAAGTTTTTTCCATTCATTCTCTATATTTTGTAAGGCACATGCATCATGGAATGCTTGTAAGTGATTCTAAGGATCGGCATTGTATTCCCCTTCAAATCATGGGATATTGTTTATATCTAGTCTCTTGATCCTACTATCTTTCTAGTGCCTTGTTGGAATTCTAATAGCCTCAATTATCTCTAGCATACATTGAGTAGCAAGTAGGGGTTCATCATGATTGTCTCATCCATGGTGTCTATGATGCCTACATTGTTCCCTACGCTCCCTTCTTCTATGTTGTGACTCTCTAGAGTTCCCTCATTCCCTTTCCTAGTTGTTCCATCTATGAATTCCACTTTGCCTACCTTTATCCCCATGGTCTCTTTCTTTATGACCATGTCTGGATATTGAAGAAGAGGGTGAAGGAGATGATGAAGGTGAAGAAGAATGAGAACCATCACCATGATGGTGTATGCTACCTTCTCTTCTGTAGTCTCAACCCTAATCACGATTGCGATCAAAATGTCCATCTTTATCATGAGTTCATGTTCCTTTTTTGGATCCTTTGTGCCTATGGGTATTAGGACCTAGGTTATGAATAGTGGAATGAAGGTCCTAATACATAACCTCTTGTCCAAATTCAAGAGGAGGAACATCATTGTGTGGCTAACTGCCTAAGGTAGGTTCACCACCATCATTTTCTCTTAAGACATGTGGGGAATCCTAGGACCACTTACCCTTCAAAGGCTTATGATTTCTCTCCTATTGCAAGTTCCTTTGGCATTGTGCCTCTGTGGGATGGTATTCTCTCGAGTCATGGTCATGCACAACGTATTTTTCATGTAAGTGCGGCATGCTAATTCATGTGAAAGCATGAAGAAGCATGCTTGGGACTAAATGATTAGAAGGTAACACTATGTTACCTTCTAAGTCTCACCAACATAGTTGTTCATCTTGATGGAGGATAAAGGTGAGGTCTGGTATATACTCATCAGGATGAATATATACCACTCAAACTTGTTGAGGAGCTAGCAGATCAACATCATGTGTATTATGTGGTCAATTGTTTCTTGTTTCAGACCTAGGTAGTGACGTGATTTCATATGAAGAAGGAGAAATATTTGTCTATTTAGTGTGCAATGTACTCTTGTTTGTTATTTCCTCAATTAACCCTAAGGGTTCATTCCAACGATGTGAATGATTTCCTATGCTCTAGTTAATGCACAAACAACTAAGTCCCCGACAACGATGCCAGTGATGAGGGGCAAGGTACCCCTACTCTCAACCATATGAATACAAGAACTTCATACACAATCTAGTTGAATTCCAAGGAAGAAGTGCCTATGTGCCTTTGTGGAACAAGGATGGGTTGGTTGATCATTGTCTTCCCAAACTTACTTGTATGTCACAATTGTATGATTAAGTAAGTTTGAGGTATATGATTTTTATAGATTTTATATGTTTATGTCCTATTGCTAATAAGGGAGGAGAGAGAGATATAACTAAGTGACTAATTTTAACTTAACTACTAATTAACTAGGTTTTAAACTAATCCTAACACTAGTATCCATTCTCACTTACCGTACACATCGTGAACTAGCACAACACTACTGGGATTACCAAATGCTAATCGTTACTGGGTTATCATGTGTTACATGCATGCTTGAAGTGATTGTATTATGTGTGCTAATAACATAAATGTAAAGTGCATAAAATAAAATAACATAAATGGAAAAGAAAATAAAATAAAGAAAATGAATAAGAAAACAAATCTCATGTGCTGCAAGGATGAATTCAACAGGTCGTCTTTATTGCCATACACAAGGTATGCTCAGGGACATAATACTCAAATAAAGATCTGTCCACACTTAGACCTCCCGCTACGGCTAGTTGGAAAATACTCTAACTACAAAATTTTTGCTACATAACTCCTAAAAGACTTCCCTTGTAAGACATCCTTCCAAGACTTCCTCCAAAGACTTCCTCCCTAAATTATGTGCCTAGGCACTATATTTATAGGCTTGGGAGCAACTACTCTAATAATTAGAGAAACTACCACTCTAATAATTAGAATAAACCACTAGAGTAACTGATCTCATCAATAGCTTTAAAGCATTAGGATCCTTCTTTAGCTACTCCTCAAGCTCAAGCTCCTACAGCTCCTTTAGGTAGCTTCTAACTAGTATACATAATTTTTCATCTAGTTTGCTTGGAAGGGAGAAATTTCAGTACCTTAAAACTTCATGGTTATCTAAATTACTTGTCATCCTTGCTTTCAAGTTATCATATTGCAAGAGCTTAATTATGGAATGGTTTGACTACTATGATAAAAGTAGAAGTTCCACTTCAAAATTAATTTTTGGATTAGTAATAATTCTTCATACTAATATTTGGATAGCTTATGATTTTCAATTTGGGGAGAATCCCTTAATTCCCTCAATTTACTCTTCTATTTTAAATCATTTTGACAAAAATAATTATCTAATTATGTTATTGATTTTGTTGTTAGCAACAACCAATTTAGTCATGAAGATTTCATCAATGGAATTCACTTTGAGTTATGTTAATTTATCCATAGCAAGGTTTTATGGTAATAGGATTAATCCTATGTTACTACATATTCTATCTATATCCATTGTGGTGCTATTATTGGAAGAGCTTATGATTAGTCATTATCCTATTTTAATGCTTACTATAATGCCATGAATGGAATTGCTGCTACCTAGTGAAACCTAAATAAACCTTGTACCATATGTTTTGCACCCATCATCATGTGTTTAATCCTAGGTTATGACCATTTGACCAAACTTTTTAGTCAGTAAAATCCTTGTTTATGCCCTGAATTTCTTAAAGAAGATGTAATTATAAAGAGTAGGATCGAGGATGCCAAGAAAGGCCTCATGGCTTTGCAACAGTCTCGAAATTAGGAGGGAAAAAATGAGGTGTGTGTGTCTATGTGTGTGTGTATATATATAGTTTGAATTCTTATTATTTCTTATGTATTTTTGTGTATTGAAAATACAATCTAGATTGTAGAATGAATTGATCCAAGGTTCACAAGCTAAGAATGTTTAAGATGTTCAAGGTGCTTCATCCTTTGCAAGGGTTCAATTCGGAGGCCAAGTTACATTTAGTAGCTCTTAAGTATGTAAATATATAAATAATAGCCTTTTTTATTATTTTACATGATTTTCTAATAAATTCATTTTTTTCTTTCTTATTTATTTATTTACAGAGGAAATGTACTATGCAATGTTCTAGTAGCCCAAGACAAAAAGGCCAACAACAAGTCCTAAAATGAGTCCAATCTTAAGCCCAACAACAAGATACTAGACAAGATAAGGAAAAAGAACCAAAGGTAAGTTTTAATTATTTTAAGGTCTGAATCATTTCCTTTTTCTCTTCTTTGTATGATGTTGATCCTTTTTGCATTGCAAATATTTGTAAAGAAGAGGTTCTTTATCTAGTAAATGAGGAGAGCTAATACAAATGCCAAACAAATTTTCACACCTATAGCTTTCACTCCTCCATCTAGATCACCATGTATGACATGTACACATGTGACCCCATCTATTCATGCATCTTCAAGAAGGGTTCCATACTACAAGCAGTGTCAACATTAGTTGATAGGTCTATTTCAATAATTCCTTTAGTCTCTATCTCAAGTTCCCCTTACTCCCTCAGATACATGATGGTAGCTACCAAGGAAGAACTTGTTATTTTTCGACAGCTAGGGTAACAAACAATTAGGAACATTCCTTACTTTGTTCAAGAGGATATCTACCACATTCGGGACTCCCAATCATGTGACTTTAAGAAGGATTATGAATGGGCACAAACTAATGTTCTATATAATCATTCCATCCAATTCTTGAAGAGGCTTCAAAGGTTGTCCAAAATTTGGAGTAACTTCTAGGAGAGTTGGAGAGTGCAACATGTCTTGCTCACCATTTGTTGACTCATGAGAAATACCTTGAAGTGGAGACTGATTGGTTGCAAGTGAGTATCTCTCCTTTTTTTCAATCTTGTTATTCATAATTCATAATTTTGAATCTTGTCTTTGTATGTGTAGAGGAAATAATAGTGGAAAAAAGACTTGGATGATTGATCTTTTCAAATGGATGTGTTGGAGACCTAGCCAAAAAAGGAGGAGGCAACAACTATAACAAAGAATACTAATAAGTATATGAAATAATTATGTGGTAGCCTAGTAGGATGCAAAGCAATCCTCAATAAAAAGAATGCCACTGAAGAAGAATGGGACGCATAACTAAAGATAGTTTTAGATCTTCTTGATGCATTCTAGAAAAATGATTAATCACTATTACACTTCTTGTTTTCTCTATTCCTTATATTCCACATCTTTTCCAGTCTTGTGTTTTACTTCTTTCCACATTCTTCCTTTACATATACTCTACTTGTACCTCTGTTTTATGGTAATAATAAATAAAATAATATTTTTGTTCCACTTTGGCATTCTACTTGGATGTACTTGTGTTTTACAATAGTAATAAAATAATGGTTTTTTTGCACTTTGGCTCCTAAATCATAGTTTTCTTTGATACCAAATGTGACATCTCCTTCCTGGATGTCATAAAAACATGATCATTCATCACTTAATTCATTGTATTCGCCGCATTTGTAAGTAATATAACAAAAATATTGTAGAATACTTTGATAAATAAATGAATGAATGGTAAATAAATACCTTAATTAGAAAAGAAAATAGAAATAACATGTTTTAATAAGAGTGGTTTACTATAACACCCTTTCGTTATCTTCCCATGCCACTTAGGCCTTAAAGGCAATCTAACACTACCACCATGGTTATGTTGTCTAGTCAAAGGGATGATCAGTCCCTTCTTGTCCTACTTCACTTAGCTATCATCACTTGCCATTCTAGGCTCCACAAATTTATGCTTGCATAACCTCTAAACCTAGCCTTAAATGGAATAGGTTAAACCCTTTCCCAAGGGATACATAAATAATCATAACTCCTCATAATGAGGTGCCCCTTCATTTGAAGGTTAATTACATTGTTATAGTTTGTTTCCACCCTTAACAAAGGATGGGACTTTACAACAAGGACCAAAAGCTTACATTGCAACTAGTTATCATAAAATTGGTGTGAAATAATGTTAAAGGTAGTTTTTTAATTTTTTTTTTTTTGCACTAGATTCATCCCACCCAATGTGAAATGAAAATGATATGTTGCTTTTGTAGGAAATATGTTGGTTTTCACTTTGGAGGAAAAGATATGTTGGGCTTCCAACAAAAAATATGCTAGGCTTTTAAGGAAAAATATGTTGGTATTCATTCTATAGGAAGAATACACCAAGTGAGTTTTGGAAAAGATACATTGGTCCTATGGATAAAGGTATGTTGGCTTTGCTAAGAAAAAAGTAAGCTAGTTTTGAAAAATACATTGGGCTTGCAAGAGAAGCCTAATGCAAAATTTTAAGTTTTGCAAGTGGGTGGTGGTGGCAAAAATACACTAGTCTTTGGAAAACCTTAAGGTACATTTTAATGAGTAAGGATGCAGGTTCCCTTAAGAAAATATGCTAGCTTTCAAAAATCTAGCAATTGCTATGAAATTTTAAGAAAACCTAAACTAACTGTAATAAATATGCTAGGTATGAATTATAAGATAATAGGTGACATCATTGGTTTCTTGAGTAGAATTTCAATGTAAATTTTAAAGGTTTAAACTTGTGAAAATTGATTTTGAAAATGGCAGAGTAAGATTGGACAAAGAACTTAGACAGAGGTCTACCTTATAGCATAAGAAACTATTGCACTGGAAATATTCGATGTTGGAAAACTAAAGATCATTGGTGCAATAGTTTAACCTTAGATCCCATGAGCCTTGAAAAGGGGATCTAAAGCATCCTAGATGGTATTTCCTATGACATCCTATTCCCATATGTCTTTAAAGTAATGATCGTTTATCGCTTAATTCATTGCATTTGTGAGAGTGATAATGAAAATATCATGAAATAATTTAATGAATGAATAAATAACTTGTTAAATTGATCATGTATTTAATTTAATAGGAAGAAAAAAAATATAGGAAAATCTTATTAATAAGAGTGGTACACTATAACACCCTCTGGGTTATCTTTCCATGCCACTTGAGCCTTAGAGGAAATTTGACACTATTGCCATGGTTAGGCTATTTAGATGAAGGGGTGACCAGTCCCTTCATGTCTCACTTCACTCGGCTCCTATCAATTGGTAATTCAAGCTTCACGACTCCATGTTAGCACAACCTCTAAACTAGACCTTAAATGGCATAGGTCAACCACATTTATGAGGGGTACATGAATAATTGTAATTCCTCATAATGAGACATCCCTTCATTCAAAGGTAAATTACATTGTTTTCAATTCATTTTCATGGTTCACAAGGGATAAGACATTATAATCTACCTCCCTTGAGCATCCAAATTATCCTCGAGCGCTTCCTCTATATCCAGTTATTCAACTACTTCCTTGCTATGATCCTCAACTTTAGCTTCATTATTATCCTCATTATCATCTATACAAACAAAAGACTGGAATTATAAAATATAATTTATTACCTTAATAATAAATATTCTTTATCATTAAATATCATGATGATCAAAAAGTTGGGGATAACTGTTAAAAATGAATTTCCTATTTTTCCAAGTTTGTTGATCATAATTTGATCATTGAACAAGTACTTCACTAATAGTTTTATTTTGAAATGATTTTTGATGACAATTGGTTTAACCTTGAAGTTAGCATTGGATTTCAAGGACAAAGTGTTTCAATCTAGCATGCATGGAACATCATTTTATGAAAATTATTTAGCAAAATTACATGGAAAACTAGGTGAATTCTTAAGGTCATTGGAATGTTTAATCGATATGTTACTTTACAATACTTTCAGAGATTGCAAACGGTCAAAAATATCTTGGGGCCAACTTAGTATATTTTTCAAGTTTAAGAAAACTTCTGGTGGGGTTTTACTCTCAATAGTACTAGATCTTCCACTTGGAATTTCTTCTTAAGTCGATGTTGGTCCACATATCCTTTATATTTGTCTTCGGTAGCTTGCAAGTTTTGTTTAACATTTATAACAATATTTTTATTGTCTTCATTTCTTCCTCCTTCCATTCCATTCTTAAAATTGGATTTGGCCAAGTTAGTGATGTACGTTAATTATGTCCATATACTACTTTGAATGGACTTCAATGTATGGAACCTTGATAATTGTTGTTATAGGTGAATTTTACTAAGTGCAAGTAATTTTCCCATGTCTTTGGTCTACTCCCAACATAACGTCATATAATATGTTCTAATATTCTATTACATGTTTGGTTTGTCCATATGTCTCTGGGTGATAAGATGTGTTGAATTTTAAGTTCCTTTAGGAAATTTTTCCAAAATTTGGATATGAACTTGGGATCTCAATCTGAAGTGATAGATTTAGAACATCCATGTAACCAAAATACTTCTCATATGAAATTTTGGGCTACTTCTTTGGTTGTGCTTGTAGATTTCAAAGTTATAAAATATACCTTCTTTGATAGATAATAAACCACTACCAAGATCGACTCATTTTCCTTTTTGGTTATTAGCAATCCCATAATGAAATACATGGTAATGTCTTTCCATTTCTAGGTTGGGACTTCTAAAGGCTACAGTAACACTCTAGGTTTCTTTTGTTCAAAATTTCTTCTTTGGCAAGTTGGGAAGTTTTTAATGTATGAGGATACATCATTCTTGACTCCATGCCAAAACTAAGATTTTCACAACATCATATAAGTCTTAATATAACCTAGGTGTCCTACATATGGTGCTTCATGAGCTTTGCATAATAGCCTAAGTTTCCAATTTCCCTCTTGTACACATACTCTTTGTTCTTTCATCAACAAACCATTAGAGGCAAGTTAATATCAAGGATTAGAAGAAATATTGGTTAGAATCTTCTTGAAGTAAGGATCTTCTTTTATCTATTTCTTAATTTCTTCTTTCATAAGGGTTGTCACCACATTGACCATCAAGTTCCAAATCCAACTAAGGGCATTGGCTACTATATATTTTTTTATAGAAATATATTTAATTTAGCCAATAATTCTACCCATCATCGTTGTTAAGTGTTCAAAATAGGTTGTATATGCAAGTATTATAAACGTTTATGTTCTATTTTAAGTACAAACCTTTTTCCACAAAGATAATATTTCCAAATGTTCAAAGCATGAACAATTTCCAATAATTCTAAATCATGGGTTGAGTAATTTACCTTAGCTCCTTGCAATTTATGAGATTCATAACATACCACTTTATCTTCATGTGAAAGAATTGCATAGATTTCTATTCCATAGGAATCTGTAGATACTTCAAATGATAATTCTTCATCCAAAATTCTTAGAATAGGTGCTATTTTGAGTAGCATGTTTAATATAAGGAAAGCTTCCATGAATTTTCATCAAACTTAAACACACATTTTTCCTAAAAAAGGTCAATTAAGGAGGCTACCAAAGTAGAATAATATTTAATGAAACATTAGTAAAAACTTGTTAAGCCCAAGAAACTGTGAACTACTAAAGCATCTTTTAGTTCAAGCTAATCCTAAATTACACTAAATTTTTTTTGATCTACTTGTAATATTTTCTTAGAAACTATATGATTCAAATAGAAAACTTCTTCTTTGAAGAGTTCATATTTACTTAATTTTTCTTTCAATTGAAGTTCTTTAAGGAATTCCATTGTAATTTTTGATTTATGACATGTTATTCTCTTGACTTAGAGTAAACAAGTACATCATCCATAAATACTATAAAAAATTGATTAAGATATTCATGAAAAATATTATTCATTAATGCCATGAATTTTCTAGGTGCATTAGTTAATCTAAATGACACCGCTACAAATTCATATAACCCATACCTAGTTATGAATGCAGTTTTATCAATATATTTTTCTTTAATCCTTATTTGGTGATAACTTGATTTTAAAAAAATATTTTGAGAAATAACATGCACCTGTAAGTTGATCAAAAAGGTCATCAATTCTAGGAAATGAATAAGTATTTTTAATCATCACTTTATTCAATGCGCTATAATGGATGCATAATCTCAATGTATCATCTTTCTTTTTAATAAATATAATTGATGCAATTATACTTAAAATTCCTTAATTTAGAAGTGAAAAACCTATATGAGGCTCTTGGAATTGGTTGAGTACCAAGAAAAATATTAATAGCATGTTCAATTGTTCTTTTAGGAGGTAATTCTCTAGTTTCACCAAATACTAAGTCTTTATATTTCTTAAGTTCTTTTGGAATTTCAATACCTAAAGATTTCTGGGGTTGAGTTACTTTAACAATCAACATGGTACCACCATTCTTGACTAATCTCTTAGCTTGCTTAATGGTTATCATGTGAATTTTCTTTGTAGCTCTTACCCCCTTTAGAACCTTGACTTTGTTAGTTGTTGGTACCTTTAAAATATGAGTTTCAAAGTGGGTAGTAATATCAAATTTTTGCACAAAAGACATTTCTAAGATTGCATCAACATCACTTGAGTCAAATTCAAAGAATTCATCAATGAAGGACATGTCTTGCAAAGTAGAGGTAATTTCTTTGTACCTGATATGATTGCTCATAGTTGTTCCATTTGCAAGTTCTATCTTAATAACTTTCTTGGAAGGTAAAATTAATTTCAATAACTTAACTAAATTTCAGAAAATAAAGTTATTACTGGCACCACTATCAATCAAAAATTTAATATTTTTACCAAATCAATAAAGCCAATTAAAATTTTCTCAAACTTAACTTAGTTGATGTCGAAATCTTCTTCATGGCTATGGTGGTGGTTTGGGCTTTTTCTTTGGTCATATATGTGTTGGGTTTTTTATTTCTTTTTTGATTGGTTCTTTGTAATTTTGCTTGTAATTTTGGATAGTCTCTTTTGAGATGATCTTCCCCACATGAAAAACATCCTAATTGAGCTCTCTTTATTGGCATTTCTTCTATCGTTTCTTGTTGAAGGGTAGTTCATACTTGATTTTCTTCCTCATAGTCCTTAATAATTCTATAGGCTTCATAAACATTTTTAGGATTATATGCTCATGTTTAAGGATGTAATTGTGCATGTAGTTCATTAATAAACTTTGAAGCTAATTCTCCCTCATCTTGGTAATTTACATATCAAGAGAGATCACAAAATTCTTTATAGTAATCTTCTACATATTGCCTTCACAATCTTAGAAAAATCAAATCTCATCTCATGCTCTTTAATAAAAGAATCTAGTATAATTTGTTTTTTCAAAATATTGACAAAAGTTGAGCCAATTTGTAATCAAACCTTGAGATCTTAGTCCATTCCACCATGTTGTTGCAAGTTCTCTTAATTATAGGGAGATAACTTCTAAATGTTCTTAGCTTGACAAATTCAACATATTGAAATAAGTTTTTATTATATCAAGCTAATATTTTTCCTTGGCACTAGATCCCAAGGCTCCATTGTAATGATCTAATTTTGCCTTCTTAGCATGAACTTATGTTAGTGTTTCTCTTGGTGCATTATGGAAATTCCAGTATCCCTCACCTTTGGTTTCTATTCTTTGACCTAATGATGGAATATCATATTTGTGGTGTCTAGCAATTAGGGGTTGGTTTCTATGTAGATCCCTAAGGGAAAATTGATCTTGATTTTGATCTCTATAATGTAGGGACTAATCCTGCCATTGGTCCTTAGGTGGAATGTGGTTGGGATTTGAAGGCTAGGTAAGATTATTAGTTGATTGCTTGATGGAGCCTGCAAAGGAATCCATCTTTTCTTGCACATCCAACCATTTATCTTCTAAACTTTGGGATAATTTTCCCATTTCCTTGAACATATCCTACATCTCTCTCTTGTACCCTTGATTTTATTGATGAATTTCCTTTTGAATACTGTTGATATCATTAATTTTCTCCTCAAGGGTATTTATCAAGTCAATGACTCAAGTCTCCATCACTCTCCAATGTATTCTTTAGTATCTAAACATTGATAAGTTAAGGAAATTAGACATATTTAGAAATCCTTGGTCTCATTAGCTCTCTTTATGGGTCTTGAGATAGTTAATTGGTTCCATGAGAGGTTAGAACTATCATGAACTTCTATTTGATAATAGAATTCTAATTTGTTTTGGGACCCTAAATAATGGAATAAAAGCTAATTTTCTATCATCCAAAAGCTAAATCTGATCATTCCATTGTGTTCAGAAGGTCCAAATATATTGGAATTTATTTTTTTTATTGAAAAAAACTCCAAAATTAGAATTTATGGTCATTTTAAGTTTGTAAAACTACACTATTTTTGAGACTTCCTAAGAGATCACCTATCCTAGTACTACTCCAAGACAAGTATGCTTAATTATGGAATTCTTATTTTATATGTTGTCAATGGACCAAATTCCTTTTTAAAAAATTATTTTTGTGTGTTCTTAATTTAAACCAATGGTTTGAAGATGGAAATTTTGAATTTCTCATTAGTTGACAAAGAACTTTTCTTATTGTGTGGTAGGCCAAGGACATCGTGTTGGGAGTAGATTGTTGGTGTTAGATGAAGATTTTCATTGGTTTGTGTGGATTGATGTTTGAATGGTGGCCTCGATTAGAGTAGATTAGTGTCATTTTTGGCCTGTGTGAAGGTTGAAATGGCGAATGTGTGGCTTGTACAGCTTGCATAGTAGCCAATGTGGCTTGTGTAGGGCTAATGCAACCCACACAAGGGCTTGTATAACTCTAAGTGAGGCCTGTGCATCCCATGTAGGGGTCTACATAGCCCATGCTAGTGCCTACACAACCCCAAGTGGGGCCTACATGGCCTACATAAAGGATTGACATGGTCTAACCAAGGCTTGCATGGCTCATGACCTTAGTAGAAATATCACATGCATTAGTGGTGAGGATTTTTAGTGTTGGAGGGCATCAGAAGTGGTCGTTATGGGTAGCATCATCAGTGTGTTTTGAGCATCGAAGGAGGCCTTTATGGGTTGTGTCATTGATGCCCACAAAGTGTTGAAGGTGGCCTTTATGGATGGCATCATCAATGCTCATAGAGGATTGAAGGTGGTCTTTATAGACAGCACCATTAGTGCTTGTAGAGCACTAGAGGTGGCCTTTATGGATGGCACCATTGGTACCCATGGAGCATCAAAGGTGGCCTTTATTAGTAGCACTGCCAGTGCTTGTGAAGCACTAGAGGCGACCTTTATGGATGGCACCATCAAAAAATAGTAGTGGTGCTAGTAGATGGCTCATGCGTACATAACAATGCATTCAAAGGTGGTAGTAGTGGATGGTGGTATGTCATGGTAAGAGGATGGCATGTGTGCTGGCCCATTTCCATCAACCACTGGGGTTGACCACGATGCTGCATGGATGGGCCTTGGAGCCCTACTGCTGCTACCATTAGATGATGGTTGCCCACAATGCTATGTTTCCAAGCCTATAGGTATTACCATGGAATAGTGAGATAGGTCCTACCATAGCCAACAGCAAGGGCCAGTCACAGTCCACCCAAAGGGCTTATATATATATATATCTAAAGCTGGGGATTGGGGTCAAACTTGTGACCTCTCGTTATTTTTTTTAAATAAATAAAAATTAAAATTAAAATTAAAAAAAACATGTTTTAAATATTAAATTACACACAACCTGAGAAATGTTGCATCTTTCAAACCATAGGTCAGATTTAGATGAAATTGGTACCATTGAAATCATCTTAAAGAGTACTACATGTTTAGTTGAAGATAATGCCATTTTTTATAAATAAGGTTCTTTCTTTTATTTTATAAGTCTTTTCCCATTGTAGCATAGCATCAATAGAAGATTAAAGGATTTCTATTACAGATTGAAAAATTTCTACCAATGACATTAAAGATTTTAACCATTAACATCATAATCCAAGAGTGTCTTGTTCAAGCTTCTTCTCAAGCTCCTTCTCAAGCTCAAGCTTCTTTAGGTAGCTCTAAATCAATGTCCATTTTTTTGCACAAAAATAATGTGGTTATTTCTTCCAATTGTGTGCATAATTTACTTGGAAAGGAGGAGTTTCAATGTCTAATAACTTCACAATTATTTGAATTACTTGTCTTCCCTATTTTGAAGGTAGTGTATTGCAAAAACTTAATAATTCAATGGTGTAATTTGTATAGTAAAAGTCAAAGTTCTACTTCATGATTATTTTTTAGACCAATAATGGTTATTCCATATGATATTCGAATAGTTTTAGGCTTTCACTTAGGGAGGATCCTCTAATTCCATTGGTTTTCTCTCCTAATTTTCAATTATTTTGTTAAGAAGAATTATCTAATTATGTTCATGATTTTGCTATCGACAAAAGTAAATTTCTTTATGGTGATTTTATTAATGAAATTCACTTTGAATTGTGTCAGTTCATTAATAGTAAGGTCTTATGGCATCAACACCAAACTTATGTTAGTGCCTATTTCATATATATACTCTATGGTGCTAAAAAGTGGTAGAGTTTATGATTGGTTGTTATCTTGTTTTTCTACCTTGTACCATGCCATGAATGAAGTTTTTGCAACCCAAAAATATTTCATAAAAATATTATACCATAAATTTTGTACCCTTGATCATGCCCCTAATTTTAATTTATGATCCTTCAACTAAATTTTTTAGTCATTTCAATATTGGGTTACATCCCAAATTTCTTGAAGAGGATAGAGCTATAAAGAGTAAGATCAAGGGTGCTAAGAAAGGTTAAATGGCTTTGTAGTAGACCCAAAATCAAGAGGGAACTGGTGAGTTATTTTTATATTTTGATATATATTATATTCTTGTTTTTACTTATGTTTTTTTATATTTATTCATAGTGCAATCTCAACTGTAGACTGATCCACGAGAAGGTGCACAAATTGATCCATGAGAAGGTGCGTAGGTGCTCAAGATGCTTTAACCTTTGGGAGAATTCAGTCAAGGGAAAAAATTAATATTACTAGCTCTAAGGTATATATATATTAGCCTATTTTATTATTTTTACTTTGTATATTTATTTTTCTAATGAAAAATTTTCTTTTTACAAAGATAATGTATTGGGCAAGGTTTTAGTATCCTAGTAGTTTTAAGTTCAAATGTCCAACTACAAAAGGATATGAGAAAGGATAAAGGAAAGGAACCAAAGGAAATTTTTAATTATATCAAAGGTTTGAATACTTCCTCTTTTTACTTATTCTTCTTGTATGGTGTTGGCTTCATTGTAGATCTCGCTAGGTCAGATGTACTTCATCTAGGAGATGCAAAGAGATAGCATCATAGAGGTAGCTTCCAAATGAATCCTCTCTCCTCCGCTAGTGTTACCACCTATAGCACCTACTTATGTAACTTCGGTAAGGAGTTCCTTACCACAAATAGTGTTGACATCAATTCCTAGGTCCATTCTAGTAACTCCTTTAGTCACGATCATGGGATCTTCCTTCTTTCTAGGATAGATGGTAGTGGTTGCCAAAGTAGAACTTGTTCTTTTTTAGAATGTTGGTAAATGAATTACTTGGAATATATCCTATTCCATTCATGAGACAATTTATTACTTAACTGATGGGTTGCAATATCGCATAGGCCACGATATTGGGTCGGTAGCTGCGATATCATGTACACAATATCACAGCTTGGTGCTAGTTCTATAAATAAGAGGCAGCTTCCCCTTGTTTCTCCATCTAGATCTAGACCCTTAGTGAAACTCTAGCAATTTTACCATTACATAGATAGAATAATTTCCATGTTCCTACAGTAGGAGTCTCAAAGTGAATGGATCTTTATTCGAGAAAATTGTACCTGAGCACACATTTGTGTACAGAAATAAAGATGAACTTTTTAATAAACCTTGCAGTGCATGGAATAGGCCAATTAGGATTTAATTAATTTTAAATGCTAAAATTATTTCTTAGATAATTAATCTCTCGCAACCCTCAACTCCTAGTTAAGTGCATTCAATACCATCGCTTCGAGCATGTGTGCTACGCATGGTAACCTAGTAACGAATAGCGTTTGTTAATCCCAATAGCGTTGCACTGGTTCAGGGTGTGTATGGAAAGTGGGAAAAAATACTGATGCTAGGATGATTAAAGCTTAGTTAGTAAAATTTATTTACTTAGTCTCTTCACCCTTTCCTCTCTTAGCATAGGCAATAAAAAGAAAAAAGACATAAAAATCATATACCTCAGACTTACTTAACCATACACCCATGACAATACAAGTAAGTTTGGAAAGACAATAATTAATTAAGCTTAAGTGTTCCATAAGGCATGTAAGCACTTAGTCCTTGGAGTTCAACTAGATCATGCTTGTAATGCTCGTATTCGTATGGTTGAGTGTAGGGGTACCTCCCCACTCATCATTGGCACCATTGCCAGGGACTTAGTTGTTTATGCACGAAGTAGAACATAGGAAATCATCCACATCGTTGGGAAGCTTAAATGAACCCTTAGGGTTAATCATACGAAAAAAAACATAACAGTAAATAGCACACCAACAAAACTAAGATGTCTTCTTCTCCACACAAAAGCACTTCATTGCCTAGGACCAACACTAGAGACAATCGGCAGGACAACATATATAACCAAGACCCGCTAGTTCCTCAACAATTCAGTCTGGTATATATATTCATCATGATGAATATATACCCAACTTTACCTTTGTATTTCATTAAGACAAACAATTGTGTTGGAGAGACTTAGAGGGTAACATAGTGTTGCCTCCAGAGAAATCAGCCCCCAACATGCTCCTTCGTGCCCTTACACGAATTGGCATGTGGAAATTATACACTAAGTATGTTGCACTCAATTACAATGTAAGGGACTACCATCCCATAGAAGCACAACATTAATGGAACTCGTGGCAGGAGAGTTACCACACATCATTGAAGGGCAAAGGACCCCACAATTCTTCGCCTTTCATAAGAGAAATTAAGGTTGGTGAACCTATTTCAATAGGTTCTCCACAAAATGATGTTCCCCCTCCTAACGATAGTGATGAGGTAGGGTATCATAACCTTTGCTCCACGATTCAAAACCCTAGTTCTAATTCCCACGAAAACCAAGTGTTCAATTAGGGAACACAAACACAAGATAAGGGCAAGCACTCTGATCATCATCACGATCGGGGTCAAGATCACCAAAGGGAAGGTAGAAAACATCATCATGGCAATGGTTCTCCTTCCTCTTCACCTTCATTGCACCATTCGCCCTCTTCTTCAACATCAAGATGTAGTCATAAAGAACCTAACCATGAGGAAAAGGATAAGTAAAATGAAAGACCTCGATGAGAGAGTTGAGAGCAAGGATGAGGGAATTCTAGGGAATCACGACATGGAAGAAGAAAAAGTAGGGAACTGCATAGACATCACAGATGCCATGAGAGAGACGACCATGATGAACCCCTACTTCCAACCCAAAGCATGTTAGACATTATGGAGGCCATTAGAGTACCTACAAGGCACCAAAACAATAGTCAGAATAAGAGACTAGACATGAATAATATCTAACAATTTGAGGGGGGATACAACGCTGATCCGCAGAATCAATTATAGGCATTTCATGATGCCTACACCTTGCAGAAAATTGAAAATGAGTGGAAAAAATTAAATTTGTTCCCAAGAACACTCATAAAAGAAATCGAAAGCTGGTACTGGTCCTTAGAAGCAGAATTCTTTAATGATAAATATCAAACATACTCCCGAGTGTCCAACTTGTGTAAGCAGATCCAAGGATGGAAGTAGGGTAATCACGAACCCTTGGATGCTACCATGGGCCGATATTATGCATTTCTACATCATTTCTCAGGCCATGATTACACACAATGGGATCAACTCTACCATCTCGTAGATGGGCTAATACATGAAGCTAGGAGAATCCTTGGGACATATGCCCAAGGGAGATTATTAGAACTTAGGTTCCATGAGGTTCATAGATTGTTGGAGTAAGTAGCTAAGGAAGAAGGAGAGCTACGTAAGAGAGAAAGCACATAAGAATACAACTGCGATCCTTCCCTACAAAAAAGAGGAGTATGATTCTGTGAGGAGGAGGATGAGTCACCACTCGAAAAGTTGGTGAGTAGAAAAACCTTGCTACTTCAAAAACTAACAACAGAAGTGTCAGCTAAGGTAGATCAAATGTGGGACTCCTTAGATAGTAGATTTGAAACTATTTTAAAAATCGTAGAGGAGTATAAGGAGTGAAGTAGTAATCATGATAATAAAAAGAAGAGGGATTTGGACCATGCACGTAACAAAGGTAAGGGTAAAATAGAGGTTCTGAATCTAGATATAGAAAATAATAGTGGATGTGAGATCTATCAATATGACCATCCTAAGGGATGTTGCCCAATAATCTCACATCTACATGAGTTTGGGGTGTATGCACTCAACCCAAGACTTAACAAATGGCAAGCACCCCAAAGGTTACCTTATCCCCAAGGTAACCCAAGGTAGTTCCACCAACCCTTAATGTATTATCCAAGTGGAACTTTTCCACAACCTATCAAGAAACAACAGTAGTGGCAATACCCACAGTCATGGGGGATGCCACAACCTAGGAAACAATACCCTTACTAGCAACTAGATCCATATGGCTATTACATATAGGAGCTAATCTCTCCAAGTGACTCTATTAATCACATGACCCCACAACATCACTACCAGGCTTAGTAGTACTATAAGAATCATTCTCCTAGGAGAGACACAACACATGCATACCATCCTCTAAATCTGTCTACCACTCTCACATTGATAACTCCACTACCACCTGCTCCAACAATGCAAGGGGAACTCCCCACTCAATCGCAGCAACGTAATACTATGAGAGCTATAAACCTTCAACCCACTATTGGTTCTAGCAACTACACAAGGAGAAGACCCTTCTTCAAAATCAACAGTGCAAACAAGCTCTCATGACCACAAGCGGTTGAGTCTCTAAATGCCTCTCCATCAAATAAGGCTTCGAAGCTCCCTTCAAACCAACAATAGAGCTCAAAACATATGGTTATGTTAACACATATCATGACTAACTGGATAAATGTGGGCCACCTTCCCAGGAAACTCTCTGACACTAGAAGTTCCTTAATCTATCTCCAGGTCACTAGGAATGAACCTTCTACAGCTCCTCTAGACTCAAGTTCCAAAGTCAACTTGATATCGCAAGAAATGTATAAATCCTGGAACCTTTCTCCACTAAAGAAGAGAAATATTCACTTATATTTGATAGACCAATCCATCACTATTCCTTTGGGACTGGTGGAGGACATCATTACCAGTGTGTATGGTTGGTTCTACCCAACTAATTTCCTAGTGATAAAGGTCAACAATGATAAAGGGGACTTCCCAATGATAATGGGAAGAGCATGGCTAAATATAGTCAACGCATGCCTAGGAATCCATGATATTTCCCTAGAAATATCTAAGGAAAACACTTATGGGAAGATTGAGAAGAAGAAAGTTCTGTGCATCACATACAATGATACAGAGTGTGATGATGTACAGGAGAATTCAACATCTCTTGCATGCAACCGATGTGCCCAAGAAGTTAACATACAAAAGTGACGATATGTAGTAACCACACAACAAGAGAACACCCAGTGGTTGATGGTTAATCAAGAGAGTAACCCACTGATATGCATGGAACTAACTAGGGGACCAACTTACACCCACAAAGAAAGCATAGATGCACTGGAGCAAGAGTGTCGTCAACTTCCAACCCTTGATTTGAAACCACCAATAGAGGGATGTTGGAAACTCTTAGAAAATCCAAATGAGTACTCCAATAGGAGTACTAGTCTGTGTGCAACTAACCAACCCTTATGATGAACCTAGAATGGTCTATGCACATAGCACATTTGAAAGAGGTTGACCTCACTCATTATTTCGAATCTCTCCCTTCCAACTTATTCATGGGGGAGATGTCCACCTATGCTAACCATTTGAGGCCCTAAGTTCTTTTTAAATTTTTTTTTTTACAAATTTCTTTAACTTTTCTTGTTATTTTTTTAAAACATCATTTATACTTTTTCATTTCTTTGTGTGTTTGATTACTTTGTTTGATTCGTCACTTAATAAGTGCTCCGAAGATGGTATGAACTATATTCCATTGATTGCTAATGTTTGGTTTTTACCTTTAAGTTATGATGTTAATACTAAGGTATGGTTCTTTTTATATAACAGGAAATGAGTCCACATCACCCACGCATCCATAAATTTCTATGGTCTCTCTTGGCTTGGAACTATACAGTCCCTTTCCCAATAATAAGAACTATCAACGAATCGGTGACTGGGTATTTCTCAAACTAAGGAAGGACTCAAGGATTGAAAAGGATGTGACTTCAAGGGGATTTGATGCATTTTTGCTAGCCATTCTCTTGGGTGCTTGGATTTTTTCTTACTATTCTGATGTTACCGCATTATCTGGAAGCTGAGCAAATAAAAATAATAAGTCTTTGCATGGTGTTGTTCTCATGCAAAAACACAAAATAAAATAGAAGTGAGAATTCAAAGCACACCCCTTAGACGAAATAATCATTTGGACTACAAGAACTGGTTATGGAACTAAAATAAACATGTTCCCTCTAACTAAGGCCCTTCTCGCTTTCTACTCTCTCCCCCTTCATTTCGTTAGAATGGTGATGGCTCTTTGGTGAAGGCATTCTTGTTACTTCAAGTGGATGGATGGGCTGAATGTATTAATGCAAATTCACTAAATGTGGTTTGTTTGAGGCTGGACTTAGAATGGCATCTACTAGGTCACATTAACCATTAATACATAAGGGGTTGTACACCACCTTGTTCTTGAGATTCCATTCCATTCTCTTCTTTCCATCCTTCTTTCCCCATTTATCACCTCATTGTCAGTTGTATCAGTAGTCCATATTTTCGTGGCTACATTGTTTTCTTTTGGGTAAATTCTTGTGGTTAAGACTTTAACTCTTCTCTCCAAATGACATTCCTAGATCCTACAGACTCTTTGAATGTGCGATTGTCAGGGCATTAAGGGCATGAGCCTGCTTTGGGGAGGACCCACTAGCATTCCTATTTGGTGCATCCATTAATTTCTTTCCTTTAAACATTTTTGCAATCACCATTTATTTTGTTCATCTCCATCTTTAACATACATTTTATTGGCATTGTTGTTGTTTATTTTTCTTCATCTTTATTATTCCTTCTCTTTTACCATTCCATCACTACCAAAGGTTCGCTCTCAATCATGGGGGTCCTAGTCCAATTTTTTTGATTTTCTCTAAACCCCTACATCTCGCGTTATCACCAGTATTATATCTCCAAATCTATATCAGCCATATCACAACTTAGCCAATGTACCTTACATTGAAGCAATGTATCAATTGCATAATGATTCATTTATCCTTGCTAATATCAGAATGTGTTGTATGTATAGATGGCAATCATACAACAATAGATTGGATTTGGAAGAAACACTTGGAATGGACTGGCACTGAAGTAGTTATGCAAGGGACAAGATTGATGGCACACTTATGAATGGACAATGAAAGGCACAATCTTGGTGTTGGTAGCAGTAGACTTTTTCTTTTCTCTCTCTCTTCTCTTTTCTCTATCAACTTCCAAATAAGGCTCAATGTCAATTATGTATAGTGTTCACTCTTGTTGTCATGAACACTAATTTTTGTCATGTATTGTAATGATGATCCATTCACATGTCACCCCATTAACCATTAGTGTCATTCAAGTCAATAATTCCATACCTTCCCAATATTTTGTAAGGAAATCGAGGACAAGTTTTCATTCAGTCATGGAGGTATGATGGGATGCAATATCGCATAGGCCGCGATATCGCGTATGCGATATCGTGTCGGTAGCTACGATATCACGTACGCGATATCCCAACCCGATGCTAGTTCTATAAATAAGAGGTGACTCCCCCTTATTTCTCCATCTAGATCTAGACCCTTAGCAAAACTCTGGTAGTTTTACCATTCCAAAGATAGAATAATTTCCATGTGCCTGTAGTAGGAATCTCAAAGTGAATGGATCTTTATTCGAGCAAATTGTACCTGAGCACATATTTTTGTATGGAAATAAAGATAAACTTTCTGATAAACCTTGCAATGCATGGAATAGGCTAATTAGGATTTAATTAATGTTAAATTCTTAAATTCTTTCTTAGATAATTAATCTCTCTCAACCCTCAACTCCTAGTTAAGTGCATTCGGGACGATCACTTCAAGCACATGTGCTACTCTTGGTAACCTAGTAACGAATAGTGTTTGGTAATCCCAATAACATTGCACTAGTTCAAGGTGTGTATGACAAGTGGGGATGAATACTGATGCTAGGACAATTAAAGCTTAGTTAGTGAAAGTTAGTTACTTAGTCTCTTCACCCTTTCCTCTCTTAGCATAGGTAATAAAAAGATAAAAGACATACAAATCATATACCTCGGACTTACTTAACCATAAAACCATGACAATACAAGTAATTCTTGGAAGACAATGATTGATTAACCTTAAGTGTTCCATAAGGCTCCTAAGCACTTAGTCCTTGGAGTTCAACCGGATCATGCGTATAACGCTCGTATTCATATGGTTGAGTGTAGGGATACCTTGCCACTCATCATTAAGGAAATCTAGATTATGTAACTTCAAGACACATTATGAACTAGTATAGGATGATGCTTCATCCTCATTCCATCTAATTCATAAGTATGGTCTAGAAGTACATGTCTAGCTTGCTATTTGTTGACCCATGAATGGTTTCTTCAAATTGAGAATGATCAACATCATGTGAGTAGTTCTTACTTTTATTTTTCTTTTCTTTCTTCCATTTGATATTATTGGTTCATTACTCATAATTTTAATCTTTTTTAGTACAAATAAATAAGAAACAATTAAAAATAACATGACTGATCAATCATTTCATGTGGAGATGCTAGAAGCCTAACTTAAAAGAAAGGAGGAAACAACAACTGCAACAAAGAATGCTTCCAAGTACATCAAACAAATGTATGGTAACTTGGTGGGATGTAAGGAATTTCTTAGTAAAAAGGACACCACTAATGAAGAATAGGAAGAGTAATTAAAGGTATTTTCAAATCTCCTCAACACATTCTAGCAAAAAAACTAATCACTATTATGTTTTCTTGTTTATTTATTTTGCATCTTTCCTATTATTGTGTTCCACTTCGTTTTTACATGTATTCTTCTTGGATGTATATTTGCTTTATAATAATAATAATAATGTAACAATGGAAAATGTCGGTCACTGGAAATACCAAACGAAAGTCCATGTACACAGTTCTAACCCCAGATCCGCGCGAGGACCATGCTGGAGAAAAAAAAAACGAATCCAAGGTGCCCTGAACGGTCTTGTCGATCAAACAGGGACTTATTTGATCAGTAAAAATTTTGTGATATTTGGATGACAAAATGATGGTTCTTTATGAGAATATATAATATTGTTAATTTTGAAGATAATTGAAAACGATGTAATCAATTTAGAGCAATTTGCGAGATTCGTGTAAATAGGGAACAAGAGATCAAATTTAGAATGCAGGCAATCCCCAGATCTGGGATTCAACTCATGAACCAAATATATTAGGTACAATGATTACAAGCAGACTTCGATTTAAGTGATGTACATGCCAACAACAAGAAGGCTGTTCAAAGATGAAGCAAGCAAAGGTTGATCTACCTTGTTCTAGCGGATCTGGGTACAAGGAGGTTGGTCACGAAGCAGAGTGTCCATCAAATAGCTATTTCTGATTGAACGTTCTTGCCAATTATCTTTGATATTCTTGTGATTACTAATCCTCTTTTTTCTCTTGTAAATCTTTGCTAAAAGTTGCCAAACATTGCTAATGGAAAAAAAATTACCCACAGAGAAAATCTTTTAATCTTAGGAGAAATTTTTTGATCTTTGTTGACTAGAGTATTTATAAGATTAAGGTCAAGAGAAAAATGTAGTTTAGATGATGCGTGTCCTGAACCTACATAATGTCATTGACTTGATGTGTTTGTTGTTGAAGCTTGCGGCACCATACTACGTAGCACGTCGTAAACCACTCTTGTTTGGGCTTTGGCGATAGGTTGTTCTTTGATTACGCTGCGATACGCTAGAGAGTGTATCATGACGTATGAACTGCTGATGCTCATATTATACTATTTTATTTTTGTTTGTATTACCCTGCACCATGCTAGATTACGCTGCATCATGCTAAATTCCGCCTCATAGCGTAATTTAGCACAAAATAGCGAACCTGTGAAAAATGGAACTGTTGTCTCCATGCTTCCTCTATTTTTGATCAATCCTTCTGGAGTTTATTACACCACACTGCATAACACAACATTACGCTATGTTGCGTAAGGTAGCATAGTATGTTAAAAGTTAAGATTTTTGAAAGATAGAAAACTTGCAAAGTTGAAGGCTTGCCGCCGCGCACCCATCGCCTTGTACTGTCTTTAGAAATTTATTTGTACTATGCTTGTTGCGACTCCTTGCCTGAATTGCTAGATTTTGCCAAACCGTCGAGGCCTAAAAATTTTTATGGTGTTTCAATGGCCCCTCTTTGTTGATGTTTAGAGGGCTTGCCCGAAAGACGTCGACAAAGAATACGAAACACCAGAAAGGTAAAGGCACCAACAGCGTCCGTTGGAGATTGCTCAAATGTCACTCTGTCAAACCTGGAAGTGCAAAGGTAGGGTAGAGAAGAAAGCATAGAGAGGATTTTACAGAAGTAAGAGGAGGAAGGTTAGGGGAAGACTTAACCATGTGAATATGAAACTTTTGTGAACAAGTCATTACGTCCTTCCGCGAATGTATTTGCGAGAGGTTATGTCTTCATACTATATATGAAGGGCTTGCGCGAATGAGTTGCGTTATGCCCGAGTGGCTTGAATGAGTTGTTTTACATCCATTTTTCTAAGCTTTACCCCCCCCCCCTTTTTTTAACTACATTCCACTAGGTGAGTTTTGTTACACCAATTCATAGACATGATGATGCGAAATAATTTGATTGAATGTTCATGCTCTGTACAAGCAAAGAAGAGGGTAAAGGTGGTCATGAGGACAAGGGAAGGAGGAAGCGAAGCAACGTATCTGATGGCGGGAGAGGTAGGGTTTGCACCCCTAAGTAGCTAGCCTAGTCTAAGCAACCACTTCAAGATGCTGCAATACCTCACCTTCTAATGAATGCATTCTCGATCAACGCTGTCATAGCAAGTAACCTACAAAACATAACAGAGAGCAGATCACAAAAGAAATCTTCCTAATCGCTAAGGAGGGAGGCTGTTGAAAAAAGTGTCGTCCAAAGAAAAAAGCAGAGCATAGGCCATGAAACAGGGACCATAACGAGGAGCAAGGGTCCCAATGTTGATGTCGCGGTTCATGAAACCGTCATCGATAGCCAGATTCATGTTGCTCAAATGACTAGCCAAAGAACAAGTCAGATGAATCTGCTAAGCTAAAGTTTGGTGACAGCGATGGATGGAGGCCGTTGAGACTACAGATGACCACAATTTCCTCAGGGCCACAAGTGGTGAAGTTGATCCTAGGAGCTGCAACTACAAGGTGGCTATCGTAGCAACATCTCTGAGGGGTCAGTAATATGCCTTTCGACCTATCTAAGGAATCAGTAGGATGCTGGTGGGGTAGCGGTGTTGTGTCAGTCCCAACGTCTTACCCATTCCATCTAGTAGGGATGCAGTGCAAGATTGATCACACTCGCTTGCTTTGTGGATTATCTATTGATGAATTCCAGTTTTGAGTCCTGGTTGACTGTTGTTACTGGTTTTAAGCCTCAGTAGGACATGGTCCCAGTTTAACATCTGGGCAGACTGAAACCTACTAGTTTTACGTCGTAGCAGATGGTGGAAGAGCTAGTTTATGGTCCCAACAGACCGTGCTATGGGTGCCAATTTTATATCATGATCCAGGGACAATTCTATGCTAGTTTAGAGTCTCAGCAGACGTATTCTTACCTTGCCAGTTTCACGTCATGGCGAACGGTCGGAAACTTTGCCAGTTTAGCATCTTGGCGGATGCGTAAAAGGAATGCCAGTTTTACGACATAGTAGACATGTATAGATTTGCCAGTTTTACGTCGTAGTGGATGTATGTTACCTTTATGCTTGAGCTGAGTCAGTGTTTAAATGTAGTACCACTTTAGATATAGATGATTCACTGGATTCGAGTGTTCGTTTCCGTCGATATCCGCTAACTTGAATGCGCCATTGCCGTATGCGCTGATGACCAGGAAAGGGCCTTCCCAGTTTATGGAGAATTTTCCTACTGGTTCATGAATGGCCTTGAGAACTAAGTCTCCTTCCTTGATCGATCATTGATGCAGGTTGTGCCGATGCTTCTATTTCTTTTTATCCTGATATCTTTCAATGGTGTCGAGCATCTGGATGCGTTTCTCCTCCAGTAAGTCTAAATCCAAGATTCTAGACTCATTTTGTTGAGTCTCATTTATAACCATGGAGAGGACCATCAACAATGAGGGAACCTATAATTCCAAGGGCAACACTGCTTCGGATCCATAGACTAGGCTGTAGGGTGTTCTGTCTGTAGCTGTTCTGCACACCGTACGATATGCCCATAGCACGTACAGGATTTTTTCATGCCATTGTTTCTTGTTATTTCTGAGCATCTTCTTAAGTAGATTTATAATTACTTTTCTTTTTGCTTCTACTTGACCATTTGCTTGCAGGTAATAGGGTGAAGAAAAAGATTTCTTGATACCAAGATTATCGCAAAAAGATTTGGTTTCTGTACTACTAAATTGTGACCCGTTGTCAGTCACAATAGTCATAGGGAGTCCAAATATGGTTACAATATTGTCTAAGATGAAATGGAAAACTTGTTGAGATGTAATCTTCTATAGGGGGATAGCCTCAACCCACTTTGTGAAGTACTCAATGGTGGTGATACTGAAGCTATGTCCTGCGGAAGATTTAGGCGCGATGGGACCTATGATATCTAGTCCCCATCATTGGAATGGCCAAGTAATTTTTGTAGTGTATAACTTGGTTGGAGACATGTGTATTAGGTTTGCATAACACTGGCACATATCACACATCTTAACTTTGGTAAGGCAGTCTCTTTCCATGTACGGCCAATAGTACCCTAGGCGTCTGATTTTAGTGACCATGGCTCGTGGGGCTACATGTCCTCCACACAGCCCCTCGTCAACTTTGCTAACTATTCAATGTGCTTGGTCATTACTAACGTAGGTTAGCAATACCTCATCGAAAGAGCATCTACAGAGATTACTATCTCCAATGATGACATATTTCCTGGCACGCTTGCACACTGCATCCTTTTGTGCATGTTTTAGCTCGTGTGGTGGTTCGCCATGTAGAAGGTAAGTCTTAATGTTGTGATACCATTCTGGTGCTCCCCCCACATTTAATGAAGAAATCTATGCTGCTCGAATGACAGGGTCTATACATTCCCTCATTAAAGCAGGCCAAGTGGCAAATAAGTGTGGTGGCATGTTTAGTGCTAGTGTTGCCAGTGCATCAGCCACAGTGTTTTTGTTATGCAACACATGTTGGACATCGATTGCCACAAATTATTTTAGGAGATCTTTAGCCATATCATAGTAGGGATGTAGATGCACAACTTTGCAGACGTAGACTCCTATGATTTGATTGATGATGAGCATCGAATCACCTCAGATTACCAGGTGTTGAATGTTGAGTTCTCTGGCTGTCAACAATCCTTTGAGAAGCCCCTCATACTCTACCACATTGTTCGTACAAGGGAAGGCCAGGCAGTAAGCCAATGGATGCACATCCTTAGGGGTAAGCATAATAATAGCAGTAGCACTGTCGCCTCTAGTAGTTGAAGCTCCGTCGAAGTATAATGTCACTTCGAGGCCTGTTGATACAGGGCTTAAACTATGTACATGCTCATCCGGAAATTCTAGCCCTATTGTAGCTTGATCTTTAATAGGTAATGTCGCTAGCTGGTTAGCTATAGCCTGACCTTTGGTGGACGATTAACCAACATAATGTAAATCAAATTCAGCTATGATAGCTTTCTAGTGAGCTATCCTACTACTCTCATACAGGTTGTTTGAGATAGCCCGCAGAATGTTGTTTTTGCAAATTATGTTGACTTGATTGTGAAAAAGATAATGCCTACATTTTTTAACTGTGAAATCCAACACCAAACAGTTACGCTCCACTTCATTGTACTTCATTTCCTACGCAAATAGAGCGTGACTTAGATAATAGATAAGGGCTTTCGACCAGTCGTTCCTTTTTTGGCAAAGTAATGCAGCTATAGACATGTCTGAATTAGCTAGATAAATGTAAAAAGGATGATCCCTTTGTAGTGGGAAAACTGTTGGTAAATGTTGCAGCTCCTTTTTTAAGTTGTTAAATGCACACTGGTAATCATTGGTCCATTCAAAATTAAGACCCTTCTTAAGAAGGTGTTGCATGGGATGTAATTTATCTGTTAACTTTGAAATGAAATGCCTGATAAATTGTAGTCTACTCTGCAACCCACGTAGTTATTTGAGGTTTGTAGGTGGCGTTAAATCAACGATGGCTTTAACCTTGTCGGGGTCAACTTGGATGCCAGTCTCTGATACCACAAACCCCAACATGCATTCGATTTTGACTCTGAATACACATTTCTTTGGGTTGAGCTGTAAGTCATTTTTGAGACTTCATTTAAGGACTAACTCCAAGTCTTCTGAATGATCTTCCGACTTTATAGACTTGACAGCTATGTCATCCACATAGTCATTCAATCTCCCTAAGAGGTAGTCGCTAAAGATGTATGTCATGGTTCATTGATACATTGCTGCAGCATTTTTTAACCTGAAATGCATCATAGTATAACAGAAGGTTCCCCAGGGCATCATGAATGTTGTGGTCAATTGGTGCTCCAGATTAATACGAATTTGATTATACCCTGAGAAACCATCCATAAAGGATAGAAGCACGTGACCAGCTATTGTGTGAATCAGTTGGTCGATACTTGGTAACAAGAAATTGTTCTTAATCATGGCTTTGTTCAGATCCCGAAAGTCTATGCAAATGCATATGCCTCCCGTTTTCTTAGAGACAACTATGATGTTGGATACCCAGTCTGAGTAATTGACCATGCGAATGAAACTAGCCTGATACAGCTTGGTGATTTCATTACGCACTACTAGCGTGATTTCTGGCTTAATCTTTCGTGCCTTCTATCTAATTGCTTTGATGCATGGATCTAAAAGTATGTTATATTGTATTAATCTTGGGTCTAATCTCGGCATATCTTCATATGACCATGTAAATACAGTAGCGTTATTTTGGAGCACTTGTGTTATGCCACTCTGTGTCTATTGGTCTAGAAGGGAACTAACCCTGAGAGTTTTATTTTTACCATTGTGCGTAACCACAGGGACCTTGTTGAGAGGGTCCTCGATGACATCACCAGCCTCCAGGTCTAGAGTTCGGGCTAGGTGTTCTAGCCAATCTAGGGATATTTTCGATGTTGCTATGGTTGCATCACAAAGGGAAGGGTCTGTTTCTATCAACATGTAATTAAGCTATCTAATGGTCTCCCCATATGGGCCTGTTAAGGGTAAGGGTGCAGATAAAGCTACATCCATTTGCGAATTGCCCAGCAAAAATGCCAAAAATAGAAGTTGTTACATTGTTTTTCTACCAATCTGTTGAATGATAAGAGTTTGTTTTTTTTTTTTGCATTAGGGTTGCATATTAAAGAAGCTTCCACTTTAAGGTATGAGTGGACCGTAACAAATATGCACAGTGTGTGAAACAATGATGAGCTAGGCTTCCTAGATGCTAGCGTATGAAAAAAGATGAAAGATGCAACGTGGCATGTCTAACATGTCGTGAAATTTGAATTTTTGTACATACCATAGTTAATGTGGCTAGATTATGAGATGATAAATTATGTATTAGTTTAGGGTCATTTCGAACCGTGATCCACATGATATCTACGAAATTAATGCCCTGATCTTCATGTTTCATGTCATACTGACACCGGCATTTTGGGAAAGTTCCGCATCGATCGGGCAGAAAGAAAAGTTAGTATCAAGTATTTTGTTTATAAATCGGTGACTCATACTCAAAACAAGCTACAGATATCGTGAATTTGCATCTTGCTATAGTAGAAAATGAGCAGAAGCAAGGCATAAATAGACGATTTTACGAAAACTCTTTCGATTGCAACTATGGCACCAAAGGTCAAAGGGAAGAATGCTAAACTAACAAGAATTGATGAAGTGCAAGAGAGTTTGCAGTGGGCTTCACAGGCTAGAGTCGAGGCTCGGGAAGTTACTCCGCTTAACTGGTAAGTCTTCGTCCACCCTTTTGCACTATTGTTATATTTGTTACAGCATCATAGTTATATATTATTTTCCTGAATGCGTATGTTGCATTGAGTGTTAATATCTGTTTACATAGACTAAGCTATTATGGTTTGCAATATTACCTTTTCCTTCATTGTTGGAGACAAACCTCATATTGTTACGAGGGTTCAAGTAATGTTGAGTAATACTGAGCAAACGTAGTGTATAATCGAAAAATCTAGGTATTGTAACTGGGGGTAGCATAATCAGGGTTTTGTTTTCTTTTCCTTTATTCCTGTAATAGTTACATATTATGTTGGAGTAATCTACAGTGTTTCTTTCATTGCTGTTGTCAGAGACAAACCTTGAGCTGTTGCAAGGGTTTGGACGATTCTGGCCATGCGTTTTTAGTGAAATCTGTAATTTTAAAGGAATTAGGAGAACCCTAATGTCGCATGATGAATCTTTATGTCTAAATGTTTTGTCTAATAGTAATATGTTTTCATTATATAGTATTATGTTCAAGCCCATCCTAATCATTTTGGACATCATGGGCATTCTATGCTGCATGCATGTTCCCATGGCCAATGTTCCTCCTCCCCATGCTCGTATAAACCAGGAGGTAGTGTGGTTTCGAAGGGGCACATGGGGGTTCTTGTAGTTTTTTCTTCGTAATTACAATGTAATCATTTGGTGACATCTACCAGGTGATGTAGCTGCTACTATTTTGGAGATGCTACTAGTTGGTTCAACACAGAGCATCTTGGCGTTCCTAACAGACGACACGATTGAAACTATGCGGATGCAAGACCGTGAATAGAGCACCAAAGGTTTAAGATGTTTGAGCTGGATCTGGGAGATGCCCAGATTCAATTTTTATCATGCCTACAATACTCTATTCATGGCCTGTCACCTCACAACCTACTTCCAGAACCCACCTGGCACCGTGTATTATGCAGGTGGGTAAGAATTTAAATTTGTGTCATTTCAATGTGTGGCAACACTTTAACTACTGTTTAAATTTACATTGAGCATAAAGAATTCACCCATCTTCTGTGATGTAGATTCTTCATCAATGATAGCGGTCTCCAGGGCGATAATGATACATTGTCATTAACTGAAAGGGCTATAAGTGAATTTACTTCTATTAGAAACGTACGAGCCGCTATCATGGGACAGCTAGCATTCGAAATCCTAGAATACTCGACCCGCTATGCTGACTTCTTTTCTAGATGTAGAAATCTTGGATGACTGGATAGGGAATGGACTTTGGATCATCCCCTTACTGTTGCATACGTGCAAAGGAAAATTCCTCGGATTCCTTTGCCATTTGGACCTGGTAAACTTCATTATGATGATGAATTATATCAGTGTTATCAGCTAGTGATGATGTGTAAAGTTGTCTCATTTTTTGTTACCTCGGCTTAACTATTGTTTTATGTGAGCAATTAGGGAATCACGGGAAATTACAATCATGGCTTCCGATCCCGAGGCGAGCAATCTCTTTTTCTGCTATGGTGATATAATGGAGATACAATGCTGGCTTGGCCATAGAGAAGCCCCAGTTATTTTGACCAATAACCTTTAGGAGGCTGGACTGATGGACCTATTCTTGGCCATAACCCCTGATGTTACTATGGGTGAAATGTTGACCTTAGTCAACTCCTTCAATGAAGAAGCTGAGAGTCTCTGCATACGCATGTGTAACGTGCGCGCAGATTTTGACATCGACACTCAGCTATTCGCTGATCTCTTTGGGGTCCCCTCCGATGGCTTTCCTATAGAGGAAAAGTCAAAGAGAAGCACCAAGTACCAGGAAGAGATAGAGGATTGGCTAGGGGTTAAGAAGGAGGCTAAAGGAATTCCTTCCAATGGGATCGAGTTAGAAGTGGCCAACACCATTTACCCCCTTTTCTGAGCTCAGGCCTTCCCCAAGACACTCTCCCAAGGGAGATTCCTCACTATAGAGTAAGCTGAAATTATGCAAGAGGTCATGGAGAAGGGGACATAACTAAATTGGGCTAGCTATTTTGCTGAAGGCCTGTGTGTTGAAATGGTCAAGCTTCGCAAGAAGCTTGAGTCCTGTTTCAATGTGCATTTTTCCTTTTTCATAGCTTGCTTCTGGCATTTTGCTAAATTTTTGGTAGTCCAAAGAAATGGAGTCTGGGTGCAGCAGGACCGTAGCCAGATTTCTAAAGTGTGGAATTCCCATGTTTTTGGCACTATCCGATCGCAAGACCCTCCTGAAGGAATCAGGAAGTCGTTGTCAGTAACAACTAGAAACATGGCGGCGCCTCAAACACGGGGTCAGGACAGTGTGGGTGGGGTGCTCCACTCCTACACTAGCGATGCATTGAGGGGGAAGTGCTTGGCAGCTGAAATAGTGGACTCGTCGGTGCCACAGAAGAAAACTCGTTTGACCGAGGAGTCTGTCAAGCCAACAAGTGGTGTGAGGCAGAAGATGCAGGTTAGGTTTTAAAGGAGTAATCCTCCAGCAGGTAAGTAAAGAAATGTGCTAATAGTTACAGTTATGCTGCATATAGATACTTTTGCACCGTGTAATATTTATTGAACTAGAGCAAAATCCTGTGTTAACTGAGGACGTTGTGTGATAGCGAAGGAGAAGGTTGCGGAAAGGTTAACCCTTGAAACAGGGGTTATGGTTTCGCGGCGAGAGGAAGAGGCCTTGACCTTGGAACAAGAGGTTCCATTCAACAAGGCGAGTAGTGTGCAGGTTCCTACATGTGAGAAGGGAGCTGCAGTGGAAGATGCCGAAGTCCTTTTGGCCAAGGTAGGAAGAGGTAAATGACTTGTGATTCGGTGAGGTTAATTTTTATAGAGTACTAGACTCTAGGCAATTGCTTCTAAAGGTTATATTGGTCATTGTAACGTCTCAATTATGTCCTTATATGGAACTTATTCTATGTAATAGGTGACCAAGATGTACACGTGTCAACAGTGGTAACTCGATCCTGGTGTGAATTTCTTGATAAATTCACCTTTATGGAAGGCGTCGTCCGAGATATGATCGTTCGCTTGAAGAAAATCTATCCTGAAGCAGGTACACTATGATCATTACATAGAAGTTGTTCCATTATGATATTATGTTACCTAATTATGCCTAACCACCATTTTATGTTATTAGGAGCTCGACTCAGATGGGATCCATCGGAGCCTATTGATCTAGACGTTACTGAACCCTCATCGGAAGTGACTGTCATGCCGCAAAACATTTATGACAAGATGTGTAAATGTTCTATATGCTTGAATCGCTCCTTATGGGAATGTCAAAGCATAAATGAAGACCTTTGGAAGAGACTGCAAAGGTTGGAGAAGGAGAGGGTGGCTCAAGGTGATGAAGTGGGGGATTTCAGGTCACGGAACGAATTACTGCAAGCTTTGGGGACAAGCAACGAGGACTAGCAAACGGCTGTTGTAGACTATGCCCGTTATTGAACGATCATCCAAAACAATGTCCAGGCCAGCCGTGAAGTAGTTGAGTAGTGGATGCAAATGGATCTCCTAGCTCAGAAGAATCAAGACTGGAAAGACTTTAGCGTGAGTGTGCAAGAATGGGGGTAGATGTAGAAAGACCATAAACATGTCAATAAGTGGGAATGCACTACCTATCATCAACATTACAGAGACTCTACCATCAAGGCTCAATCTCTTAGACTATTTCTCGACGTTATTGGTGCTTCCAGTGCATTTGAAAGTTTTCAAGAGCAAGTGACGATAAGTGCCTTCCCATAAAGGGAAATGACTCTTCCTGGGGGGGAGACAACTGTCCCTTCCTTCTTCCCTGAACCACCCCGATGAACTCCTATGGAGAAAGGAAATGTCAAGGTCGGAGCTAATCTAGGAGATGGGTTTTGGTCTAAGCTTACCAAGGATGAAATTATGCAATGTCTGTAGGTTGGCTTAGAACAAATCCCATTTTCTACTGATGTAGGACCATCACAGGTGAGTTTTTGTTTTATTATGCTTTTCGTCATACCTATTTTTGATCGCAATGTCAATATGCGTGTTATGTCTAATTGCAGGAACAACCTGAGGAGGTTCCTCAGTGGGTCGAACATAACGTGGATGATGGTCCTCATGAAGAGGATTTGCAGGGGATAGAGAATAATGGTGATGATCAATGCCATGGCAAACAACCTCATGCAGAAGAGCCTGGTAGGGAGGGCCACTTTCAAGAAGAAATGCCACCTAAAAATGGTGGCTCCTATGAGGACAATTTGCTCGAAGTAGAGATGGAGCTGAGCGATACGAGCGACAGTGGGGACAAAGGAGATGCATAGTGTGGCTGTATTAGCCACAGTTCATTTTTTTTTATGATGGGATGAAACAAAAGACAATATTTTTCTTTAACACTTTAATGCAAATTTGGTCTGAGTTTGATGTTCTTTAGTTGTTTTCATTTTATGCAAAGCATAAATGAATAGGTTTTGATGCTATGACAAACCACAAATAATTTTAAGCGTGTAGCATAAATGAAGTTACTAGTTTAAAGCCATTGCAAGCCACTAGGTAATTTAGGTGCAAAGCGTAAATGAGATCGCTAGTTCTAGGCCATTTCGGGCCTTTGAATGGTTCAAGCATAAATTGTGATTTAAATAGGTAGTTTTAAGGCCATTGCAGGCCATGGATAGTTTAAGGCCATTTTGGGCCTTGGATAGTTTAAAGCCATTTCGGGCCTTGGATAGTTTAAGGCCATTTCAAGCCCTGGATAGTTTAAGGCCATTTCGGGCCCTAGATAGTTTAATGCCATTTCAGGCCCTGGATAGTTTAAGGCCATTTTGGGCCCTTGCTATGTGTGTGAAAGAATAACATTAAGTTGCCATTTTTAAGCCATGGTAGGCTACGATTAGTTTTAGGCCATTTTGGGCCATGGATAATTCAGGTGCAAAGCATACATGATTAGTTGTAGATAAATTTAAGAGTAACAAAGATAGCTAGTGGGAGCGTAAAGAATAAACATAAGCATAAATGAGAATAACTGGTGGAAGCATAAAAAATAAGCATAAGCGTAAAATGAGAATAGCTGGTGGAAGTGTAAAAAATAAGAATAAGCGTAAAATGAGAATAGCTGGTGGAAGCGTAAAAAATAAGCATAAGCGTAAAATGAGAATAGCTCGTGGAAGCGTAAAAAATAAGCATAAGAGTAAAATGAGAATATTTGGTGGAAGGTAAAATATATTTGTGCATAAATGTGATGAGTGTTTGTAAAGCAAAAATAGGATAGCTGATGGAAAAAAATATGCATAAATTGCATAGCAGTTAGATAAGAAGGTTTACTTGCTAACTTTGTAATTGTTTCCTGATTACTTTTATTTTTGGTGATGCGTAAAGATGAGGGGATTTATGATCCTTTTCCTTCACATCACAATCTTCCTCTTGGAATGGTAGTTCAGCCCAAGTTAGGCTGTCATCGGCCACTGTTTCATCTTGTTTGAGTATTTGGACAGGGGACTGATCTTCAGGAATTTCAATTTCTGACCCTTGTTCTATTTCTATGTTATTAACAGCCTAAGGGATTATTTCATCACTATGGATGACCACTTCTCCTCCTGCATAGGGCAGATGGATCTACTGATGGATAGGTGATGAAACTACCCTCAGTTGAGCCAACCAAGACCACCCCAGGATCAAGTTGAAGCTAGGCATCCCTTCGATGACAATAAACATTGCGTCTGTGGGGAACTACTCCCCTACCACAAAGTTGATGTGAACCATCCCTTTGACTTGCACTCATGCCCCATTGAACGACTTTAGACATGACGTCGTGGTAGGACTGATTTGGTCGATTAGGCCTAGTTTATCCACTATAGGATATGGGATGACATTAGTGGCTACCCCATCATCTACATGCACTCTCCAAATTCAGTGTTGGCCAACCCAGATGGTGATGAACATGGGCATCGTTGTCACCTCACCCTTTTCTGGGTCATCCTTAATGGATTCATTGCAAAAGGTCAACAGGGAAGCCTCAGGCTTCTCAACTGAAAGAGAAAGCATAATGGAATGAATCGCTTCTTCATCCACTGGTAGGCTTTCATCCACAGGTATGGACATTAGCATACAAACCATAGCCTCATAATGTTACTGTGACATCATGAGTAAGTCATAAAGGCTCAATGTTGTATTTTTTTGTTTTAGAGCCTGTTTGACCTGCGTAAAGGCATCAAAGAGATCCCTCCCATGATCTAGTTTCTTGTCACCCTTTTCCTCTTCCATTCGCCCTAAGAGACAAATTTCTCGGGGAGGAGTGAAATTTGGTCAAGGGCTGTGTTTCTCTTGGCTGGGAGGAGATGGTTGCATTTGCATAACTTCATCATTTTTTGAAAATGGGGCCAAGGGTACAGAAGCGAGGGGTTTAGGCTTGGGTAACCCCAGGGTAATATGGTCCTTGGCCGTACTAGTTGTCATACCTCCTTCTCCTTTTCCGTTAAGTTGGGATCGGGAGATTGACTTAGAGGTTTGCCCCTACACAGGAGGGGCAGTTGATGGTTTTGGCACCCTGATGACAAAGGGTGCCTTAGGCGTAGGCATGGGCTGGGCTCTGGCTTTACCAATAGCAGGCTGTCGAGCAATGGTCTGAGAAGGGGCTCGAAGGATAAAAGGCTGCCTTGGAACACCACTTGTTGATGCTGATGGATCTACTATTTGGGACTAGCAAGGATCGATTTGCAACATGAAAGGCTGCTTTGGCTATGCCTGATTATTGCCCTCTACTCCTACCATGTTAATTATGTACCCTACGTTATTTGCATTTAACAGGTCTTGGTACACATGCATGGCTTGGTCTTCTGGGTGAGCTAGAATACTGTTGTCTAAGATTAGGTCACCTTGATCGATCATACGTTGAATGTCATCTTTCAATGCCCAGCAGTAATCCGTGTCATGGCCACACAATTGATGGTAGTCACAGAATTGGTCTAGCCTAAAGTTCTTAGGAAGTGGCGGTTTGTTGGGTTGGGCCAAGGAGGGGTTCTTGAGTAATTCACAATGGTGCCTATGACATTTCAGAGCCTCCTTGGATACCACCTTGTGTTAGATATGACCGGTTCCCAGTAATTGCTTTAGGAGTTCAGAAGGCTTTCCAGGTATAGCTGCATAATTTGAGCGGTCCTTACACTCAAATTTTGGCCTTGATTGTGGAGGTTCTTTGAGGGCAGAAGGAGCTTCTTGATTGACTCCATTTGAGCTAGTTGTCAACTCGACAGGCTCTGCAGTTGTTTTCTTATTGTTGTTGTTTTTCTTCTTGGCCCCCTCGGCTACCACCACTACTATCGTTGTCATGGCTTTGCCTTTGTCCTTACCCTTGCTGTGGGAATTCTTGTAGACCACATACGCTAGATCTTTACTGGCCTCCACCACATCTTGGATGCTCTTAGTCTGAACAAAGGCTTGGCTAAGGGAGCAGGGAGCGAGGTAATACAGCTTAGACTTGATAAAGTCATTGACCGCTCCCTTGAAGATTGCCAGTAGATGGGCTTCCACGATGGGTTCACGGATTTCATTCAAGGTAGCACTCCACCACTGTATAAAATTTTAAACCAACTCGAGCGAGTCTTGCTTGACTCCTATAAGCTAATCCAGCATGACCTCTGGCTCTAGATTATATTTGAAACGAGTCACAAACTGGGTAAGCAGCTCTTCCAAAGTTGAAATGGAAGCACGTGGAAGTGCTTGATACTAGTCTAGAGCTTTACCCGTTAAGGACATAGCAAAGACATAGATTATAGTATGCAGCCATTGTTGCAGTAATAAGGAATCTGACCTAAAAGTGACTAGGTGGGTGTTGGGATCACCTTCCCCATTGTATTTTGTGAAATGGGGAAGGGGCATCCCAGGTGGCAACGATAGAAGAGGGACTGCTAGACTAATAGGATTGTCATGGTAGAAATCCATGACTTGTACCGTGTCAGAACCAGTAGCCTTGAGATGCTTGAGCTCTTCTATAAGGGTCTAAATGAGCTGGAAGGCTTGGTCCAGACCCGTAGACGACAAGGTCATTTGTGGAATGGCAGAAGGGGCCACAACGGGTGGTGCAAAGGAGGCAATAGCTTGGATGATGGTTGGTGCTAATGGGATGGTCCTTGCATGCGGTGCTTCTTATGGCATCCAACATCTGGTAGTTGGTGCGAATGGGGCAACCACCATTGGTTGTGCTATTGGATATGTTGTTTGTGTAACCGGGGGCACACATAGTGATCTCGCAACTAGGTTTAGCACTTGTGGGACCTAGATTTGATCATTAGGATGGTGGTGCATTTGCACAGGATGCGCAACAAGAGACATGTTCGAAGCCCACCATGCTATGGTGGTAGGCCCTATCATGTGAGTTGGGAGCAAGGTTGGTGTTGTAGGTAATTATGACATAGGTATCGCATGCACATGCGATGACATAGACACGAGTGCACGATGAGATGGGTTAGGTAATTGTACTTGCTAGGGAATGATTTATGATGGACCTTCGCCTGGAAGTATAGTCAAAGAGAGAAAATGTAGGCATGACGAGTGTAGGAATCGATTAGTATTAGATAATGTCAAGGTCATGGTAACCATGAACAACGGATTTACACGGAACGTCGTGGAGGGAGGGGCCATGGTGAAATCAGCATGACTGTCTCCTTCAGTGTGGGACTCTAGATCATCTTGTCCATCATGAAGCGTTTCATCATGGAACAGCTCCTCCAATTGTTCGGGCGACGTCTTAGCCATCAACATTTGATCTAGGATCCACTTTTGTTGTTCTGTCAGGGGCACAGTGGCATTAGGCGAAGGAATAAATTCCTTCCCATTGTAGTATATGAACTCGTATTCTTTTTTTTCTTCAAGTTCTTGCAAATACATGGGCAAGTTTGCTACCAGTTTAACATAGAGGAAATTGTACTATTCTCTACGCTGAGTGTGTTCCTCATGCTCTTTGTTTTGAAGCCTAAGGGAGCAACGTGGTCGCACCAGACTAGTTGGCGACTCGACCATAGGAGGCGTAACTTGCAGAGTCCAAGGGTTCTCAAGGTTGGCTGTGTCAACAGCGGTAGTTGATGTAACCATTTTCTACGTGGTTTGGAAGTAGTGATAATAAGGATAAATATCGTAAGGGCAAAGACAAACTAAGATAATAATCGGGGCTTTCTATCTTGTAGGATTCCAAAGGAATCGTCGAAGCGACCGATCTGCACTACACAATCCCGTAAACAACCTTGGAGGTATTACGTTTTCATCGATTGATGATGGGTATAGATAGCTTACAAGACTACCCATAAAATGTGGATTGGATATGCTGGTCCTCCTTCTAGCACTAGAAAATTGTAACGATAGAAAACATCGGTCGCTGGAAATACCAAACGAAAGTCCGTGTACACAGTTCTAACCCCGGATCCGTGCGAGGACTGTGTTGGTGAAAAAAAAAATCTGAGGTGCCCTTAATGGTCTTGTTGATCAGATAGGGACTTACTTGATAAGTAAAAATTTTATGATATCTGGATGACAAAATGATGGTTCTTTATGAGAAGATATAATATTGTTAATGTTGAAGATAATTCAAAATGATATAATCGATTTAGAGCGATTTGCGAGATTCATGTAAATAGGGAACAAGAGATCAGATTTAGAACATAGGCAATCCCCAGATCTAGGATTCAACTCACAAACCAAATATATTAGGTACAATGATTACAAGCAGACTTCGATTTAAGTGAAGTACATGCCAACAACAAGAAGGTTGTTCAAAGATGAAGCAAGCAAAGTTCGATCTACGTTGTTATAGGGGATCTGGGTATAAGGAGGTTGGTCCCAAAGCAGAGTGTCCATCAAATAGCTATTTCTAACTAAAGGTTCTTGCCAATTATCTTTGATATTCTTGTGATTACTGATCCTCTTTGTTCTCTTGTCAATATTTGCTAAAATTTGCCAAACATTGCCAATGGATGAAAAAAAATTGCCCACAGAGAAAATCTGTTAATCTTAGGAGAAATTTTTTGCCAACCCTTTGATCTTTGTTGACTGGAGTATTTATAAGATTAGGGTTAGGAGAAAAATGCGATTTAGATGACACGTGTCCTGAACTTGCATAATGTTGTTGACCTGATGTGTTTGTTGTTGAAGCTTGCAGTGCCATACTGCGTAGCACGTCATAAACCACTCTTGTTTGGACTTTGGCGATAGGTTGTTCTTTGATTACGCTGTGATACACTAGAAAGAATATCATGATGTATGAACTACTAATGCTCGTATTATACTATTTTTGTCCTTTTTTGTATTACACTGCACCATGCTAGATTATGCTGCATCATGCTAAATTATTCCTCATAGCGTAATTCAGCGTAAAAGAGCGAACCTATGAAAAATGGAAGTATTGTCGCCACACTTCCTCTATTTCTGATCAATCCTTCCAGGGTTTATTATGCCACACCATGTAACGCAGCGTAATAGGCCCATTAACCGAGAAAGAAAACCTTCTGAAATGCACAACATGCTACAGATCATTGCCTGAACCTTGAGATTTTTGTTGGGTCGTCGAAGTCTTGAATGTTTGCCATCTTTGATGTTGAGGTGGACTGCCTTTGACATTACACTGCATAACGCAATGTTACGCTATGTTGCGTAATGTAGCATAGTATGTTAAAAGTTAAGATTTTTGAAACATAGAAAACTTGCAAAGTTGAAGGCTTGCCGCCGCACACCCATCGCCTTGTACTGTCTTCAGAAATTTATTTGTACTGTGCTTGTTGCAACTCCTTACCTGAATCGCTAGATTTTTCCGAACCGTCGAGGCCTCGAAATTTTTATGGTGTTTCAAATAATAATATTTTCTTTCACTTTGGCTCCTGAATCATGGCTTTCTTTGATACCAAATGTGACATCCTATTCCCAAATGTCATTAAAACAATGATCATTCATTGCTTAATTCATTGCATTCATGAGTATGATAATGAAAATATCATGAAATAACTTAATGAATGAATGAATGAATGAATTGGTAAGTTGTTGCTACACTGAATTTAACATGAAAAAAATTAGAGGAAAATTTTAGTAATAACAGTGATACACTATAACATCCTTTGGGTTATCTTCCCATGTCACTTAAGCCTTAAAGGTAATTAGGCACTGCTGCCATAGTTAGGCTATCTAGCCAAAAGGGTAATCAGTCCCTTCTAGTCCCACTTTACCTGGCTCCTGTCACTTACCAATTCAGGCTTCACAACTTCATGCTAACATGACCTCTAAACCCTAACTTAAATGGCATTTGTCAAACCCATTCCCAAGGGGTACATGAATAATTGTATCTCCTCATAATGAGGCATCCCTTCATTTGAAGGTTAATTACATTTTTTACAATTCATTTCTTCCCTTAATAAGGGATGGGATGTTACATTGTCGATCACCTAGGGACTTAAAATTTGTAAAATAGATGCAAAAAAATTTAATAAAGATTGCAAATCTAATGCCAAAGCAAGCACAACAATAAACTTGAAATGCATAAATGAACTACTAGATTTTATTAAAATAATAAAATGTTGTAGGAAGAAATTTTGAACAAGTAGAAGCTTATGTATTCTTGAATGAACAAAGAACTACATGGATGATTCCTGAAGCCTGATTAAAACCAACAAAGTATGTTCCATAGTCAACTTCATGATCTAGATGCTCTAAAGTTATGCTTCCAAAGCTCTTTAATCCTTCTTTGGTGTTGGATCTACTTTTTTGTGGTGAATGGTTATTGACTTATCATAGTGTGCACCATGTTAAAAGTTTCAATGTTTAGCCTAATGCCAAAAGTCCTTGTCAAGTGATCTTTTTTAGTTTTTATAGGACAATGGATTTTGGCGCTATTGCAAATTTCTGCCATGATTGTTCACAAATTTCTGGTATTGTAAGTCATCAACCCTAGCATATTCTTTAAATTTTGGTACATTTGATGCATGAAGATCATCAAAGATACGTTGGGTTCCAAAAAATATGCTAGGTTTACAAATGATATGGTAGCTTTGAAAAAAATATGCTAACTTCAGCATAAGTATGCTAGCCTCAACAAAGACACATTAGGTTCCATAGAAAATATGTTGGCCTCGCCATGAAATTCAAAGCCCAACAATTCATACATTGGCTACAAGTAGTTCTAGCTTATAAATTTCTTTTCCCAATATAAAAACCATGAAAATTCCAAATTTAGTGATTCCCAAGGCATTTTTAGCCTTCCCAAGCCTAGGTAGATACATGACATAGCTTTCTTCACTTGGGAAGTGAGGCAATAATAACTTATGAAGCATTTTTTAGCCTCAATAAGTTGAAGTATGTGAGATTACAACCTATGAATTGGAAACCTTACATTTTACAATAAGATCCTACCTCTAGTTGAATGGTGAAGGTTATAAGTTACAACATAAATTTTCTTAGTGATGTTTCACTTAGTAATGCTTAAATTCATTAAAATAAAACATGGATTTTTTGGTGGGTTATCTTAACATTAATCTTAATATGAGTTCCTAATTTTAGAATTAGTAAAATGAAGATGGTGGGGACATCAACATCTATGATGATAAAGAGGATGAAAATCCTTTGTTTTGATGGCCACAGAACTTCTCCACTAGCATATCACTTAACCATCAAGTCCAACTTTACAACATATGTATTTGCTTAATTTCATCAATCCTATGAACTGGAATCTCACTCAATCTTTTGACCCTGTATCTCCTATTATAATTTCTCCAACTACCATCGAGTTCTCTATTATTATCATACCTCCAACATATAGCTTATTTCAACCATTATCCATCACCTCACCAATTTAACAATCACAAGTTTCACTGTCATTTCTCCTACTTTTCTAAATATCATCTTAATACAAAGTTTCTTAACTAGTTTTTCTACATATTATTATACATCCCTAGCCTATGTCACTTATTCATAATTCCTTCCCCATTAATCCTTTCATGCTAATTATTCTTGGTGTATATACTAAACTCATGTTGCTACATCAAGATCTATCATCATACTTACAAGCCAATAAAGATCAAGCTTTGAAGATCACTACTTTGCATGGAAGAACTCTCACAATCTCCATCACTCATGTACTTGTTAATGCTATTAGAACATTGATTTTACCTACCCTAGTTCCTAAGGAAATTTCATTGCCAAATTTTACCAAGTATAATGAAGAATTTAATTCCATTAGTTATGTTATTACCTGTCTTAATGATTGTATGTTATTGGCTAGTTACCCTCATACCATTCTAGAAAGTTTTTCAAACGGATTAATTGGCAAGGATCTTGAATGGTACAAGTCTTTTCCTCATCATTCTATAACTTCATTGGAACAACATTTTATAACCTTAATAGAGCAATTTAAGTATATCATTAGTAGTGATATCATACTATAGAAGCTATTGGTAATAAAAAAGCTCCAAATAATTCATCTTTAAGTTCATACTTAAGTGTACTTTAGCCCCAATGGAGCTCACTAATCCATTTCCTAATTATTAGCTTCTAGACATCTTTGAAAGTGATCAATGATTACATTAAAGGAAAAGTAGTCTATCCTAGACCATGTAGACTTCATGATACCATCACTTCAGAATAACACATTACGGAGGTGATCATTCAACACAATAATCCTAAATGGATGAGCTTTACAACAAGGCTAATAAAGCAGCTTGAAAAGAAAAAGTCTCCTAGAATGCAAGGTAACTTCTGGCTTTTATGAATCAAGCCTCATCAAGATCATCATTAATTAATGAATGGAATGGAAGAAAAAATTAGAAACCCAAAACCATTGGACAAACTTCATCAAATAAAGGCTAGCAAAGAAGAACACCAAAGGATAGATCTAAGTATGATAAGCTTCTACTAACCTACACATAGTTATACAACATGCTACTAAAGAAAGAGCACATAATCCTAAAACAATTATCTAAGTAGATGCAAGCCAAGTTTAAAAAGTTGCAAACTTTAATAACTAATCCTTCTTAATATGTGAAAGGAGATCCTCCAATCCTAAGATGGTATAATCCTGATAAGTTTTGTTATTACCACAAGGCTGCAAGTCATAACATAAATATCTATAATTCACTCAAGAATGACATTTAGGCTTTGGTGGAAAAATAAAAATAGTCTTCAATATTTTGCAATTAAAACATGAAGATTTTCAAACATCCCTTGAATACCCATTTGAGAAGAATATCTACATTTTAGCTTCAACTCAAAGGTAATGGTCCCAAAACTCTATTTGTTATCCAAATAGATTTCTTTCAAACTAATCCTCATGTACCCTCTCAAAATAATTCTTTTAAACCTAAAAAGTATGTTGTCATTAATATTCCTATAGAAAAATCCTATATTTTAGCCATTCAAAGTGTATGAACAACCTCGTTTGTGACAAATATTATACTGTAACATGATACTTATTTTACCTCTCAAAAACTCATGAATGCTAATCGTTCATCCCTAGTAAAAATTAGGTTTCTTCTACTTACTTCATCTAGGATAATTAACTTTTCTCCTATCTTGTTTTATGCATTATGTTTGTCATATTATTCTTTTTCCTCATCTCGATCATAGGGATTACCCCTACTTCCTACTTTTACATCACCCATTACAATCCTCACAAGGGCACAAAAGGAAACAACATCCCAAGCTAAAGAAAAGAAAAAAGAATAACTAAAAAAGAAAACTATTCATACAAATAATAAGATCTCATTTTTTAGGGTTCCTAGAACTCATCTATTGTTACTTCTATCACTAGATCAATATCTCCCATATCTTACATAGTTCCTCTAGCATCTACCTCCAAAGATAAAACTTCCAAATGTAAATATTTACCTTAAATCACTAGAGTAAAGAAGTGAAAGGGGATAAATCCTTTCTTATTTGATCTCATCTCAAATTCAAAGGAACATCACTTAGCATTAGAGAATCTTCTTAAATCCATCACTAACCTAGTAGACATCCAACCTTATGCCCAAGCCATTTCAATTATGCTTAATGCTCCATAGTAAGAGGTAGAATACTTGGCATTCAAATGGAAGAATATCAATATTTATTCTAAAATAGGTACCACATGCCAACTTCCTATCCACATCATGATATAGATTGGAAATAACATTGATTTACCTCTAATTCACATAGATGAAGGAGTTAGGTCCAATGTTATCTCATGGACCATCATTGAAAATATTGACCTTGAAAAAAGTTTCATATATTCCAACTATATGTCTTTTCTAATTTCATTTATCAAAGATATATTAGAGAATATAAAAGTGATTAATTTTCCTTTTTCTATAAGTTGCATCACATTCAAGCTTTTCTATACTAATTAGATATTCATCTAGCATTAACAATATCCTAGAAGGACCCTGATTAGCTTATCATCATGTAGGTTTTTCTATCAGTATACAAGGAAATACATTTTTAATACAATAATATTTAAGTATTCATCCATGAAAGTACTAAACTATTTGCTATTTTCCATCTAGATGTTCTAGAGAAAACTATACTAGGATCCCAACCCATATTAGTATGCCAAACATCATCAACAAGGGAAACACATGAGTCTATTACTAGCATCACATGATTTGATAGGCCATATGAATTCATAGATCTAGGATTCAATAATTTAGATGTGAATCCATTAAAAGCATCAAATATCCTACTAGACTGTAGGCTATTAAGGTGATCATTATGACATAGTTATCATAAGAAACACATTCCCCTTACATTGGACTTTACTTGTCTCTTCTTCATCTTTTTTTCAATTATTTTTTATTTTTATAAATTTTAATAATTTTATGTTTTTTTTTATTTATTTTATTTTATATCATCCTAATCTATTTAGTACCTTAGTAATTTATTTTCTTATTATACTATATTTTTATTTCTTATCTTTCTCTTTAATCCCATTCAAATGTTTCATTTCAATTAGCCAGCACTTTAGCTTTGCATCATAAAAATAAAAAATATAAAAATTTTAAAAGCTAAAATATTAAAAACATAGAAAACTAAAAACATAAAGTTCATAAACAAAACTAGTCCCTGTAATGTAATCCCAAATGTCCATACAAGATGTTCATCACAAGTACATGTTAATGCAAATAAATCTCATCCAATAAAAATATAAAAACCAAAAACATTATTCAAAATTCCATTTCTCATTTATCACTCTTAGCCACTTGTGTCCAAACCATTGGTAGAAAATGCCTTTTCCATAGTCCCACTTACTAAAGCTCCTAGTGCATCCACATCTATAAAAATAAGTAAACACACAAACATTAATAAACTACACACACACACATATGTACATGAATAAAAAATAGAGATAATTAAAACTATAGAAATAGATACATGAGCTATAAAAATCAACACAAACTTATTAATTAAAATCATTTTCCTTAACCATCAATGCATCACCCTGACTTTTTCTACCTTCTCCACCTTCTATCTCTAATGTTCTAATAATTTTTTCCTATTCATATTCTTCTATTAGCTTCTTAGTAATCTAGTAATTAGTGAAACTTTTCCATCTAAAGTCATCTAGGTCAACATTTGGCATCTCTAATATAATAATAGGATAACCTACACTAACCTCTCTTTCATTCCTATCATCCTTTTCCTCCATCAATCCAAGCAATGGCTTTCTAATCTTCTTGACATGAATCATAATACTTTACTAGCTTCCATCTTCTTTATCAATAGATCTCTTATCCTCCTAGCTATCTTTTCTTTATTAAGCTATTTTGTAGGAATTAAACCTTGTTTCTTTTAAACATATTCCTTCCCTTTTGCTAGTACCTCCAATATTTCTAGGTAGCATAATTATCCTTAACCTTTATGCTTAACCTCTCCATGGTCAATACCTTTCACTACTGAATATTTTGTGTAGCCACTAGGAAATCATGAGTCTCACACAACTTCTATGAGGAAGAAGCCTTAGTATTATGATATATAACCTTGCTCCTATACAAATTAGTTGTTAGATTCTCCAACTTCTCTTACAGTCACATCAACTATACCACAAACTTCTTGTTATCTTTCCTATTGGTCACCAACTCCATCATCAAATCAACATTAGCATTGGTTTGCTTCATAGCATGAAAAGTCATCTCCAATCCATTACTTACTCACACATCCATACTCTCCTAAACCTTAGGATGTTTAAATTTTTGGATGTAAATATTATAATCTATAACTAATTATTTATCAAGATATATAGTAATATAGATATCTACAATATAATCCACTCATCATCTTAACAACATATCAACTAGTTACTAGCATCAAAATTATCAATAACATGGAAACAAACTTACTAGTATTTATTATGACTCTTAGCTTCTTTATAAAGCATTCCACCATTCCATTTATCTACTCTTCCTTATTAATATTTTCCCAAAACATCTGTATTAACTCTATAAATATGCACATACCCACTAAAATAGAAATAATATCAAATTAAATAGTTAAAAAATAAAAGAAAAAGTATATTTAAAAAATTAACTAAGAGTCATGGTAAATTACCAAATAATATCTTATCCCCTTATAATGGTTTTTCTATAGATCATTTCTTTCTAGCCTTATCCAAAATGGGTACCTCCCTACAAGGAAAAAGCTAGGAACTCTAGTAAGAAATGACACCGCATTATCATCTATGTCATCCAAACCATGACCTAGATAGATTTTTAACACTTTATTAGGCTTTGAAAGATTATAAGAATCTAAATGATTCATCAATAAGGTTGTGCCCTATTGGATACTCTATGTGCTAGTTCTTAAATCCTCACTTGCATCATCATCTAACTCAACATTAGACCATTGCTCTATCAATCTTCTAACCATGTCCTCCTCCTCACCCTTGCTAGTAGCTTCTTGTTGCTTTTCTAGCAATAATTTGGCTTTTAATTCTTTCTTTCCTTTTCTTTTAACCTCTACCTTGGTTACATCCTCTCTATTAGTTTTTTTGGGTATCCAAAGTAATTGTTAATATATTCATAAAAACAAAAATATATAAATATATAACTAAATCAAAATAGAAAAAACCTTAAAAAGTCATAAAAATAACTTATTATTACCTTGCTTCTCTAGCAATCTTGTAGTTTGAAATCTTAACTTTTTCTCCTCCAAATCATAAGCACTTGAAGCTTCAACATCATCAACTTGTAGCTTCTTATAGCCCTAGCCTTCATGATACATGCCTCTAGCATACTTCCAAATCTTCTTCATTGAGCTAGTATGTAGTGGACCTCCCATATTATATGGAAAGATCATCATGATGCTAATCATATGTTGGCACAAAAATGATGGAAAGTCTTCTTTACTGAGAAATTTCTCTTCCTCATGGGTGATACAAGTGACTAACTCTATGAAGCACCTCACCATACCATAGCAAAAAATATAGTTTACTTAGTTGCTAAAACCATTTTGAATATTTAAGCTAATGTTGTCTAGGTCCTTGACCACCTTCTCCTCTATGTGGGTTGATCAATCATAAGCTCACCTTTCATAATTTTTTTGAATATGATCTTGTTAATGAAGAGATGATACATCTCAATCCAATCTTGGTTCACACAATGTATAATGCTTTCATCCTTAACTGTGTACTACATCCAATCCTTAATCTTTCTTTATTAGTAAACCCAACCTAATATTATAGGATGCCTTTGTTCCATTATAAGATCACCTCTTTGTTGTGCACATGGAATACAAATGACTTTTGTTGTCTTGATTAACAATTCACAATAATAATAGCATTTGTAGGAGAAATGATAGGTGATATTAAAGTAAAGAAAGGCAGTAACCATACCTAGGAAAAGATGTCAAGTTATTTTCTTCCCTTCCCACTCATCAACCACTAGTAACTCAATGAAGTATTAATAATGTTAATCTATATTACTATTTACAACCCTTGTAGTCTTAATCTTATCTATAGAACATAAACATTGACATCAACATCAACATTACCATGATGAAAATACATATACATAAAATCACAACATAATAACGGTGTTGGCACATTTGGCCATTCCATGGAACAATTGGGATATTTTATTTAAAATTAGCACAATCCCTGGTTGTAAATTTGCAGTTTAGTATTGTGAGTTGATGGGTATTTTTGAAGAAACATCCACTGGTAAATAATTTTGATGTTGAGGCCTTCTTGGAAAGCAAGATTAAAATGCCTTTATTGGAGATTGGAATAACAAACAAAGGATGAAATTATTTACCGTAAAAAGCATACTCCCCGCTAATGTTGAATAATGGATTATTAAGGTCCACTTAAGAGTTGGAAGCATGCAGAAGACCTCATGAATGGATTACCAACAGGTTTTGAATTTCATTCAGTAAATTTAATTAACAAAGGATGAGAAGGTTTCTGTTGTAGAAAAAATCGAATAAAACAGCAAAAATATCAGAGACGTCGGCATCGGCTTGGGCTTGGGTGTCACCTTGGGCATCGGCATCACCATAAATGGCTCCAGATTCTCAAGGAATACTTCCAGAACCTGTGAGGGAGGACTGCGCATGAGTGGAGGATAGATGGCCAGCAGCGGGAGGATGCATAGCGACGGATAAGAAGTCAGCGGCAGATGGAAAAGAAGCCTCAATCGCGTGTGTGGCGGGTACGACCTCGGCTTTGACTAGATCTGGCTGAGGAAGGCAAAGATCTAGTAGAGGGAGGCGTAGCCAGTGGGCAAAGAAGCAAGTCTTCACCTCATCCGGGATTGATAGGGTTTCCAGGTGTGATTGAGGGTTTGATCGACCCAGAGATGCCTCGTCCACGTACAGCGAGGGCGGTGGCAGTTCCATATTTCACAGATCCAGCGGAAGCTTCTCCTTGAAGCACGACAACACTGGCTTCGACGACGGCAGCGGTGGATACGAATTTTCTCTGCTCAAGGATAAAACACCTTGCAAAATTTCTATATAATCATCAAAACCGGAAGAGCACTTCTAAGAGGTGAAGGTTAGAATAGTTGCAGAATCTTACGGGACACAGGGCGACATTTCCTAACATGGTGGCTAAGCTTTCTCCCGTGATGGCAGTTGTTGGTAACAATTTTTGGCAGGGCAAGATAATTTGAATTAGTTGCTGGCATTTCCAGACCTAGCGCCTTCACATTCGGGCTTGATATTTCGAATTTAAATTTTCTAGCCATTTTCATATAGGTGAAAGTGCACATGAATTATTTAGGATTAAGGTACCAGCAACATTTATGCCAAGGTAGATATTATGTTATCACCTTGTTTATAAAATCACTAAGAACTCCAATAAGCATTCTTCAAAATTTTAAAACAAGAAAAAAATGAAACGCTATTAAAGCTATAATTGTAAACAATTATATGAAATTATTGGATTTATTTTTCAAAAGCAATATTTATCTCCTAACTTCCTAACTTCCTAAGTTAATACTCCCTAACTTGTTGGGCAAGTTACTTGGGAGAGAAGTTAGGTAAGATATTTTTGAATATGTAACTTCCCTACCTACCTTGGAACCCTATAAAAAGGCTTCAGGGGTCAAGGAGAAAAAAGGGACTTTTTGGGGGGAGGTCGCATACATCACATTTTTGGATATCATAATTTGTAAAGCTATTAGCTAGCACTTAGGCTCTCACTTTGGGGTCTTGAGAAGAGCATTTGTAAAGAAGATTTGTAAAGATGATTGCTTGTAAGATGGTTTGCTAAAGGAAAGATTTCAACCTCTTTTTCATAGTCCTGTGAGTTATGTTTTATTTTTGTTTTGTTTAAATTGTTTAGCTAGTGGTTTAGATAGTATCATCCTTGGCAAGTAATTTTGGGATTTTTAGATTGCTCTTATTGTTCTTGTTGCCCGATAAAAATTTCTATTAAAATTTTGCCATAGAAGCGCTTGTGTTTAAAAGCCTTAAGAGCATTTTAGTAGTAAATTTCGTTATTGTGCAACGTGTGGGAACTGCTATTGGGATTGTTGTAAGAGAGCCTCTGTTTGTAGTCACGCCGTTGAACAATTCAGTAGTCGAGAGGGTTCAGAAAATCTTTGGTATTTTGATGGGACCAGAATAGCTTCTTTTTATCTTTAAAGTGAATTCCCGTGGTATTTCAATCAGAAATTGTCAAGTCTTTTAAAGGTTCTGTTTGAATGCAATCGTTGACATCTATTATCTAGTCAAAATGGAGTCTCGTACGTGGTAGTTTACGCAGCAATTTTTGGTAGCATAGTAGGATTGTCTTGAAGATATTGCTTGTTTGAGCCTTGGAAGTTTGAACAATTCGTAGATATTGAATTTGGGATAGCTTTATTACGAAGTGTTTACTCGTGTCATTTTACCTTGTTGAAATATTTGAGGTCTACACAAATCTGCTTTCTTTTCTTTTCTATCTATTTCCATCGAATCTTGTTCTATTTCTAGTTTTCTTGTGAAACTATCTCTTTCTCTGGGGAAAATTAGGAGTAGATTTGTAGAGTTGTGCTCAAATGTTTTAACAAAATTTTATTTGTTACAAGTAGGTATTATAAGGACCACATAGACTAGGCAGTTGAACAAAATAGGAAACTCTCAACAACTCACAGTACTTGGCAAAGTTGGCTGAATCTCTTTAAAGTAAGTCATTTGTAGTTTACACACAACGCAATCGTTACATTTCACACAACCACACACCGCAATATCACATACACACATACTCACATTAACTACTGAGTTTATTTGGAGGTATCTGGGCCTTGGTGTTGCCAGAGACCAGCAGGCACCTAAATCCTATTCAAGGACACTCATTGGCAGTCGCGTCCCAAACAGTCGCCAACAAAAGGATTATGCTCACATTTTTTAAGATTATATTTTGAACTCAAAAAAATACTAGAACCTTTTAATCACTCAACCTCTAAGCTCATATCCTTCTTATCATGTAAATCATGAACCAAATCAACATTCTCAAGTTTTGTTTATCATCTATGATCTCTCGTGCAGTTCATCTCATTGGGAAATCTCTTGAAAACTAGAAAGTATTATTTATCTCCAAGATTGATCTCATAAAGCATCATCTCAAGCCTCTCCAAGTAGAAATCTTCCTTAGCTAGATCCTCAAACCTTAACATAATAGGACATACATAGCATTACTAGATAATAAACTCATCACTCATTCTTAAAATGTAGAAAAATATATCAACTTACCTAAAGACCATAACATGAGGCTAGACAAATTGAATAAAATTTTAATGCACTACATGAATAATAAAAATGTGTAGTCAATGTTGAAATTTTGTTATGGGTAGCCTCTCCATAGCTAATCCGACTCCTTTTGCTAGATCTCCCTTGTCATCCCATCCTCGTCAACCATAATATCAACATTTGAGGCCTCCTAGATCACATAGCCCAATAAATAAGGACTAATCCCTATGTTGATACCCTTCAAGGCATGCGATACTATCCTTAAGAAAAGTAAGATCCATAGAAGTATGTGAAAATTCTCCACACAAAGATCTATGAATCTCCTTGCTCCAAGCCTCAAACATATTTAGGTAGGGTAGATTGGGCTCTCATTTATAGTATAGACTATCTTGACCTTCCTACTAATTTTTGTATTCACATCAAAAATAAGGAAGTACGTGGGATTGATGATCATCAATTTGTGCCTTGTGTCATCTCTACACATCAAAATAAAAAATCAAAATTTATCTTTCATAAGGTGAGACTTAAACATAACATAAAATTAAAAAATAAAAATGTAAAACATTAATTAACATATTAAGAAAAACATTAACAGTTATTCTACCTACTTAGGACATCATATGAAAACCATAAGCTATGTAATCAACATAAAAATACATTGTTATTCTAAACTAAAAACTATTTTATCCTAAGATCATATGTCATTAATCTACTTAAGTCATTGAATATAGCTTAGGCAAGGATAATCTTTTGTGGAAAATATGAATTGCATAATCACGTGCTTCATTTTTGGCTTCTAGGGCTCAAAATAAGCTAGGTCAAGATAGGTGATGTGATGGTAGATGACATTGTCATTCAACATTAGCGTTACCTACATTAACCCAGCCTAAAACTTGAACTACTCAATACAAAAAATAAGGATCAAGGAATGCATCTTGAAGTCTAGATATAACATCAAACTTCTTGATAAATATGTCCAAACAATCTCTAGAACCAAAAGCATCCATTCCTCCAAAAAATGACTTTCTTCTTAATTGAACCTAATAATTTAAGCATCATGACTCCACACTTGGCTAAAACTCTATTTCTTCCAATCCACACAGGTGACATTGATACTAGAATCACTATGGTGCCTAGTAAATTTTTATTTTTAAAACTATAAAAATTAAAAAACTAAAAAAAATTTAAAACAATTTAAATTAAAAAATTTATTATTAAAAATAAAAATAAAAATTATTTAAAATAAATAGCAAGTAATATATCAATTCACATGCCATAGCCTATGCAAGGCTACACATGCGCAAGCATATGTTGCATAGACTTATGTGTGACTATGTGTGCCTTGCTAGGGCCATGTAATCCTTAGAAACCCTCATGTCCCTCAACTCTTCCATGAACCCTCTCTACTTCAATCTACAAAAATGTCATGTCTTGAAACCTCCTTCCTTATGCATCCACTCATGTAGGGGGCTACACATCACAACACCATCATTGATCTATGCTGACCTTTCAACCATGCTTATCCTTACCACTTTTTTCTTTAATGATCCTATTAAACCCTTATACTACATACCCTATTCTCAAACCCTATTTCTTTTAACTAATATTATCACCTTCACATGCTTGTATGCATCATTTTTCCCTAATCCTCTAGTGTCACCACCACTAACCTATGATGCTTGGATGAAATATCCTACTCTTGCATCATATTTCTTCTGTGGTGTCATACCCTCTAACACTACATGTCTAGAAATGTACCATGTACTATGCCCCCTCCTCCATGACATTCTAAATCACCTACCTCAACCTTCTACACCATGCATGTCTAAAACCCTCAGTTTATAAGAATGCTCTAGAGCCTACTATTATTGATGGGATGTGATATCGTGTACGTGATATCGCGTCTGCCGTGATATTGCATGGGTCATGATATCACATACCCGATATCGCATCTTTCCCTGCGATATGGCATACACGATATTACAGCCTACTGCCAGTTCTATAAATAAGAGGTGGCTCTTCCTTGTTTCAAAACATAGATTAGATTGTAGCTAGACTCTAGCAGTTTTATCCCTCTAGAGTAAGAATATTTTCCAGTGTATGCCCACAATGTGGTGAATGTAATTGTACAACATCCTTTATTCGAGTGTGATGTACTTGGACATGCACATGACTAGAAATAAATATTGAGATTACTTCATCATTGCAACATTCACTTTGTTATTTATTTAATCAATTGTTATTTACTACTTTCCTAGTTAATCTCTCTCTCACCCTTATCTCATGTTAAGACGTGGAATGAGTACGACTTGATTATGAGCATTTAAGTGTGACTACTTGGTAACCCAGTAGCGTACCTAGGATCTATGCTTGGTAATCCTAGTGGTAGTCATGCATGAAGTCCAAGATGTGTACGGATGATCAAGGAATGGATTCTCATCTCACTTAGGCTACATTAGATTCTCTTACCCTTTCTCGTAGATTAGTTAATATTACTTTCTTTCTATTGCCTTCAGGAGTAGCGTTAGATTAGGAACCACATCATACACCTCACTCTGGACTAAACCATACGTGATAATTATAATACTAGTCCAAGTGGGAAGATAGAAAACTACGACCTAAGGCTAACTGTCTAGGTGCCCCAACTAGTCCATCTGCAGAGTTTGACTGGATCGCATGTGAAAATGCTCGTATTCGTATGGTTGAGTGTAAGGGTACCTCGCCACTCATCATTAGCGCCATTATCAGGGATGGTGCTAGTTATTTAGATTAGTTATATCATACAAGGTCACTATATAGGAATTAATGGTATATCTTTTAAGAAGAAATAATTACAGAAATTCACATATGAATTCACACACAATTTCACAACCATGCCTCTCCTACAAGACTATAATAATGTCACATATGGTGAAGCAGTTCATTGGAGAATCAAAAAATTGGATGACAATGAATATTGGAGTACTCAACCTTATGCAGGAGTCCCCTATGTTTATGAACACCCCAACAATACTCAAAGACTCTCGTCATCCAACTCTAACACCTCTAGTGAGGATGAGACATCCCATAGAACAAGGAGGCCCGAAAGGCCTAGGACCTTCTCAATAACTAACAGGAACTTACTTGGGGATGATTGGAAGACTTACAAAAGTCATAACAAGTTTTACAGTTCCTTCTCTTCCTCTACTCCTTCAACATGACATTGTGACATGGATGACTATCTTTCAAGGGATCGGCATAGAACTAAAAATCGAGCTCACAAAGAAAATCAAGAACGCCAACATAAACAAAGGCAACATCATCCCAACTTACAAACTCACAACCTACTTAGTGATGATGAATCCCAACTAGCCACTAAGAGCCTAACACCAATACAAGAGGCTGTTCAAATCTCCCGTAGGCATCATAAAGAGAGCCGTCTACCCAAGCGTAATTTAAACAACTTCCCTAATTTCTTAGGAGGCTATGATTTAGACCTATATCAACATTTACAAGCCTTCTACAATGCCTACACATGGAATAACATTGATAACGGGTGGAAAAAACTTAAGCTCTTCCCTATGACACTCGTTGACCAAGCAAAAGTATGGTATAGATCATTAAAACCAAATTCAATACGACATTGGTCAACAATGGTAGAAGTCTTTAATGAAAAATATCAAACCTGTGCAAGAGTGTTAGCCTTGAGGAAACAAATCCAAGGATGGAAACAAGCATAACATGAACCCTTGGACATGGCCTTAGAAAGATATTATGCAATATTAAACAACTATCCAGGCCATGGGTTTTCCAAGGAAAGGCTAATGTACCATATCATTGATGGGCTACGTAATGAAATAAGAGAGACCTTAGGAATGTATGCCCAAGGTCAACTATACGAACTACAAACCCATCAAGTCCAAGAGCTCATTAAACGGGTAGCAAAAGAAGAAGGAGAATTAGCTAGATGGAAGAGTGTTGAAAAACATCAACGGGACCAAAATCTCAACTTACCAAAGGTCCATGATCATAAAAAGGAGAAATAAACCAATCTCAAGGTGGAAACATCATCTTTTCCAATACAACAAACATTATAATAATTTGAGGCAAAGATCAATAAGATGTTGGAATGGACGTATCAAAAGTGTGAAGAATTTATCAACATTATTGGAGATAGAGTTTTGACAACCTAAGAAACAGGACAAAACATTAGACATTCAGAGACAAAGAATGAAAGGAATAAGTGCTCAACTACTAATCATACATATGAATGAAACATATGCCTGTATAATCACCCCAAGAGCCAATGCTCAATATTGTTACATTTACAAGAGCATTGGGGAAGCATGCTACACCTAGAGTTCATATAGAGATATTATGTTTGATCATAGTGGCAACAATCCCAGTCGTGGAGGAAACCATCCCTATATTGGAGACACCCTTCATATTATTTGAATCCAAACACTTATCAAGTTCGACATCTTGTTTCTCCAACTAGGCCACCATACTCTATCTCACCATAGTACCATTCTCCTCAATACTATCAACACATGCCTCCAACACAACCACCACCTTGTGCACCTTATATTCCTCCTAACTTTCAACATTCTCATCCTTTCCCTCCTTCCACAGTGCCACCAACTGTTCCTAAGGTGTCTGCACCAGAGCAACAACCCACGAACGTTACTTGTGCTAATACTACCAACAGTAGTGAGAAACCTCCTCAACATCCAAAGCACCCCTTCTTTAAACACAACCATAAGAAGGGACAATATAATTCCGAGGCCACTGCATCCTCCAACTTAGCACAAGTACAACCCTGTGGTGCACCCTCATCTTCAAATCCAATGCCTCATGTAACTTTATTAGGGCCACCAACTCACACTCCAACAACAATTTGTCCCAATGAACACAACCATGAGAGGCATCATCCTAATCCTTGCATACCATCTAACAGTCTCAAACATCATAGTGGGTCAACTCATTATCTAGGAACTACATCGTATAAAGTTCCCCACTATGCTTACTATAATCAAGTGTGTGAAACCCGATGGGGTAAATATGACCAAGCCAGAATACGTCCAACATGCAAGGATCCCTGCTGTCAATTATTAATCCTTGCCATCCTCAACCATTTAGCTAATAGCAAGCAAGATTAATAAATAATTTTCATTTTTTTAATTTTACAATTTTTTTTTTAGTTTTTCATTTTTCAACTTTTTGTTTTATCTTTTTATCTTTTCGTGTTTTTATCTTTTTATGTTTTTGTAAGTAATATTATCTATGAATAAAACACTCATGTGGATCGTTGGTTGAGGTGTGTTCTATGTTATTAAGTCTTGTACGATCAATTATTTGGAATAGTGAGCCCATTACATCCACTTATCCACTCTATAAATAAGAGGTTCTATTTGAGGTTACAGTGATATTCTTGACATTTTTAAAACTTAAAATTAATTTCATGTTCATTGTACCTAGAATAAAGAAGGATGTACCAAGAGGGAATGATTAAGGATGTGACATCAAGGGAACTCGTGGATTCTCTTTGGTAACGTCTGTGAGAGTTATCATGCAGTGTGGTTGTACTAAGATCCTTGTAGATCTAATAAAAAATGGGAGCAAGAGTAATCAAAAGGGCACTCAAAATCCAATGCTTTTCTAGGGGGTCCCACTGGAAAGACATGCACACATGCCTAAAGGTTGGTGGCTTCTCTGGATTCATTGAAGAGAAAAGAAAAAGAGAAAAAAATTAGAAAAACAAAGTGCCACAAAACAAAAGTAACTCCTCCCTTGAAAAAAATGCCAAGTGATCGTACACCTTGTTGTTGTGGTACTCTCATAGTTGCTCATCATGGGATGAAACAATGTGATGTCACTGATTAGAGGAATGGACTTGGTCCTAATCTTGGAATGATGGGTTAATGACACATTAATCATGCCGTTCACGGAGGATTCATTGTGCCCTGGGTCAGTTGCCTCATGTCCCAATCTCTACAATCCCTTTCTATAGTTTTCCTCATCTCACTATTCGTGTAATTGTAACTTGTGTCCCATGTAGCATAGAATGCTCACCTCATTCTGGTGATATTTACATGTTTGTGTTTTGTGGAGTTAGTGTGGATTACATTTAACCCTTCTAGTACCCATGGACACTTTAAGCATGATTACACAAGGGCATTATTGGTTGAAACTTGCTTTGGGGAGGATCCACTTATGTAATCTTTTGTAATCTTCACTTAGGAAATAGGTCACACACACAATTTCTTACACTCAACTTAATTTTTAAATGATTTTCTTTCCCTACTATTATTCCTCTAAATTTCAACGTTCCAATGTACCATTACATATTCCTTTTTCTTACCACCCAAGGTTTTATTGATCAAATCCACACCATTATCATTAATGGTTCCCTTTGAATTAATGAAATTTCCCTAGAACATCTTGGTCATAGCCAATGTCCTCAATTTCCAACGTTAATTTCAAGAAAATCATTTAAAAATTTGGTATTTTCATGGTGTCTCATGTCACTTGGGACATGATATCGCGTACGCAATATCGTGTCACCGTAACCTATAAATAGGTTACCCCCCCCCCCCCCCCCCCCCCCCACCCCCCCCCCCCCCCCCTAGTAACACTTAGCATCATTTTTTCATTCACACAGGGGATTTTTTGCATTTTTTTCTCTGCGACTTGCAATTGAGCGACCCTTTCTTTTCTCACTCTATCTAGCTCACTAGTGCTCCAATTTCATTCCATTTGAACCTGCTTGAACTTGGAGTGTTCAGCTTAGTCATGGGGAAGGGACACTTGTCGAAAAGTACCTAAATTTTTTGAAATTTATCATCGCCCAAAGGAAATCAATTAGGGTAATTAACTCTAACACTTAGAATAATTATGCCTAAAAATCATTTGACCCCTAGGTATACCGGGAAACTAAATTGAAAAACCACCTAAGTAAAAAGGACCCATTATCACAATCTTTCGGGAAATATCACATGAAGATAAAATAAGATCATTAATTAAGGAAAGTAGTAAGGTATAACTAACTTTAAAAATAACCTTAATAATGATTGGCCCCGTGTGATTGCAGATGGCCATGAAATGCAGACAACAGGAAGGTCTTGCTCAAGGTGCGATTGAACGATCTCGAAGAGGTGGAAGAAAAGATCCTACTAGACAACATACAGAATAAGAGGAACAATCATTTAGCATTCATCAAGAGGATCCTCCTACTGTACAATCAAGGCAGGTAGAAGGAGCTGCTGCAGCATCTGAACAAGGACGATATCTCACACTAACCTAGGATTTTATTCAAACCATCCATGAAAGGTCCATATTCACTATAGTGAGTTTTTATAACTATAACTTGAGGATGAGTTTTTATTTAGTCATGGGGGTATGATGGGACACAATATCGCATGGGATGCAATATCGCATATGTGATAGCGTGTCTACCGCAATATTGCATGGGCCACGATATCATATCTTTCCCTACGATACCGCGTACGTGATATCACAGCCCGCTGCCAGTTCTATAAATAAGAGGCAGCTCTCCCTTGTTTCAAAACATAGATTAGATTGTAGCTAGACTCTGGCAGTTTTATCCCTCCAAAGTTAGAATATTTTCTAATGTATGCCTACAGTGTGGTGAATATAATTGTACATAATCCTTTATTCGAGTGTGATGTACTTGGACATGCACATGATGGGAAATAAAGATCGAAATTACTTCATCATTGCAACATTCACTTTGTTATTTATTTAATAAATTTTTATTTACTACTTTCCTAGTTAATCTCTCTCTCACCCTTATCTCATGTTAAGACGCAAAATGAGTACAACTTGATTACGAGCGTTTAAGTGTGAATACTTGGTAACCCAGTAGTGTACCTAGGATCTGCGCTTGATAATCCTAGTGGTAGTTGTGCACGAAGTCCAAGATGTGTACGGATGATCAAGGAATGGATGCTCATCACACTTAGGCTACATTAGATTCTCTTACCCTTTCTTGTAGATTAGTTAATATTACTTTCTTTCTATTGCCTTCAGGAGTAGCGTTAGATTAGGAACCACATCATACACCTCACTCTAGACTAAACCATACATGACAATTATAATACTATTCTAGGTGGGAAGACAACAAACTGCGACCTAAGGCTAACTGTCTAGGTGCCACAACTAGTCCATCTACAGAGTTTGACCAAATCACGTGTGACAACACTCATATTCATATGGTTGAGCGTAAGGGTACCTCACCACTCATCAACCATTCTACCCTATGTCATGCCCTTTCACATACCATTGTAATTTGTGATCCTTCAAACCTTATGCCCCAAATGCTCATTTATTTACATAATATACCATGTTCCTTACTACATAAAACATCACAAAATCCTTATTTATCCAACATGCTATCTATTCCACCACATGCATACATAATTTTTTCACTAATATTATGCATATTATCATCCTTTGCATCACAGGCTTCAACCCTATTGTTATGCCTTGTGTTGTGCTAGATGCTCCTTGTGCACTCTGTCATAATCCCTCATGCCCTACCAACACACACTCCAATATTTTTATCCATCATTAACACTATTGCATATTTCCACAACACCAATTTCTACCACTCTTGCATCATGCTCACATTCTTAAACCCTATCCATCCCTATTGTATCGTTGTTGCCAAATCTTGTCCATCACTATTGCATCATTTCTACCAAACCCTATCCACTATTATTACATTATTGCTATGAAATACTATCCACCATCACTATGCATATATGGAAATAAACCCATACCTCAAACTTTGGCCTTGTGCCTCACAATATGCCCACATGAATACCATCATCATCTATCGCGTGCACCACCACCTTAGTCCATGCTAGTCACATAGGCCAAAATTCTTCCTCACACTATGATGTGAAATCATAAGAAAAATAATAAATATTGGATAAAGAACACTAATTTAAGCTCCCATGATAGTGGCTCTTACTCTGGTGATGTCTTACTTGCCTCCTATTCATCAGGAATTCACAAATCTAATAAATTTTTTGTCTACAATGTGTACCCAAAGAGGAAGTGTGAATAGAAGCATAGAGTATTATTTATAAATATTTTTAATTTATTTTAAATTAAAAATAATATTTAATAAATTTGATATAAAATTTTATTATTTTCTAACTCATTTCCCCACGTATGAACTTGTCTCTAGTCTTTGCACATACTTATGCACCCAAACATGATTTGAATCATGAGTCTTGGATTTATTTCTTTCAAGAATAAAATTCATTTGATGCATTTCTTGTCTTCATCGTGCACTAAAAATGCTTTCCTTCATGGTTCCAACCTTTTATTTTCGATGTAATATTCCTTGCATATTCTTGTTGTATGTCATCATCTTCCAACATGATCCGACAACCAAACTTAAGGGGTTTAGAGTAGGTTAAATGCATGTGAAATAAATTGGTTAAGATGCATCACAACATATTTTTATATCATTCCTATCATGCAATGTGATGCTTGGTCACCACATCATCAAAGAAGAGTCTTGAAACAAAGTAGTGTTGAACCTAAATTAATCTAGGATCCTTCTCATTTACTCTAACTTATATTTAACTTACAACTTATAGTCTAAAAATTGTAAAATAATAATTTTTATCATTATTACCTTGCTAAATTTAACTAGATTCATTTCTTAACGTTAATTAAACTATAAATAATTATTATTTCTTTTGTATTAAATCTTGATCTTACCTTGATCTATTATAGTCCATGGACCTTATCATCATCATCTGATTACATAAATTACTTGTCTAGGATAAACCCAATGACCACATCTTTAGATCACTTGATAAGAACATAATAGATTTATCTCTAATTGATCTTGTAGAAACACTAATATGATTACTAGACATAATCAAGAAGGATCTTATTCCTTAGTCTATCCTTTTTATTTTAGATCAAGAGTTGATTTTGACCAATAATCCTGTCATTAAGCTAACCATCAAAAATTATAAGAAACTGAAAGATAAATCTTATAGATAAGGCTAGGCTTGCTTTAAAACCTTAAAGCCTCTATTTTAGCTACAGTACAAAAGAACTTATTATATTTTCCTAGAGATATGATAATATGTTAGGTTTGGATCTAATCTTAGTTCAACACAACATCATCCTTGAGGAGGGTTCCAAACTAGTTAAGAAAAAAGCCAAAAAAATAAAACCTTTCTTAGCCATAGTCATTAAAAAAGAGATCACTAAGCTTTATAATGTAGGCTTCATACTCTCCATTTACTATTTAGATTGGATATCCAACATGATATTTGTTTTCAGAAAAGTGAAGTTATTAGGATCTACATTGATTTTCATGATCTTAATATGATTATATTAAAGTATGAATTTTCCTTGGTACCCAACATAGGCCAACTTATTAACATAATTATTATACATGTCTTATTATCTTTTATGAATGCTTTTTTGGATTACAACCAAATACAAATTAACCCTAAGCATCAATGTTTCCTAACGTTTATGATCCCATGGGAAATGTTGTGTTACATCAAAATTGTCATAGCCCCATTCCCAAATGATGTTGTTACCTAGCAAAAATGATGCCTCTTCATAAAAAGTGTTATTATTATTATAACAAGACCCAAAAGGGTAGTTTTAATTAAGATCCAAAAGGGCATGTTGTAATAATGGATGTGTCTCTTGAGGTGATCTTTCAGGATTTGACCTAAGGAATTTATACTTAGGCTTAGGGGTCATCCTAGACATGGAGTGGTGGAGCCAATATAGGAAAGTCATAGGATCCAAGTGAAGTAATACAAGAAGTGGATTGGTCATCCCTTCTCACTAGTATTAGATTGAACCATGGTGGTAGTGCTGGGTTTCCTCTAATGGTATAGATGCCAAAGGAAGAAAATACCAAGGAACACTCTTAGAACATGATCCAAATACACTATTCCAAATTAATAAAGCATTCTTTTCTTTAACTTTCTACATTTTTCCTATTATTTCCTTTACACATAATGCCCAATGTTACATATATTTTCCATTTTGTATATTTTCATCATATGCATAATGTCTAATATATCATATATTTGTTGTTTTCCATGACATCTAGGTATGAGATGTCACAATTGGTATTAGAGAAAACCACGATCCAAGGGCCACTCAGAACCATGGGCTAACTACAACCTAATGATGAACCATGGTAGGAAGAATCATAGACAACCAACCAACAAAATTATTTCATGGATATCATTGACTGATGAAGATCTAATTATGCCCTATCAAGATTCATCAATTGCAAGAGATGTTGGTAAGACAAGGATACACTTGTCCAGGTAACTCTTACAGATTTTAATACTATAATTATTAATAAATTAAGATCATTGTTAAGTTTCTCTTGAAAACGTTAGTAACCATGACCTAAATTGATTTTCATTTGATGAAACGCATTATCCAAGTAGTTTTGAAGACTTTAAGTTACCATATATCAGCCTACAAATGTCAGTTCAACAAAATAAGCTATTTTTGTCCTTTTCATTCCTAAAATTTCAACATTTTTTAAAATCTAAGACCATGTCCAATGCATAGTACTTGTTGAGACGATTCCAACGGTACAACTTTCATCTTGATTAGACTTATGATTTCAGATATATCATGGTTTTAAATTTCTTGATTTGTGAGCATTAAAATAATATTAAATTATTGAATTATCATTTAGAAAAAAGTTAAAATTTTAGTATCAAGAATTAACTTAGAATTACCATTTACCAATACCAAACCTCCACCTTGTCATCAACCAAACCACCACATCAATTTCCAAGGTACGGTTGAATAAAATAATAATAAAAAAGTTAAAAAAAATTGAATAGGAGGTCATGGGTTCTAACCCAAACTCCTCCCTCCTTAGTTTTATAAAATATATACATACACATATATATATATATATATATTAAAAGAGGTTGGAGGTTAGGTGTTCAAACCCAAGACCCCCCTCATTTAGTTATATATATATATATATAAGAATCCTTTTGTAGGGCTAGTCAGCCCTGTTACTAGCCAAAAGGCCATGAAAACCAAAAAATCACCATGGATGCATAGTTGCTAGACCCCAACATTTCCCAAATGGCTGTAGCTACCAAACAGCCTATGAAGGATGACCAAACAACCCAGTAAGAATCTACCAAATGGCGGTAGCTATCAAGTAGTAATAGGACCTGCCAAGCTACAACAAAACCTACCAAGCGATGGCATAACTTGCCAAGTAGCCCAAAAGTAATAGCATGGATGACCACTTGCCAAGAAACCTTTTGCTTTTCCTATTGTTGTCTACCTACTGTCACTCCCACTACCTTGCTACCCCCACTAGCTACCTACCTTTCGTAGTGCTAGTGGTGTCAAATGATGTTGTTCATAATGGTCCATCTCAAGCACTATGGGCACCGATGGTGTCATTCATAATAGCCCATTGTGAGCATTGCAGGAACCAATGGTGCCATTCATAATGGTCCATCATGAGCACCATGGGAACTAATGGTACTATTCATAATGGCCCATCGTGAACATCATGGACACTAACATCATCATTCATAATAGTCCATCATGGACATCGTAGACATCAATCGTGTAGTTCATAATGGCCCATCATAGACACCATGGATGATGATAACACCGTTCATAATGGTCCATTTCAAGAACCACTAATGTCAATGGCATTATTCATAATGATCCATCCTGAGCACCACGAGCACTAATGATGTCATTCATAATGGTCCATACCATATGTCCTTAGGAACTGATGGCATCATCGATAATGGCCCATTTTAATGTGCTCCACCATTGAAAACCTTCATTGGAGATTGCTACCCTCCAATGTCATTTTAGGATCATGCAGGACTTGTAAGGGGTATCATAGGCTCTATTTGGAGCTACACTAGCTCACTAGGGGCTGCATTGGACCTGTTTTGGACTAGGCAGGCACATACAAAGGTTGCATAAGCCCACATGTTGGCCATGAATGCCCTTGTGTAGGCTTTAGCATAGGATTCATAGGTCCACATGCTAGCCATTAAGGCCCTCATGTAGGCCTTAGCCTAGGTTGCATAGGATAAAAAATGTTGATTTGCAGCCAACTACCCAATGCTCCTCTACCCAACCACATGCCCATCACCCCCTAGCGCTTAGTGCTACCTAGCACAACCTAGCACTACCTAGGCCTACTATCAGTGTTGCATCTATTGCTACCATCATTCCTACCCTATTGTTAGAAAAATTTTCTTGTCAATCAATAGAGATTTCGAGATTTCTATCAATGGATAGAAAATTCAAAATTTTTGTCAAAATACTATTAGTTTAAAACTTGGAACATGGAAAAAAATTTCAAAAAAATAATTTGAAGTGTTGGAAGGATGCAAGATAGGAATTTCATAATTAAGTGTGCTCATGCTAAAGTATTATTGGGATGGATGACCTCTTGGGAAGTCTCATTTTTCATGCCAAAAGTCTTAAAATCAAGAAGCCATAACTTTTGATTTAAGAAGCCTTAAATATGAACTTTATGATAAACCTTACAACATTCATAATAGCTTAATTATTGCATTTCATGTTATTTATTGTTATTCAATGCTTTCAATAGTTAATTAATGTTATTTCTATTAAATTGTTAATTATCAAAAAAGTAGCACACTTAGCATGACCACTTTGAGCATACGTGAAACACTTGGTAACCTAGTAATGATTAGCGTTTCGTAATCCCAGTAGTGTTACACTAGTTCAAGATGTGTTCGGCAAGTGGGAACGGATGCTAGTGTTAGGACTAGTTAGAGAATAGTTGATTAGTTAAATCAAATTAGTTACTAATTATTTCATTTCCATATTTTAAGCACCAAGAACATAAAACATAAAAATCATAGAAATCATATACCTCAAGTTTACTTAACCATACAATTATGCCTTACAAGTAAGCTTGGGAACACAATGATTGCATAACCCATCCTTGTTCTGTGTAAGCACATAAGCACTTAATCCTTGGAATTCTACTGAATTGTGCATGAACACTCATATTCATATGGTTGGGAATAGGGGTACCTTGCCACTCATCATTGGCTTCATTGCCAGGGATTTTGTTGTTTGTGTGTTGATTAGAACTTAGGAAATCCTTCCATTGTTAACATTTTTACTATTTCTTTATCTATTATATTTTGTTTGATTTACTCTCACTCATCATATAATAAGTACAAATGATGGTGGATTGTACTATAATAGTGTTGATTGCTAATGTTTGGTTCTTATCTTTGACTTTTAATGTGATGCTAAGATATGGTTCCTTTTGATAAAGTAGGTAATGAGTCCACATCATCCATTCATCCACTCAAGTCTATGGTCTCCCTTGGTTTTGGAACTGTACTGTCCCTTTTTCTAAGCAAACTTATTAATGAATTTGTGGCTTGGTATTCTTCAAACCAAGGAAAGATTCAAATGGACTGAAAAGGATGTGACTTCAAGACAGATTCAACGCATTTGTATTGGCCATGCTCTCGAGTACTTCGATGTTTTTCATGGGTCTCCACTATTCAGCTATAGACCAATATTAGGAAGTTGACTAAATCAAATAAGTCTTTGCATGGTGTGGTTCTCATTCAAAAGAAAAAAAAAACAACCTGGTGGGAATTCAAAGCACACCCCTTAGACATAATAAAGGAACATGGGCTACAAGCATTGGTTATGGCACTAGAAAGATATGTTACCCATGCCTGAAGGTTCCCTCTAGCTAAGGCCCTTTCTCACTTCTTGCTTCTCTATTCTTCTCTTTTTGGAATGGTAGTTTCTCTATAAAAGCATTCTTGTTGCTTAAGGAGGATGGGTTGGTCAAGTATGTTGATGTGAGGTCATTGGATGTGGTTAGTTTTAATTTGGATTTCGAATGAATTTTATTAAGTTACCTTAACCACACAATACAGAAGGGACTTTACACAACTTTAGTTTTGGGATCCCATTCCATTCGCTCTTCTCTTTTCATATTTCTTCCCAATATTCCACCTCATTGCCAATTTCATGATTAGTCTATATTTTGGTTGGTGCATTGTTATTCTTTGGTAAATTCTTGTGGGTAAATTCTTAATAATTATCTCTATATGCCATTTCAAGAGCCTATGGACTCTTCAATTTGTGGGTTTGTCAGGGCATAAATGGCATGAACCTGCTTTGGGGAGGATCCACTAACACTCCTTTTTGATGCAATTGTTAAGTTCTTTCCATTAAACATTTCTTGCAATCAACTATTTCTTGTTTCACCCCATCCATAACATCCATTTTTGTTTTTGTTTTATTGGCTTCACCGTGGTTATTTCTCTCATATTTCTTGTTCTTTCATTTTCCACCCTATTGCTATTGGAGGTTCACTCTTAGTCATGGGGGCTTGTTGCAAGTTTTTTCATTTCATTACTTATCTCACCCCTACACCTTGGGTAGTTATCAGCTACAAACCTCTAACCTAGTATCTGCCATACCCACAACCTAGCCAATGTGCTTCATATAGAGGCAAGGTATCAATTACATTATACCTTATCTATCCTTGCTAATTTGTGATTATGTTGTGTGTGCAAATGGTGATCATGTGAATAATGGATTGGGATAGGAGGGAGCACTTAGGATGGACTAGAGCTAGAGCATTTATGCAAGGAACACACTTAATCATGTGTCCATGGATGAATAATGGTGTGCACAATTTTGACATCGGCAACAACGCACCTCATTTTCTTTTTTTCTCTCTCTCTCTTCAAGTTGTCAAAAGAGTGTCTAGATGTCATCTATGTGTAGTGTTCACCACAGTGGTTATGAATACCAATGCTATAATATGTTTGTTGATCCATTCACTGGACACTTTGAGTCTGTCACTCCATTTTACTATCAATTGTCATTTAGTCAATAATCCCATACCTTCCCAATATTTTGTAAGGGACTCAAGGATGAGTTTTCATTCAGTCATGGAGATCTGATGAGTCACGATATTGGATCCCCAATATCGGATCTCCAATATCGGACCCTCAATATTAGATACATGATATCAGAGGTACTGAAGTGATATTGGACATGCGATGTCAAAGCCTATCTCGTTGCCTATAAATAAGAGACCAGGACACTTAGTTTAGTATTAGTTTTTTTAGTCCCTTAGCTGAACTCTTGCAATTTTTCCCTTCCAAAGTTAGAATAATTTTTGAGTGCCTGCAATAGGAGTCATAAAGTGAATGGATCTTTATTCAAGCATTGTGTACCTAAGCACACCTTATGATTAGAAATAAAGAAAAACTTTATGGTAAACCTTGCAACATTCAGAATATCTTAATTATTGCATTTCATGTTATTTACTATTATTCAATGCTTTCAATAGTTAATTAATGTTATTTCCATTGAATTGTTAATTATCAACGAATTAGCACACTCAGCATGACCACTTCAAGCATACATGGAACACTTGGTAACCCAGTAATGATTAGAGTTTGGTTATCCCAATAGTGTTACACTAGTTTAGGATGTGTTCAACAAGTGGGAATGGATGCTGGTGTTAGGACTAGTTAGAGAATAGTTGATTAGTTAAATCAAATTAGTTACTAAATTATTTCATTTCCCTATTTCAAGCACCAAGGACATAAAACATAAAAAGCATAAAAATCATATATCTCAAGTTTACTTAATCATACAATTGTGCCTTACAAGTAAGCTTGGGAAGACAATGATCGCATAACCCATCCTTGTTTTGTGTAAGCACATAAGCACTTAATCCTTGGAGTTCAACTAGATCGTGCATGAACACTTGTATTTGTATGGTTGGGCGTAGGGGTACCTCACTACTCATCAACAATGAAGCCAAAACTTAAGATAAGATACATATAAGAGATTATCTCAAGCTCTCTCAAGTGCTCTCCCTAGCCTCTCATTATATTCTTCTTGCATAGGCTTACAAAAGACCAACGTTCTTTCTTAGACTAGCCTTTCCTTCATACTAACCTACTTTCTCTGATTAACCTCAAAAAACATAGGCCTTGATTACTTTTTTATATCTTTTGAAGTAATATTTCATATTTCCTCTAGATTAGAATTCAATTTGAAGTTTATTGAAATCTATATAAGATGTCTTGAACAAGTAGGAGGCATATTGCTCAAGTGTAGAGATGTTAGAAAAGATGTCTTGAATCTAGCTAAGATGCCTTTAGTCTAGCTAATATGTATTTTCTAAGATATATTAAGAGTGTGGAGATGTCTTGAATATAGCTAAGACATCTTAAATGCAACTGAGACATCTCACCTACCAAGTTTAAATACAAAGATGCTTGTCTTAAGGCTTGAAACCTTTGGAGGCCTCCAAAGAAGTCCCATAGATCCTAGAATATCCTAAACTCATTAAAATGAGTCCAAAAAACATCCAAACATGCTAAAACGTTAGGGGAAAATCCCATCATTAAAGATATGTTACATTGGCATGTTTGATGTCCACATTAGCACCCTTCCCCTTTAAAAAACCTCTTGATTACCATACAAGAGGTCCTTACACTTGGAATAGTTGTTGCCCCCTTACATAGGCCATAATTCACAAACAAACCTAAGCACAAAACACATGGAATGGTTAGAGCTCATAACATTTTGTCTCTACTGTTAAAACTTATTTCACAAATACATAAATATACAACATAACGTATGCATGACAGACATAAACACACATACATATACAAACAAGGCATACTCATTCAAGATACATTGAAAATTCCATATGGTTTGGGTGATGTCCTCATCTCTCCCATCCTTAAAATGTCATGCTTAATTACCTTTCATAAGCTAGAAGGCATCATGCCCCCATGACTCAAGACCATCTCACTTAACACAATAAAGAATACTTAATGCATTAAAATGATGAAAATGAGTTACAATTAAGGTTTTTATTTTGAGCTTCTCTTGCTCATGAAGGCTTTTCCTCATGTTCCACCATTATTTCCTTCATTTTTTCATCTCTTTGTAATGCCTCCTTTACATCACCATGATGACTCAAATCTACAACAAATGAAGATTAAAAAAAAATTAAAAGGATTAGGCTTCCTTCATCCAACATCTTTTCTTCCCTTCATTTTCATCATCTTTACTTCTATTTGGTGTTTGGAATACAACCACATAGTTTTCTTTTACCATTAGCACCACAAAAACTTGAATTACCTTCATTTTCCTCATCCATTTCACAACCAAGATAAGAACATTCATTAATATCAATGTTTTGACCAATATTAATAATGATATTCTCATAATGACTATGCCAATAGCCATCATCATTAGGAAAATAACTAATAATAGTCTTCCTCTTTCTAATAATGGCATCAAAAGTCACAACATAACTCTCATTCTCATCACAATCATCACAATGATCATGATGCTCATCATTACCATTGAACAAACCACTACCAATCTGAAGTGAAATACTAGCATCCATCAAACTATCTTCAACATAAGAAACATTACTATCATCAATAAGGTAAAGCATATACTCACTTACCTCTTCATGGCTTCTCTCATCCATCTTTGATTCAACTTAATCTTCAACATGTGGCTTTCTAATCTTAACAAATCCTGAAGGTTCAAGATCCCAAATAGGAGCTTTCAATTCCAATGTATTTTACTCATCAAAGGAATCACAAACAAGCATTTCATCCTATTTTGGAGGTACTAACTCAAAAGGTAGACTCTACTTCATGGATTTAACATCAAATTCATCAAAAACATCATCAAAGTAATCATTCTTCCATATACCTTGGCTAGAAAACTCATCTCTTTCTATTTAGATAGTTTGAACTTGGCTTAGAATCTCTTTTCTCTTTCCACATGATATAGAACAACTACAAAAATAATGAGTTTCATACCTTGTATTGCTACCTTCGATCTTCCTTGAAGAAGTCCCTTAATCTTTGTCACTCCTTTTTCTTTGATCTCTTATCTCCCATGACTTATGAGATAGGAACTCTCCTTGATCAGTAGCATACACCATCTTGAACTTTGAAGATCTCTTGGTCCCTTTTATGAAGCTCTTGGTTTCCTCTTTTAAAACCTTTGAGTATTCAACACTCCTTTACTCAATAATAGATACTTGAGAACTCATTTTTTCATTGATCTCTACTTCACCTAATCATTCATCTTCTTCATTTTCCCATTGTCTAGAAAATACTCTCTTAATTCTCATAAAAATAATGCCCACGTTAGTCTTGAATTTCTCCATATTTCTTCTTCTTGAAGTTTTTTCAAAAATTTCTTGGTTCTTGTAGGCCTTAACTTTTAGAAGAACTTCTTGCATTTCAACCACAAATGTCTTAAAGGATCCTTTTAGCTCTTGAAGCTCTTGATTTATCTTCTTCTTAAGAGCCATACTTCTAATAGGTCTAAAGGTAATATTTAAGGCAATAAGATTATATTCAAATTAAAATGAAAAAATATCCATAACAATGTTTCTTTCATTCAAATAAAACACCTTGCTTCAACATAAAAGTGTCAATTTGAAGCCATTCACTTCAAGCCCTAGCATTTCAAATAAATTGGTGCTCAAAAATCATAAAAGAAACCTAATCTTACAAGATCAAAGCAATCTTCACCAATCTTAGGTTTTCCAAATACTAAGTGGTTGTAAAGCCTCAAAATTCTTCAAAATCTTAATGAATATTAATATTTTAGATATGGATTTTACCAAACTAGGTCCTCCAATACTAATATGATGTGGAGCCTTCCTCAATAGACTCCAAAAGGACCCATGCCACAAGCTTCCTAAGAAAAATTCAACTTAGAAGTAATTATAAGATAATTAATTGGAGAAACTTATCTTTTTTATTAGAAAAGTCTAAAAATTTAGAGAATTACATCAAATATGAGAATCCAAACTCAACTCACAACTCTTCTCGAAGATGTTAAAGGCCACACATGTTTCTTCTCAATCCTTAATTGCTCACAATGAAGCCAAAGCTTAATGCAAGATAGTTATAAGAGATCCTCTCAACCTCTCTCAAGTGCTTTCCCTTCACTCTCACTCAATTCTTCTTGCACAACCTCATAAAAGATCAACCTTCTCTCTTGGACTAGCCTTCTCCTAGAGACTAACTTGCTTTCTTTGATTAGCCTTCCCAAACATAGGCCTCTGCTACCTTTCTATAGATTTCAAAGTAACCTTTCATCTTCCATCCAAATTAGAATTTAATTTGAAGTTTATTCGAATTTGTATGAGATGTCTTAGAGAAGTAGAAGACATATTTCCCATGGGTAGATATGTCAAAGGAGATGTTTTCAATCTAGCTAAGACATCTTAAGTCTAGCTAAGAGATCTTGGAATCATGTGATACATCTTGTTTGAGACATCTTAAAAGTTTGGAGACATCTTAAATGTATTTGAGAAGTCTTGGATATAGCTAAGATGTTTCACCTACCAGGGATAAATTCAAAGATGCTTGTTTTGAGACTTGAAACCTCTAGATGCCTCCAAACAAGTCCCCATAGATCATGAAACCTCGTAAAATCCTTGAAATGAGTTTTAAACACCTTGAAACATACCAAAAACTCAAGCAAAAATAACCATCATTGTAGAGATTCTACAATGGCCTATTTGATGTTCCCATCAATTACCCAAAATTTTGGAAACATATTCAGATTGTAGGGATAACACAACCTTCCTTTTGATAGGGTTAGCAAAAATAGTAGCCTAGTTTTATTATATGAAGAATAGGTTTTTCAAATCATTTAACAACCAACTAATGATCCTCATAATCTCATTGAGATGATATATTCTTTAGGAATAAGTATATGACTCACTAATATCATATGCTTATTACTACTATTGCAGCCTTCATTACCTTAGGCATTCATTGATGCCTACAACATCCTTAGTTAGTGGTGGTGGTGGTGGAGGTGGTGCCTCTTCTTAGAACTTGGATGATATCCTCTTTTATTATTTCCTATTAGGATGTAGAAAGAAACATTTGAAGTATGTATTTAACATAGTAGGTAATCCCTCCCATTTTACATAATTTTTTTATTAAGTAGGAAAAGGAGAGTATCTTCTTGCCTTTCTAATTCTTCTTGAATCTCTTATCAATTTCCAAGAAGATCAATTGAGATTGGTTAACTAGAAATTTTTTATTAAGAGTTGTACACATCTTAGTAAAGAATGATGTGACCTTACTAGCTCATACCATTAGATTAATATGGTACACCACTATCTTAAAATATATCTTCTCAAAATTAGTCAAGTTATCATACACTTTATGGTCAACTCCATAGCACCTCTAAGTCCATTCTTTTTCTGCTTCTACATCAAACTACAAAGAAATCTATTCAATCTTTTCCCCACATTGGATAATCTTAGGCCTCTACTATGGCCTTCATTGAGTAGAAAATGGTAATATCCTTTATCTTTATCATAGCATCTTCTTGGTAATTATTCTAAAATATAAGTCTTACCAAGATATCATTTTCCATTTTTGGTAATAGTAAGCCAAATTTAAGATGTCTGCAACTATGTATAAGCCTCCTCAAGTGCAAACTCCAAGAATGGTTTAAATTTTGATACCTAGAGAACTATGCTTTGAACCTTCTTGCCTCAAACCATTTTTAGGAAAGTCTCCATATGTGTAACCTTAAGGCCTGGCATGGGTCTAGGTACTTCATCTTACCTCAGTTGCTTTATTTATATGATAGGAATCTATTAGATAGATTTCACCTCAAGATCCTCCTTTACTGATCCTACTATGTGTGTATCCTCTACTCCTCCTTTACTGATCCTACTATGTGTGTATCCTCTACTATTTTTTTCACTTAATATTGTTAGTGTTGCTATTCTTGGCCTCTTCTTGGGTACTTCTTCCTTAGTTGTGATAGTCTACACACTTGAGGACATCACTTTAGTATCATCTACAATCATATAGATTATCATCAATTAGCTATGCCAGCGTGAGTAGAAGAATTGATACACTTCGATCATCTATTAGTTAGCTTAATTTAAAAAAAGTCTCTCTATTGTTCATAAGTACACAGTATTATGATTCTAAAATCTTAAGATAGCTAAGAATTTTTAATTTTATTCATTTTTATATTATTTTTATTTCTTAGATTAGTTTACATACCTTATCTATTTACCATGAGGTGTTGGAGATTTTTAAAGATTCTAATGTACGTGTCTGCATGACATAGAGCTAGAAGCTTACAAAATTGAAAACAAGTGAAATTAGATTTATAGATATTACTATATTTTCTGTAGAAGGCTCTATGATTAGAAACCTAAAAAAACCCCACACATTCAAAGGAAAATAACAAAAGGTTGGCTAATGGTCTTGTGTAAATATAATATTTTTATAATGCATCAATGAAAATGTAGAGACATATCTAATTGTGTTGATGCAATGAAAACTTAAGAAATCATAATTCTAAGGATAGAGATTTGACACTTGATGTTCATAAGAAGATGAAATGAACAATGAGGAATGGATTTAACTTGAAATTACAACTCAAGGATTTGAGCATGTGGAGTTGGAGTATAAACTAGATGTTCAAAAGTTATACAAGTTGGCTCATACTCTTAATGTTCTTATATAATAATTTTGCAATGTATCTATAGGAACATTGGAAATGGAATATCAATTCAATCTACATGCCACCTCCACATAATAATTATCTTTGGAATCCTACACTATACAAAATAAAATCATCAAATAAGTGATTACATGTAGTAGTGAGGTAAATAATGGAATAATAATGGACTAGAGAAAAAAGGGACGTGATATAATTTATGATGTCTATAATAGGTCCTTGTATTAAATGTGATTAAAATGACTATTATACCTATCCATCCATGTTTCAGACCAAATCCATATCTTTTCCAATGATATCACATTACCTCTTCCGAAACATACAATCATAGGACCAACACAACCCTATGAAAACATCACTACTTAAGAAAAGGAAACAAGAAAGAATTTTTAATTACGTAATTACTTAAACATTAAGTATTTTTATGAAACTTGGTGATTAGTTAGAGGGATGCCATCAAGCACGGATAACATATCTTTCTAGCCACATAGCGAATGCTAATCCCATTAGAGGATTACCTTTAGGCATGGATATCATGTCTTTCTAGTCACATAATAGGACTAGTTCAAGAGATCTTTGGGATTCCTAAAAGTATCCTACCTTTAGGCATAGGTAACATGTCTTTCTAATGGTAACCTAGAAATCAATTTTTCTATTAATTAATTAATTAATTACTTATGCTTTCTGTACTAGAGGACTACCTTCAGGCATGGGTAACATGTCTTTCTAGTGACATGACAAGAAAACACTTATTCAAGAATTTGATTTTATCAAAAGTAAAACATGAGTAATGAAATAAATACATGGATTAGTAAGACCCCTAGAGAAAGTATAAGGGATCAACAAATCTACTTGATGTCATGCCCTTTTTCACTTTCTCTTGGTCCTTCTCTCTTTTCTCAAGGCATAAAGATCAAGAGTTAATTTTAGTTTTAATGTGAGAAGAACCATACTTCTTTCATGATGAATATTTTTTATTTATTAAAATTATAGGAATGGATAATGTGATATTAATATTTTATACAATTTCTTTCCCAATCATCTTGTTGGTATAGAGAATAACCTAAACAACAATGTTGGCCTATATATAAATGACAATCGGTATTAATGCTAATAGAAAAATAAAAATTAAATGAAGTTAAATTAAATACTTGAAAAAAAATGACTCAATATAGAAAAATTATAAAATAAAATGAATAATTACAAGAAATAGAAAACATATTAAGAATTAGAAAAAATGAAAAGAAATTGTAAAACAAAAAATTGAAAAACTATTTCTTCACAAAAAATTATACCAAATGGGTATCTCCACCATAACTAGATTGAAATGTAGAGATACAAAAAATGGAATAATCTTGGCCATGTGTTGAGATTTCAATAAACTTCTTAGCTACTAGGAAATCCTTAAAGGATTTAATTTGTTATGTGTTGATCAAAACTAACTTATCTAGAAAATCAAGTGGTAAATCTTTATTGCACCTAATAAAAAGTGGAGTGAGTAATGTAGGAAGCTTTCCACAATGTTTGGAATTTTATTTATTGAGGTACTAAGGATGGTTGAACTTAGAAGGAGGGATGAATAAGTTTCCCAAATATAAAATTCTTTAACACAAAGAATACACCACTTTTTACTTGGTTCCCCAACTTGGGTACTCCACACTTGGAGGGCAGTTTACTTGCACAACTCTGGACTTGGTTCTCTAAAAATATGGATTGAAGGATACCATACCCTATACAAGCTCTAAGATCCCCTCTAGAGTGATTCAAACTTCCAAGGTTCCAGCAAGTTTAGAATGTGTTTTCTAGGATCCCACAACCTTTACAACTTGAGCTTCACTCAAGAGTGTTGTGGTGCTACACCAACACTCAATCCTATAGGATTCCAAAAAGCTCAAGGATGATGCCTTCTTGCAAGAAGTACATCAACCCTACAAGGCAACAAAAGAGAAACAAGAATTACAAGAAAATGATGCAATTGATTTACTAGTCCTTGTACTTTGAGATACAACACAACTAATCACATAAAATAGTATAAAAGATAGTACAATGAAGTACACAAAAACAATAGAATAATATGCATAATTATTACTTGATGTTGACACTTTCACACAAATCTTGCACATTTCCAAAGAGAATGAAGTCTTCTTATAGCCTTGATGTTTCTGAAATCACCTCAAATGTTGTGCAATGACTATCTAATGGCTAGGGAAGATGTCTTCTTTGAGATTGAAATGTCTCATTATTTAGACTTGAAATCTAGATAGATGTCTCACATCCAAGGGAGACATCTTCTAGGAGACATCTACATGTAGATGTCTTCTCTTGTTGGTAGATGTCTACTATTTTTCCAAGATGTCTTCTTTGGTTCTTCTATACTTCAGCCAATATCTCTTTTGCTTCTTGTAGACATCTTCTCATATTTTGGGCTTTCTTTCCCAAGGCTCGCTAGCCTTTGATCTTTGATTTCCAAGGCTTTCTTTTGTTAATTTGACTCATCCCAAATCTAGGGAACTCATCATTTTTCTATAGTCTTCAACTTTATCCTTAGTCCCACTTTCCTAATGAATTCTTTTTCCAAGTTCTTTTGAGTCCTTGTAGTTCTCTCTTTGACATATTAATGTAGATGTCTTCTTCCTTAAGTCTTCATTCATGTTCGGTGGGTTCTTATGGTTTCCACTCTAACATCTCTTTGTAGATGCCATCTGTTAAGCTCTCCTTCATGTCCTGCAAAAGCATCACACTCCACAAAAACTTATACTCTCCATTTTCTTTAAGTTTTTGACATACTAGAAGGTCAACAATATCCCCATTTTTGGTGATGTTCAAAACTTAAGAAAATGGATTAGCAGTTTCTAGAAAGCACCAAGACATATATTCTTAGTTTTTCTTATAACATCAATCATGTCACACCATAATACAGTATCAACCATGTCAAATCAACCTAACTCTTCCCCTTTTTGTACAACATTAAAAAGGAGTGAAGATAGAGTTGCAAATGATCATAATAAATGCATATGAACTTCAGAATGCTATAGATGTAAACATGATTGCTAAGGAAGAACAAATAATTAAAAAGAACACATCACTGAGCATTGATAGAATACAAATAATCAAACCAAATTAGTGTTGTGCCTTATCTATTCACAGTAGAAGGGTAGAAAAAAATGAGGTACAACCCTCATAGTTAAATTTCAAAGATGGAAGTTTAGCATTGAAGATCATACAACTTTTCTTTGAGTTAATAACCCATTAGTAATAAATGACCAATACTCATAGAATTGTCTAATATTCTCCTCCTTTTGACATAATATGATAAAGCATAGAAATTTTAGGGTAGGTAAAATATGCATATTCAATCTTTAAGAAAAAGCAAGATACCTTATTATATCAAAAGATCAAATAATCATTTAAATGAGAACGAATTTTTTACAAAAAAGTCAAAAGCTAATATAAATAAGAATATATATATATATATATATACCTCACTTCCTACCAAAAGAGATCATGAATACTTGTTCCAGTTCTAATATTTCATTGAACACTAAGATCTTCTAAGATGAGAAATATTTGCAATAAGGGCCTTTGGTACTTAAGATGATGTAGTCTCAACATACAAAAGGTCAAACATTACATCTTTAATATAAAGCTCATAAGTAGATTCATATAATGTTCAAGATCTTGCACTAAACAAAATTGCATCTTTAGGTAAGGTTTTTCTCTTTAAAGTTTCTACTTTTATTTGCAAAATATTACCAAATTAATAAGATCTTCCTTACTCATTTTCAGCTAAGGGTAATAGAGTGGAATGTCTTGTTCCTTGAGTATCTTTTGGTGAAGATCTCAAAAGACTCCCCCTATGTTAGTGGCCTCTTGGATGATAAACAAGGATTAAGAACATACTCCCCCTACATATGTATAGATTCTTGTGGTCTCTTTGAGAAAATTTTCAATTATCTACGTCTTTTCATTTTTAGGTGCTGCTATCTATAAAATATCCTTACCAAAATATTTTTGACAAGACCAAGCATCAATTGTATTTTGATCATCATGAAAATAACCAAATTTTTGTTTACTATCATAATTTTTACAAACAAATAAAATATTTTTGTCATGAATGAGATTATCAAACCTAACTATGCTTGAGCTTGTATCCTCCTATGAGACTTTCTCTATATTCTTTGGTTGTGTTTCAAGAGTCTCTCCTTCTTCAAAATTTCTGCAATCCTAATTTAAAGGGGTTATTTTTTGAATCTCAACCTTTATGTCTAATATTTCTTCCTTTAATTCAATTTCAATAGCATCAAGCTTAGTATTTAAGAATTTCTTTATCTTTCTTAGCAAATAATGTAGAACAAGAATTTCTTCTCTTAGTTCACTATACCTTTTAACATACTTACCATCTCATTCAGTAGTGTATAGTGAATTTTTGTCTATAAGAGCCATGCATATGAGATGAGAATCTTTGGTAGAGTTGTCTACTTCTTCTTCACTTTGCTCACCATCATCCCAACTTGTATAGAAGTTGGCCCTTTTCAACTCCTCATCATCTCTATCCTTTCGTTGTCATCTGCTATTATTAGGATATCCAAAGGCTAGATGGACTCTTCTACCACATACTCAACATTCTATAGATGAAAAATCAAAATTGGAATTGAAAAAAAATTACTTCTTTCTTTACCTCTTTCCTTACCTCTTTGTTGATTGAAGCGCTTGCCCCTTTTTACCATTAGTCTTTGTAGCCCTCTAGAGAGAAGAGCTATCTCCTCCTTGTTGCTTACATATTTCTCATTAGGTTTCTTTTCCTTGGTGCTTGCTTTTAGGGCAATGGCCTACCTCTCTTGAATGGATCCTTTACAAATGAGATTCATTTCATAAGCAATGATAGCACTTTGAAGCTCTTCAAATTTTAGTTTTAAAAATTTCCTAATTTCATCCATCATAGTCACCTTTGTTCTAAATTCTGATTGTAACATCCTAATCATTTTTATAATAAGATTGCTTTCTAGAAATTATTTACTAGTACCTCTAATGGCCACAACAAGATCATTTTCTTTAGAAAAATAGTCTTTTATTTTCTCTCCCTTCTTTCATCCTAAGCTTATTATACTCACTTTGCAAAACTAACAATTTAGATTACTTAACTATAGATGTTCCTTCATAAGTAGCCTCTAATGTTTTCCAAAATTCTTTGGCCATTTTACATCCCACTACTCTATTAAAATTTAATTTATTCAAAGCATAATATAAACAATTTTTTGCTTTAGACTCAAACATGTACTTATCTTTTTCTTCTTGACTCCATTTTTTTCAGGCTTGATGGCTCCTGTTGTGCTATTGATAGGTGTTGTGTAGCCTTCAACAATAGATTCCCAGACTTCAAACTTCATAGATTTGAAGAAGCCTTGCATCCTCACTTTCTAAAATGTGTATTCAAATCCATTGAACATGGGTGGCTTTGTGTACAAACTTCCCTCCATTATTCACTCTTGAAGATGATGTAGAACTAGTTAATGAAGAAGAAAAAGTATCAGGCTCTAATACCACTTGAGGATCATTGAACTTAGAAGGGGGGATGAATAAGTTTTTCAACTATAAAATTCTTTAACATAAATCACACCCCAATTTTTGCTTGGTTCTCCAACTTGGGTATACTACACTCATAGGGTAGTTCACTTGCATAACTTTGGACTTGTTTCTCTCAAACTATGGTTTGAAAGGCACCACATCCTATACAAGCTCTAAGCTCTACTATAGAGTGATTTGATGCTATGAATCCACTCAACCCCACAAGGTTCCAACAAGCTTAGAATGTGGTTTCTAAGATTCCACAACGAGTGTTGTGGTGCTACACCAAAACTTAATCCCATAGGATCCCAATAAGCTCATGGACAATGCCTTCTCACAAGAAACACATCAACCTCGTAGGGCAACAAAAGAGAAACAAGAATTACAAGGAAACGATGAAACTGATTTGTTGGTCCTTGTAGTTTAAGGTAAAACACAAATGATCACTTACAATAGCACAAAAGATTATACAATGAAGTATATAAAAATAATAAAATAATATGCACAATGATTACTTGATGTTGACACTTTCTTGCACATAAAACTTTCACATTCCTTAAGATAATAAAGCCTTCTTAGAGCCTTAATTTCTCCGAAGTTACCTTAGAATTTATGCAACAGCTATCTACTGGCTAGGGAAGATGTCCTCTCTGAGATTGGGATATCTTAGTATTCAAACCTAAAAACTAGGTAAATGTCTCACACCCAAGGGAGAAATCTTCTAGAAGACATCGATATGTAGACATCTTCTTTTGTTGGAAGACGTCTCTTATTTTTCCAAGATGTCTTATTTGGTTCTTTTGTACTTCAGCCAAGATGTCTTCTACTTCTTTTAGAGGTCTTCTTAGCTTTTTGGATTTGCTTCCCAAGGCTTTCCAAATTTTGGGCTTTGATTCCTGAGGCTTTCTTTCATTGATTTGGCTCATCCTTGATCTAGGCAACTCATCATTTTGCTATAGTCTGCAACTTTTTCCTTGCTCTTACTTTTCTAATGAAGTCTTTGTCCATTCTTCTTGAGTCCTTGTAGTTCTCTCTTTGACATATTAATGTAGACATCTTCTTCCTTGAGTCTTCATTCATGTTTGGTGGATCCTTGTGGGTTCCACTCTAACATCTCTTTGTAGATATCATCTCTTAAGCTCTCTTTCATATCATACAAAAGAATCACAGTCCACAACAAATTATATTCTCTATTTCCCTTAAGGTTTTGATATATCAAAGGGTCAACAAGAACATGTGTGGGATTCTAGTAGAGAACCTTATCTCCTAGTTGAAAATCCATTTTTCATATTCTAGTGTCATGACATTGTTTAATATATGCCTTGTGTACTTCATTCATTATGTGCACTTCTTTTCTATTTTCATCTATCATGTTAAAGTTCATAAGAAATTATTTTTATGCTAGATTAATGTTGAGGTTAATTTCACAAGTTGTATACAGTGTGTATAATTCTATTTTTATTGGAATTTTTAATAGCTTACCATACACCAACTCATAGGTAGAGTAGCCAATAGGGAGTTTTCAAGTTAAGCAAAAGATCCATAAGACATCAATAATTTTCATGCTTTTGAATCATATATACCTAATAATAGTATTAGTAAGGATTTTCATGATTTATCTACATAGTAACCTCCACATGGTATGTTGTATGCATTTTGGAGAATTTTAGTTTGATCTTCATCATGCATGCACCATAACAAGAAGCCATCTATGCAAATATTATAGAGGTTTCCCTCTATCTCTATATAATTTTTAACTCAATAAGTGAAGTGTTGTTTTCTCTTCCTCTTTCATTTAGTAGGGATCTTATATTTAAGTAAATATTAGAGGAATTCTATGTATCATTATTTAGCTACTTCTTTTATGCTCATTATTGCCTTTGCAAGAAAAAAAACTATCAAGAAATTGATCAGACATAAGCTCTTCATTAGCTTTTTTATTCCATCTTAACTTATACAAATTATTTACAACAACATTTTTGGCTTCCTTTTTATCAATTATCATAAGAGAAAATCCCTACAAGATTACCAACCACTATATGATATAGGGGGCTAACTATTGGCTTGGTCATAAGAAAGCATATTACAAACTATATACATAATGACTGAGTATCCAAGCACATAGTATCTAAATTTCTCTAATGCATATACCACTATCATTAGTTCCTTCTCTATTATAGTTTAGTTTAGCTATGCACCTACAATACTCTATCTTGTATAATGTATATAGTGTAAATATTTTTGTTCATTCAATTATTTAAGCATAGCTTCCAAAGCAAAGTTGGATGTGTCTATCATGATGTGATATGATTTGGACCAATTAGGAGGTTGTAGAATTGTATTTTTCATAATTTTTAATTTTAGGAGTTACAATGCATTCTTGTATTCCTTGGTCCATTCAAATGATACATCCCTCTTTATTAGCTCTACTAATGATTTGGTATTCTTGAAGAAATTCTCAATAAATATCCTATAGTAGCCTATGTATGCAAAAAATTATTAGACATATTTTACTAATTGTAATTATTATGTTATTCCTTAGATCATTCTTATATTTATTGGACCCATATCAATTTCTTTTTATGAAATTTGGTGCTTCAAGACAATATCCTCCTAGACCATGAAATGGCTCTTTTGCCAATTAAGATCAAGATTTGTCTTCACATATCATTTCAACACCTACTCTAGATAATTTAGTGCTTACTCAAAATCTAATCCATAGATGGAGAACTCATCCATAAAGATCTCCACATTACTACCCATCTATTATTGGAAGATGCCAACGACAAGGTATTGGAAATTTGTAGGTGCATTACATAGGCCTAGGGTCTCTTCTTATATGCAAACGTTTACTAAGGACTTGTAAATGTTGTCTTAGCCTAGTCTTCTGGGGCTATTTGAAATTGATTGTAGCTATCGTAGCAATCTAGAAAACTATAATATTTATGATCTATGATGGCATCCAGCCCTTGATCCATAAATAGTAATAGAAATTTATTCTTAAATATTACCATGTTCAACAAACTAAATTTAATTCAAATCCTCCAATGTGCATCTTTCTTAGGCACAATAATAAGTTTGCTAACCCACTTACTATCTACTATAACATAGATAAATCTATCTCAAAAACTTTTATACCTTCTTCATTACTACTTGCTTTAGTTTAGGATTCAATCACCTTTGTGGATATAGCTCAACCTTAATGGTAAATTCCATGTATATTCTATGTTGGCATATGCATGGATTAATACTCGTGATTTCATCATATCACTAGGTAAAAGTTATTGATCATTTGTTTATCACTTTTAAAAAAAAATTTGTTTCTTTATAAGCTAGGCATTTATGATTACTAGTTTATCATTCTTCAAGAATACATACTCCAAGGATTTTGGTAATATTATTAGATCTAAGGATTTTGGTTCAAATACTCCAAGAATTTTCAAATCTTCCCAAACTAACTCTACTTTCATCTCAAGTTCTGTACCTAAGTGTTGGTAGCTAAGATTCTTCATTTCTTCCTTTTTCTCAATGTAAGCCCTTACAAGAACTTCTATTATTTTCATTCATACTGTAGATTTGAAGTAATCATTTAGTATTGATGAGTGGCGAGGTACCCCTACACTCAACCATACGAATATGAGCGTTCTCACATGCGATCCAGTCGAACTCCGCAGACGGACTAGTTGTTGCACCTAGACAGTTATCCTTAGGTCGTAGTTCATTGTCTTCCCACCTGAACTAGTATTATATTTTTCACGTATGGTTTAGTCCAGAGTGAGGTGTATGATGTGTTCTAACCTAATGCTACTCCTAAAGGCATTGGAAAGTAATATTAACTAAGCTAAGCTAGGAGGAAAAGGGTAAGAGAATCTAATCTAGCCTAAGTGCGAAGAGCAACCAATTCCTTGATCAACCGTACACATCTTGGACCTCGTGCACAACTACCACTGGGATTACCAAGCGTAGATCCTAGGTACGCCACTGGGATTACCAAGCACAAATCCTACATACGCCACTGGGTTACCAAGCGTAGATCCTAGATATGCCACTGGGTTACCAAGCGTAGATCCTAGATACGCCACTGGGCTACCAAGTAGTCATACTTAAATGCTTGAATCAAGTCATACTCGTTCCACATTCTAGGAGTTTAAGGGTGAGAGAGAAAGCAGTAAATAACATTAAATAAATAAACAAACAAACAAATAACAAAGTGAATGCTGCAATGATGAAGTAATCTCGATCTTTATTGCTGATCATGTGCATGGCCAAGTACGTCACACTCGAATAGAGACACCATACAATTACATTCACCACACTGCAGGCAGACATGGAAAAATAATCTAACTCTGGAGGGATCAAACTACCAAAGCTTCGCTACTTCTAACTCCTAATACCAAACAAGGGAGAGCCGCCTCTTATTTATAGATATGGCAGCGCACTGCGATATCGCATACGCGATATCGCAGGGGAAGACGCAATATCGCGTATGCGATATCGCGGGGGATGCAATATCGCGTCGGCTGCGATATCGCGTACTCGATATCGTGGCCCATACGATATCACAGCTACTAATATAACAGGTCTGATATATCATAGCTAGCAAATTCATGACTCATCATACCCCCACGACTGAATGAAAACTTGTCCTTGAGTTACAGAGAGAACAAGCTTCATTAATTACACAGTATAAGTATGGGATTATTTACTGACTAGAATGGATTCATGTTGCAGTGTGAAGTGAGACACAACACAAAAGAAAATCTTATGAATACAAAATGATGAAACTCATGTAGTTTCTTGTGGCGGTGGCTCCTCCATGGGTGTCTTTCCCTTTTCTTTCGCTCCAAGCTTTGAAGCTTGATGGCATTGAAGTACGTCCTGGAGCTTCTCCTCTTGTAAGGCCTTGAGCAGCTTGGTGTGTGTGTAAGTTTGCACTTGTTTCATAGAGACAGCCTAGTTAGCGTTCTCTTTTTCTTTCGCCACCCCTTTATTATCTGTCAATAGTTTATTAAGTTGCTCAGTTCTAAAAGTGTCTAGCTAGTTCTGAGCAACCTTTGGCCCTGTATTCGAAAGGTTTAATACTTTCGAAATAGCTTGAATAGAGAAATCAATATCACACCACAAATGTTAACCATGGTGCCTTCTTCTTTATTGTGCCAAAATTGGTACATTTCCCCTAAGTACCTGGCACCACTTTCAGAGAGGGTATCTCCTGCTTCTGCCTACCCAGACTGTACAGTAGGAGGATCTTCTTGATGAAAGTTGAATGACTGTTCCTCCTGTTCTGCATGTTATCTAGTAGGATCTTGTCTTCCACCTTTTCGAGATCGTTTTATTGCACCTTCAGCAGGACCTTCATGTTATCCATGTTTTGGGGCCATCTGCAATCACACGGGACCAATTGTTAGTAAGGTTGTTACCAAAGTTAGGTTATACCTTACTGCTTGCCTTAATAGATTTACTTTATTTCCATGTGATGTTAATTATTGGAAGAACATGTCCCTAAAAGATTATAGTGTTGAGTCCTCTTTTCGTAGGTGGTTTCCAAATTTAATTTTTCTGGTATAGCTAAGGGGGTGAAATTGTTTTTGACACATTCTATTCTTAATTTTAGAACTAATTACCCTTAAAGATGTCCTTTGGACGATGATGAGTTTCAAGAAATTCATATGCACTATTCAACATGTGCCCCCTTCCCCACGACTAAGCGGACACTCCTGGGTCAAGTAGGTTCAAACGAAATGAAAATTCGAGTACCAGCGAGTGAGTTATGGATATGGAAGCAAGGGATGTGCAATCAAAAGTTGTAAAGAGAAATTTGAAAAACTTCTCCTATGTGAACAGTTGCAAATAATGTTGATTAGCACAGCGGGGTCATGTATATATATTTTTATTGAAGTTAGGGCACTTAGAGAATGTACTAAATTTTTAATATTTCTTTGAAATTAAATAATATAAACTAAGGACATCTGAGCGATTGTTAAAGGGTTCNAGGGTAAGAGATTGTGTGTTCTAGCTAGAGAATTAATGAAGATTACAACAAAATTACACAAGTGGGTCCTCCCCAAAGCAGGTTTCAACCTATTATGCCCTTGTGTAATCACACTTAAAGTATCCGTGGGCACTAGAAGGGTTAATTGTAATCTGCACTAACTCCACAAAACACACACATGTAAATATCACTAGAATGAGATGAAAATTTTATGTTACATGGGTCACGAGCTACAATTACATGAACAGTGAGGTGAGACAAAGTATAGAAAGGGATAGTAGAGATTGGGATATGAGGTATCTGACCCAGGGCACAATGAATCCTGTGTGTAAAGCATCATTAATGTTTCATTAACCCATCTTTCCAAGATCAGGACCAAGTTCATCCTTCTAATTAGTGACATCGCATTATTTCATCCCATGATAAACAACTATGAGAGTACCATAACAACAAGGCGTACGATCACTTGGCATTTAGTACAAGGGAGGAGTGATTTTTGTTTTATGGCACTTCCTTTTTCTTTTTCTCTCTTTTTTTTTCTTTTCACTTGACTAAATCCAAAGAAGCTGCCAACCTTCAGACATGGGTGCATGTCTTTCTAGTGGGACCCCCTAGAACAACGTTTGATTCTTCAGTGCCCTTTTCGATTACTCTTACTCCCATTTTTCATTAGATCTACAAGGATCTTAGTACAACCATATTGCATGATAACTCCCACAGATGTCACCAAAGAAAATCCACAAGTTCCCTTGATGTCACACCCTAATCATTCCCTCTTGGTCCATCCTTCTTCATTCTGGGTACAATGAACACAAAATTAATTTTAAGTTTTAGAAATTTCAAGAATATCACTGTACCCATGAACAAACCCTCTTATTTATAGAGTGGATGACTGGATGTAGTGGGCTCACTGTTTCAAATAATTGATCACTCATGACTTAATAACATAAAACACACCTCAACCAACAATCAACATGAGTGTTTTATTCGTAGATGAGATTACTTACAAAAATGTGAAGATACAAAATACACAAAAAGATAAAACAAAAAGTTGAAAAATGAAAAACTGAAAAACAAAAAGTTGAAAAATTAAAGAAAATGAAAAATATTTATTAATCCTGCTTCTCATTGAAATAGGGGATATCCCCCATAACTAAACGGTTGAGTATGGAAAGGATTAATAAATGGGACATAAGGATCCTTGCATATTGGAAGTATTGAAACCGGTCTATACTTATCCCCTTGGATTTCACACACTTCATAATAAGCATAGTGGGGCACTTCATACGATGTAGTTCCCAGATAACGAGTTGAGCCACTATGATGTTGGTGACCGTTAGATGGTATGCAAGGATTAGGATGATGCCTCCCATGGTTGTGTTCATTGGGTTGTATGGTTGTTGGAGTGTAAGTTCGTGGCCCTGATGAAGTTACATGAGGCATTGGGTTCAAAGGTAAGGGTGCACCACAGGGTTGGACTTGTGCTAGGTTGGAAGGTGTAGTGGCCTCAGAATTGTGTTATCCCTTCATACAACCATGTTTAAAGAAAGGATGCTTTTGATGTTGAGGAGGCTCTTCACTGCTGTTAGTAGCAGTAGCACAAGTGTTCTTCGTGGGTTGCAGTGGTACAAACACCTTAGGAACAGTTGGTGGCACTGTGGAAGGAGGAAAAGGATAAGAATGTTGAAAGTTAGGAGGAGTATAAGGTGCACAAGGTGGTGGTTGTGTTGGAGGTATGGGCTGATGGTATTATGAAGAATGGTATTGTGGTGAGATAGAGTATGGTGGCCCAAATGGAGAAACAGGATGTTGAATGTGATAAGCGTTTGAATTCAGAAAATATGAAGGGTGCCTCCAGTCCAAGGGTGATCTCCCCCATGACTAGGATTGTTTTCACTGTGATCGAACACAGTATTTCTGTATGAACTCTGGATGTAATTTGTTTCCCCAATGCTCATGTAGATGTAACAATATTGGCCATTGACCCTTGGGGCGATCGTATAGGCATATGTTGCATTCATACATATGATTGGTAGTTGAGCACTTATTCCCTTTATTCTTCTTTTCCAAATGTCTACTATTTTTTCCTACTTCTTGGGTTGTCAAAACTATATCTCCAATGGTGTTGATATATTCTCCACACTTTTGATTCATCCATTCCAAGATCTTATTGATCTTTTCCTCAGCTTCTTCTAACGATTGTTGTATTGGCAAAGATGATGTTTCCACCTTAAGATTTGTTGATATCTCCTTGTTATGATCATGGACCTTTGTTAAGTTGAAATTTTGGTCCCGTTGATGTTTTTCAACACTCTCCCATCTAGCTAATTCTCCTTTTTCTTTAGCTACCTACTTAATAAGCTCTTGGATTTGATGGGTTCGTAGTTCATATAGTTGACCTTGGGCATACGTTCCTAAGGTCTCTCTTGTTTCATAATGTAGCCCATCAATAATATGATACATTAGCCTTTCCTCGAAAAACCCATGGCCTGGACAGTTGTTTAATAGTGCATAATATCTTTCTAAGGCCATGTCCAAAGGTTCATGTTATGCTTGTTTCCATCCTTGGATTTGTTTCCTCAAGGCTGACACTCTTGCGTAGGTTTGATATTTTTCACTAAAGACTTCTACCATTGTTAACCAGCGTCTTATCGAATTTGGTTTTAATGATCTATACCATAATTTTGCTTGGTCAACGAGTGTTATAGGGAAGAGCTTAAGTTTTTGTCATCCGTTATCAATTGTATTCCATGTGCAGGCATCGTAGAAGGCTTGTAAATGTTGATGCGAATCTAACTCATAGCCTCCTGAAAATGTAGGAAAGTTGTTTAAATTGAGTCTGGGTAGTCAGCTCTCTTTACGATGCCTACATGAGATTCGAATGGCCTCTTGTATTTGTGTTAGGCTTGTAGTGGCCAGTGGGGGTTCATCATCATCTGGTAAGTTATGTTTTCGTGTGTTGGGATGACGTTGCTTTCGTTCATGTTTATAAGAAACCCCCACCTTAGATTGTGTACTCCAATATTCATCGTCATATGGTTCGTTTATTCTCCAATGAACTTCCTCACTAAGTGTGGTGTTATTATTATCTTGTAGGAGAGACATTGTTTTGAAACTGTGTGTGAATTTATGTGTGACTTCTTAATAATTATTTCTTCTTTCTAAGAGATATATCGTTAAGTTCTTTACAACGACCTTGTATGATATAACTAATCTAGATAACTAGCACCGTCCTCGGCAACGGCACCAATGATGAGTGACGAGGTACCCCTACACTCAACCATACGAATACAAGCGTTCTCACACATGATCCAATCGAACTCTGTAGATGGACTAGTTGTGGCACCTAGACAGTTATCCTTAGGTCACAGTTCGCTATCTTCCCACCTGGACTAGTATTATATTTGTCATGTATGGTTTAGTCTAGAGTGAGGTGTATGATGTGTTCTAACCTAATGCTACTCCTAAAGGCAATGGAAAGTAATATTAACTAAGCTAAGCTAGGAGGAAAAGGGTAAGAGAATCTAATCTAGCCTAAGTGCAATGAGCAACTGATTCCTTGATCAACCGTACACATCTTGGATCTTGTGCATGACTACCACTGGGATTACCAAGCGTAGATCCTAGGTATGCCACTGGGATTACCAAGCACAAATCCCAGATATGCCACTGGGTTACCAAGTGTAGATCCTAGATACGCCACTAGGCTACCAAGTAGTCACACTTAAATCCTCAAATCAAGTCGTACTCGTTCCACGTTCTAGGAGTTTAAGGGTGAGAGAGAAAGCTAGTAAATAATATTAAATAAATAATAAATAAATAAATAACAAAGTGAATGCTGCAATGATGAAGTAATCTCGATCTTTATTTCCAGTCATGTGCATGCCCAAGTACATCACACTCGAATAGAGACACCGTACAATTACATTTACCACACTGCGGGTAGACACAGAAAAATAATCTAACTCTAGAGGGATCAAACTGCCAGAGCTTCACTACTTATAACTCCTAATACCAAACAATGGAGAGCTGCTTCTTATTTATAGATATGGCGGCGCACTACGATATCGCATACGCAATATCGCAGGGGAAGACGCGATATCACGTATGTGATATCGTGACCCATGCGATATCGTGGCTACTAATATATCACAATTGTGATATCACAGCTGTGATATCACAGCAAACAAATTCATGAATCATCAAGTATCAATCATTATGTGCCCTATTATTTTTTGGTTGCTGCATACAAGCATCTTTTAATATTAATTGGTTCAACACATGAGCTACATGCAGTAATGATTCTACTTCTTATTACCCAAATTTTCTACATGTAGTTGCACCTTATGTTACTATAAACATTATACAAAAATCTCTTCTTTACTATCTTTCCATGGGAATTCTTCTTAGAAATTTTCAAGGATAGATCTCTAATTTTTAATTGGCATCGATTGTGCTTAGTTAAGTTCTTCCCATAATGATAGAAAAGTTCCTCTTCCAATTGCCCACATGGATTATTAGGAAGTCAATAGAATATGATCAATCACTAATGGTGATCACACATCTTCTATCAATTCCAAAAGATGATGATGGATTGTTCTACAAGCTCTAACCTACTAGTAAATTTCTTAAGTGGTGGTAGGTTTCACATTTTATACATTTCTTGAAAAATCAAAATAACCTTGGAATTTGAGTCTAGTAGAGCCTTGCATGGTGCATTTTTTACAATATGTAAATGGGGATTTCTTGTTCAATTTTCTTTCTAAGAAGGTGTCCTATCTTAATCTACTCTATTACGCCATGAGTGACCATAATAGTTTCTACATTAGAAACATTTTGATTTAAAGGTAGCTTGGTTAATGTCCTATAGGCCTTTTTCATGGAGTTCATAAACATGGGTTCTCATGATGGTTTCAATAGACTAGTTGACCTAAAGAATGACCTTTTCTAAGGCTTTCACTCAAATTTTATTGAGTTATCATCCACATATAAGTTTAGAATCCTAGTGGAATTTTGTTATTGAGACTAAGAAGGGATTTATGACATAGGTTTGAGAGTATTATAGAGGGTGAGGATAATAAGTGAAAGGAGACTTAGCACATGGAGTGGTAGGTCTATGGTACTGTAGAGAATACTAGTTGTGAGTAGAGACATAAGGTCTAGATCCACTAGGTGTTATAGACTGTTGGATGTAATATGCATAAGGATTAGGTTTCCTATAGATATATTTCTACCTTGGTGGTGGAATCCCCTACAACTATAGGTTGTGATACTATTAGTAGTAGTCCTAAGATTGAGGTGGAGCCCCACTTGCATAATACTATTAATGGTGATAGGATTATCTATAGTTGCCTCAGGAATAAGGCAACCTTCTTGGGACTTGATTCTTAATGAACTTTGGATTTAATGCATGAGGCCTAGACTCCTACAAGTATGAAATTATTAGAAAACAACCTTTTGAATGTGTATATTAGCAAACATCATAGCTATCATTATTTGACTTAGAATCTTCAACTCCTCCACTATAGCTACTTTTTCTTTTTGCTAGTAGTAGTCCTTGACTATATCTCTTTTCTTTTTTTTTATTTTTATCCTTGATTTTTTCTCCTTAAGCTAAAAGGACCATCCCTATGATTGTCCATACAATCATTGATAACACTAATTGATCTAGTGACAACACAATTTTGTCCTTCAAGTTTTTCCTTCACATTTATTTATCTTGGTGAAGAGTGAAGGAAAATTACAAATGGTAAGATTTTGAATGTCTAGGCACTATGTTTAGTTGTTATGGCATGTAATCCTTACTTCTTTTATTTTTATCACATCCTTTAGCTATATTATTAGTAGCTGGGGAATCTTCCTTGCATGACAAAGATATTGTTAATTTAAAAGTATGTCTTAGAATAAATATTTGTGTTATTAAAAAATGATAAATTATGTTAAGTTCTAACATTGATCTTTAAATCATCCTAATCATTAAAATTTAGAACCAAAGTCTAACAATAGCATGAATGATAAGTGGCACAGTAGACCCTACATCCAACTATATGAATCAAAAGTATTCATGCACAAATATAGTCAAATTTCATGGACTTAAAACTATATGGATGCTTTAGATAACCAAATGCTAAGTTGTTCATCATTGTCTTTCCAATCACACTTGTATTAGTTCACTTAGTATGGTTAGTGTGATTGAGGAACATAATGATTACTATTATTATTATTAAAATATTTAAAAGATTAAAGTATTAAAATATTAAAATAATTAATCTATGTGCAAAGAAGTAATCTAAACTAGCCTAAGCATCAATAACTCATTTCTAACTTTCCATGCACATCCTAAATCTATACTAACATTGTTGGGTTACCAAATATTCATTTCTAGGAGTACAAAGTGTTCATTGTTGGTGTTATATAATGCTAGTACATTATGCTCAAAGTAATCATGCTCATCTGTATTTACTTACATGTTGAACAATGAATTATTTAACTAATAACATGGGAAAGTAAATGCACATTACTAGTAATGTGTGAGAAAGTAAATCAAATTCTAGTCCAAGTACTACAATGGAAAAAATAAATCTTGATTTTATTATCATCATGTACGTTTATCTAGGTACATAATGTACTTAAATAGAAATTCATAAAATCTATTTAATCATGTTATGGGCACCTAGAGAAGAAAATTATAACTTCTACAATGTGAAACTATAAGAGTATGTCTAAGGAAATGACCAAATAATATCATAAATATGATGGATTTGCATATTTATATATGCAAAGATAGAGATTGCATCAACGTATATGCATTGACACATCACAAGTTACATCAATGTTTACAAATTAATATGACTAACTAATTAATTGTTCATTAGTAAGACTTTGATAAATTTATTTTACTATAGTTAACATCAAATTCTTATTATTCATAACTACTCTTATCTCATTCATAACTTTTTAAAAGGACAATTTAATAAGCCTAAAACAATACCTTCAGGCTTGTATGCTTAGGGTGTTGGTACCAAGTTTTTATCCTAGTACCTTTGGGTATAAAGTAATATGTGCTAACCAACTAGAAAATGGTTAATGTTCAGGTTATTTCTACAAATATGTTCATATTTCCACAAGGACACCTCCATGAACTAGGTTTCAAAATACTTAGTACATAGTCACAAATGATCTTTGGATCGATATAACCCTTGATATATCATTGATTGTGAAATGAAGGACTTTGAAGCCTTCCATTAAATACGAACTTAGCCAACCACACATAAACTAGGAATGGTAGGGTAATGAATAAAAACTAAGGTTTTAATATTAAAAATGACTTAGTATAAATCACTAAAAAATGACTAATAACTTGCTAAAAATAAACTATGTATGAAATAAACTATGAATGATGGACTACAAACTAATTATAAACTCTACGAAAGAGATCATAAAATATTAAAATATTGAGGATTTGATATCGAGGGAAGGGTCTTGGATCCCTTTCTAAAAAATAAATTACTTTTTTAATGAATGATAATGTGTTCAACTCCTATGGATGGCCAACACTCTAAGTGTTGATGAAAAATGTAGGTGTAATAAAAATAATAATAGAAATCCAATTAGTAAGTAAAATGTAATTTTGAAGAGTGAAATTAAACCTTTGGAGGATTAAGATATGTATGGGAAAGCTATAGATTTGATCTAGAATCAATTTCAGGCTAAAATAGGGTTTTTTTGGCTAAGGGTCTCATCACTAATTCTTTGGCCAAAAAAATTTGATCTCTAGAATGTGCTATAAAAGCCTAAAAATTCTATCTTTAGAAGTAATGCTAAAACTACAAAAGGTGGTTGTAGAGTATGTAGATGCTACGATGATGGCATGCTCTTAATCTCCTAAAATCTAATAAGTGCTAATGTATATAGGACCAAAGTTGATAATTTAAACATAAGGTTACTAAAATAAAACTTAGAATTAAGTATATTTCTTTCGAAGTTTATCATGAGTCTAAAAATGATAAGTTTGACCTTTAGCTTTGGTAACTATAGTAACTTATCAAAGTGGTATCAACGTTAACATCACCAACACTTAGAAAACCCAAATGATCTCTAGGAGCTAGAAAAGTATCACATGATGTCATTTTGGACTTTTTAAAATCTCAAAATAAATAAAACAATGATAATCAAACTTTATCTTGGATATGAGAAAAACTGAAAAAAGTGGATACAACATTATCTCCTCTTAGTGGATTTTGCTAGTATGTTAAAGGAGGTCCATCAAGAAGAGCTTAATACTAACTTAATGTACCTACAAAAGAAAAAGTGGGAAGAAATAAGTGAAAGAAAGAAAAAAATTAGGATATTTTCAATACACCAGTCACAAGGGGGGACATGACTAAATCCTACATACAAGACAACCAAGAGGATGTCATTTATAATGTTCACATCCTATCCCACTCATTCTCTTAATACACCCTTATTGGAATAAACAAGTCACTCAACCCTCATAAAATGTGCTAATGAGAGAAAATGGAATGAGATAGGGAGTTAGAGGAATAAAAGAGAAGTAAAAGAGGATATATGAAAACCAAACTTGCAAAATCAAAAAAATAATAAAATAGGAAAAAGAAATAAGGAACATTATCTATACACCAAGATGAGATGCTATGTCAAAGAAAGATTAGATTACTAAATCCCATACTTTAATGATTAGTAATTCTTAATAAATTGATTTCCTACATATCCCAGTCAAACTCAACATAACTTCATATGAAGTTAAAACAAAAAGGCATTCATTGTTCCCTACATGAGACAAAACACTTATAAATATCCTCACCATAATTAACTATAAAAGAAATTTAATAGAATTGGATAAGAAGAGATCACGAAAGATATTTAAAATTTTATGAAAGAAACTTAGAATACAACTAGTAGAAAATAGAGAAGAAAAGTAAGATAGGAGAAAATTGAACTAATGAACTAAAAATAAGTAAGATGAGAAAAAAATTATAGAAAATCCAATGTTTTATATTTTTCTCTTTTCTTTAAAAATATAGTATCTTTTGACATATGTCCTGTTCATAATATTTGAGTGCTAATTCCCTTTTGAATCTACCAAGTAGTATGCTCCATTTTCAAGGCTCATAAGGATCATGAAGGAACCTTGTCAATTCAACAAGAACTTAGTTATCTTTGCATTAGGAAAATAACTAAGGATAATATCACCTTGTTTGATTTCTCTAATCTAACATGGTTATCATGGTGATGACACACAATTTCTTAATGATTTTAGATGTTGATAGTTTCTTGCTTGTGATTTTTTTCAAGTATGTCTAGCTCAACATAATGCATATGATTATTCTCCTCATGTAACATCCAAATATTCATGTATAGATGAAGATAAGACACATTCACCTCCACTGGAAACATAGCTTCTAATCCATAGGTAAGCATGAATAAAGTTAGGCCAATTACATTATAAAAGGTAGTATTGTATACTCAAAGGACATGGGATAACTAGATATGCCAATTACTTTGGGATTTTTGAATCATGGTTTTGAGCAAATGGATGTGGGATTTATTGGTTGACTCAACTTAACTAATGGATTGATGTTAGCATGGAGATGAAAATTACTATGTAACTTGGTAGTGCTCATAGAATATGATGAGTTCTTTACTCTTCAATTAAGGTTTTTTATGGATGAGAATCTAGAGGAAAATACTAAAGTAGGTGATTATATGATCCAAAATGAAATACTATATGTATGTAGAAGTTGTTGATTTTAAATGAATAGGTTTAACCCACTTAGTAAAGTATTGAATAGCTATCAAAATAAACCCATAACTAGAGAAAGATGGGGGCTTGAGGTAGCCTATGAGGTCCAACATCCATTTCTAAAAGGACCATATGATTTTATAATTTCTAAGCACTTAAGATGGAAAATAAATAAGAGGATCATGATGTTGAAATATATCACAAATCTTAACCATTGTATGTGCATCACTAGACATTTTAGACCATAACCTAATGAAATGATACAATCTATGAGAGACAATGAACCTAAGTGATCACCACATATATCCAAATTAACTTGGTCTAGAAAGATTTATGCCTCATCATGACTTAGATAATGTAAAAGAATGTCTAATGTGAAAATATACAATAACATACTAGGATCAACTATACAAAAATATTTAGAACATTTATGAGGAGCATTCTTTTAAAATAAGATTAATTTTTTTATGTTTCTTTAGTTGGTAAGTATTGTATAATATTATGATATTATCCATCTTCTTCTAAGTTAACAAAGCCAATATGTTATGTACCTATAAGAGTGATAGATGCATCATGCATTGAGTAAGATAAATGATCTTTAAGGAAAATAAGATTATTAAGAAGGAAAAAAGTAGCTAACACATCAATGGGCATGTTTTGTGAGAAAAGGATATATGTGAGTAAACATTCCTTGAATTAAGAAACCAAATTTTTGGCTAAGTCTAGATAAGGATGAAGATGTTTAGCCTTGTAAGCATATTCATTATTTAAGTAGAATATAACCAATTGAAAATCACCATGAATGGAAAGACTCTTAATTCCAGGTTAGAGCCTTATGAATAAATCTCAATTAAGGCCCTTACATTTTGCTATTTTGTTGATGAATTTGTAAGTTTGATAAATGGAATTCATACCTTAGCAATTAGGCATATAAGTTGTGCTAGAACCTTATGTTGTATGAGCTCCATCAAAGTACACGTGTGAATCAAAAATCTCATGTGTCAATATTGTAGTTGAAGAAGGAGTTATTTCTTCCTTACTTGTTTCCTTAATAGAAGATTGAATGGTTATGGCAGAAGGATCAAATAGTGGAGTTGATGTAAGAAGGTCCACTATGACATATCCATTAATAAATTATTGGACAAGGTAGGATATATCAAACTTAGAAGTGTTTTCCATTTTTCCATGCAATTGTTGTCATAAGGGTTGGTAATGATAGATCATAAGATGTTATCTTGGCAAATGACAAACACATTTACCCTTAGTAGGTAGTATCATAATTTCATAAGGGTAAAGACAAGTCCTAAACAAGATTTCTTATTATATGTATAAGGTGTTTTGCAATTAGAGAAAGGGTAAGAAACGTAGTAGATAGGAGGATCAAAACCATCTACATGTCATTGACAAAGCATGATTCTAATAGAGTGATTAGACTTAGAAAGAGAGAGATAAAAAGCAAGATCAAATTGTAGGGGATTAAGGAAAAGAAGATTGATAAGGGAATTCTTGATTGCATTAAGATCCTTTTTATTTTTTGAGTCCTAATTAAATGTTGTATATTTTAAAACAAGATGAGGAAGGATCTGAAATTGTTCAATTAGATTCAATATGAAATTGTAAATGGATTAGAGTCTACCTTGCAATATATGCTTGTCTTTAAGGTACTTAAGTGATGGGAGGTTCATGATCGCCTTGACTTTATTAGGATCTATCATGATACCATTAGTTGAAATCAAGAATCCTAGCACTCTTCCTATTTCTAAACTAGAGATATGATTTTTGGGATTTAGGTAGAGATTATACTTGAATTAGTCGAAGACTATCTCTAAGTTAGTGGAATGATCAATTACAATGATAGACTTAACAATTATATCATCCACATAATCATTTATAGTTCTAAACATCATATTAGTAATGATGAAAGTCATGTCTTGATGCTCAATGATATGTTGCTATGAAGTTCTTTAGTTTGAAATGCATCTTTGTATAGCAAAAGGATTCTCATGGGATCATGAAGATCATAAAATGTTGATTCTCAGGATTTATTTAAATTTGGTTATAGTCTAAAAATGATTAATGAAGCTAAGAAAAGTATAACATGCCAATGTGTCCATGAGTTTATCAATGTTGGATAAGGGAAAGTTATCTTTCAATGTTATTTTGTTGGGATCATGAAAATTGATGCATATCCTAATGGCTCCATTTTTCTTAGGCATCATGTTGGATACCTAATAGAAATATTTTACAAGATGTATGAATCCTACACTATAAAACTTGGGGATCTCATCTTTGATATCTAAGGCTAAATAACATTTTATTGTTTAGGCCTTTTGTTTGATGGGATTGGAATCTCCTCGACTATGATATTATGTTAAACAAGAATGAAGTCCAAACTTGGCATGTCATTGTATCCCCATGCAAAGTTGGTAAAAAAATTTCTAAGAATTTCCAAAATGGATTATTTAATATTTTTGGAAATGATTTCCCCCAATTATAATATTTTTTCCTTATTTTCATGATTTGTTATTGTAAGCTTTGATAAGCAATCATTAGTTAGGATAGGTTCCTAAACCAAAAAGGGAAGTTTAGTTTGAGGAATTAAGTCTTCATTGATAATGTTGAGGATAGAGATGATAGAGTCTAAAGTGTCAAGTTGAGAAAAATCAATTAAGTCCTCATTAAAAGGTTAGGTGATTCAATTGTGAGACCTCTCCAAGATGAGTGGTTCATGTAAATGATGAAGGATGAGATCCATGACATGTAAAGAATGATAGAGAAATAATATTTGCATAGTAAAGAAATTAAAATCAAGGAATTTAAAAGAAATTCCATGAAAAAAGAAAAAATTTAAATAATAAATGGTAGAAAAATTTTTAAGATTTTAGGGATAAAGTTAGGAAAATTTTCCAAAGCATAAGAAAGAAAAAGTTGGAAAATTTTCTAAGAAAAGGAAGAAAGAATGAGAGAATTTTCTAAGTTTGAAGATAGGATTTTAGAAAAATTTTATAAGGGGAGAGAGTTAAAAAAATTTCTAAGTTAGAAGAAATATTAGGCCAATGTACAATCAATGGGAGGAAAATTAAAAAATTTTCATATGCCAAAAATAAAGGGATTAGAAAAATTTTATAATAAATGCCCAAGTAATGGAGAAAAAATTTTAAAAATTTATGAGGTATGGAGAAAAAGGTTTTAAAAATTTTCTAAAACTCTAGGAAAGAAGGAATTAAAACAAATTTTCCAAATCATGTAGGACAAGAAAAGTTATTGACATTTTATAAGAAATAAGAGAAATTTTTTTAATTTTTAATTTTTAACTTCTAGTGATAGTCCACATGTGAGGGCCAATTGTAGAAGGATCAAAGGTCATACAATCAAATTTGGACAAATCTTGAGGTGATTCAAAAACTTATTTGTTGTGTCTTTTGTTCATAACCCAAAGGTCACATGTAATGCAAGTATGAAAGTGTAAACTTTTCATTGTTTGAACTATTAGACCAAAAAAGTGAGGTAGAAAAGAAAAGTTGAGAACAAAGAGAATGGAGAAGATAAGATATAAAGTAGAGAGAAAAAAAGTTTTAATACTTTAGCATTATGCATGTGCAAGGCTAAGAGCTAAGAGTATGAGAGAGTTTCTCTTTGTCTTGTACTTGCCTATCCATGGTATGATGGTGCCATGTAAAGAGAGATGATAGCATGGAGGCTACATCAAGAAGGCAAGTGAAACTCATTAGTGACCATGTGAGGAGAAGGCAAACATCACTAGAGAGATCACTAGTTACATACTTCCATACCCGAGGAGAAGGCAAACATCACTAGAAAGATCACTAGTTACATACTAGCCTTACCAAAGTGATTCGATACTCCTATCCCTTATAATTTTTTTAGTATTATTTTTAAATGCCAGCACCAAGGAAAAAGGGAGGAAATGAAGTAGGAAACATGGCTACCATCAATACAACACCACTTGCACACACTAGCACTTGCACCAAGCATGAGTTTACATCTAACATTTCTTCTTCTTTATTTATTTTAAATAAAGATTGGAATTGGAAAGACTATTCAAGTTAAGACAAGGTTGTTGATAAGTGCATTGGCATTTCCCATGCATAGGAAAATGCAAGGACTAGAGATGAGTGAAAGGTGGAGAGGATAGGCTAGGTTAAACATTTATGGAAAAATTTGAAAAAATCTGAAGTGCTAGCTCTATTAAAATGGGGGGAAATTAAAAATTTTCTAAGTATTAAAAAGAGCAAGGTGGAAGGCCATAATTTCGCCAAGTAGTAAAATAAAGATTGAAAATTTATCTAAGTTTTGAACGAATGAGATCAAAGTTAAAGCTAAAATTTAAAAATTTCAAAGGAAAAGACAAAAATCAAAAACAAAAAACCAAGGCTGAAACTATAATCCAAATCTTAAAATTTTCTAAGGGATAGAGATCAAAAGCTAAAACCAAAATTGAAACCAAAAATATAAATTTTAAATTAGAACTATAACTAAAACCAAGAAGTTTCTAATTTCTAAGGATGAAGTGGAAGAAAGCTAAAGTTTGAATAACCAATGGAAAGGTAGAATGATAGAAAAACCTTTTGTGGGTACTAGAATAGAATAAGACAAAAATTTCTTTAAGTGTTAGACCAAGAGGAAGGTGAAAATTGCCTAAGTATTAGTGATGTGATCAAGATTTTACCAACTATGAAAAATTTAAGTGTGCCAATATAAAATTTTCTATGTGTTGAGTGAAGAGGAATAAAAATAAAAAATTTAACTAGGTGTCAATATATCATATCTAAGCCAAAGACGTAGGAAGAAGGTTAGACATTCAAACATTCATGAATGATATTTTATTTTTAATTTTCCCATTGTAACTTAAGGATATAAATGTTTTACATTTATATTGTTACTTTATTGTTTTTCTTTATGAATACTAAGTCTTATTTTATTACATGTTATGGTTAATGGGGTGGCATGATTTCTAGTCTTTTGATCATAGATCCCATATTCTTCTTGATTTATAATTTGATTCCTATGATCATGGAGAAGCATGAAAATTATTAATTGGCTTATTATACCCTACGCAAATGTGGATGTGTCTAGGAGTTAGGTGTTTCCTAGAGTTTTTCCTTGATCATTTTCATATGTTGATCTAGACCCTACTACCGCTTAGGATAGTTTTCCATGCCTTAGAGAACATCTACCCTAGATCTTTCACAAGGATGTTGGATTATTTAGAGTAGTATTTTAAGGATGTAGTTACCTTCATTAACAATTATGGTTACACTAGGGAGTTCTAGTAGAGGGATTTGGATTGTTTATAGGAAGAACATCGCAACAAGTAGATTAACATGAACTCTACACTACTACTAGATACAAAGAGGCTTCAAACTTTATTTTTTCCTACATGCATACACATTAGGATGTTTAAGTAAGTTAACATGAATTTTTTTTTTTTGTTGGTAAGTTCTTCTAAGCATAGTTTTTTTTTTCTTTACAATCCTTGCATTATTGATGCTAATTTTGTTTTCTTTTATTTGGCATGCACAAGTTGGAAAACCCTAATAGGGGAAAACCTACTTGGAGACTAAAACACCACAAAATTTTGGATCCCAGCATCTTGACTACAAATTTGGCTAAGTGTCAAAATGGTCGCACTTTGCCCAAATTTGTCCAAGTGTTGAGCATAGTCAACTCAAATTGCTAGATTTGGAAAAATTTTCTATGTCAGAATGATGCCACTTTTTGCAAATTTGTCTAAGTGTTGGGACTACACTCTCCACTATAGTAGAGCGTAGTTAGCTTCAACAAGCAACTTTTTGCAATTTTCTGACTTGCAGTGTAGAGCTAAGTGTCTGAATGAGATCACAAGCTACAAAATTTTTCTAAGTGTTGAAACTATGCTCCAAAGCATAGTTAGCATAGTCAACACACAAACACTAGTTTCACAAAATTTTTTCCAAGTGTCAAAATGATAACACTTGTTGTAGAATTTTTCTAATTGTTGAGACTATGCTCCAATGTGTAGTCAGCATAGTCAACACAAAAATGCCAATTTTGCAAGATTTTTTCTAAGTGTTACAATGATGACACAAGCTATAGATTTTTCTAAGTGCTGAGACTATGCTTTCCACTATTGGGACTACACTCTAGAGCATAGTTAGCATAGTTAGCATGAAGAAACTAGTTTTAGCATATTTTTTCTAACTACTAGGACTACATTCTATGAGCCTAGCAAGGGGTGAACATAGCAACCAAAGTTAGAAAATTTTTTGAACTTTTTCTGGCTATCTCCAAATTTTCTGGCTACCCAATGGATGCCCAACCTAACTCCAATCCCAACTACCCTAGAGCATAGTCCCACTTACTATATTGCCACATGATGCTGGATCTATATTTTGGGCTAACCCTAGGCCTATAAATACCCCTGGACCCCCAACATTTTGGGGGTTGGTAGTTGGCACTTTCATTTGACATTTGGCATTTTGACATCTTGGCACTTAGTTTTTTGGGTAAATGAGACGCAGATGCACTGATAGAGAGGTAGAGTTACACACCATGTAGTACATCGTAGCCCCATTGCACCCCTATAGGACACCATATGGTACACCATGGTGACCAACCCAGTAGGCACAGACACCACGGTGAGCACTAAACTTCATGGTCCAACCCCATTGAGACTATGACTAGGCTCTCCACTATGCTTATTGTACATCACATACCTTCTAAGCCCCTTTTGGATTTAACTATGCTCAACCCCATATGGGGTGATGTTCCATTTCTCTCTCTTCCTTTCTTGCATTTCCTTTGTATTTTTTCATATTTTGTCCTACAATTTCACTTAGGTGGTAGTCCATGCATGATGACACTCTCATTTTCTACTAGCAAATGTGACTATGCTTGACACTATTTACATCATTAACACCAACTATGCTTTGCACTATTCATATGGTTGATGTCACTCGACACTTAGCATCATTTTGTACTTACATTGTTTGCACTCCACAAGTCCCTGTTCAATTGAAAAGATCATTTAGGGCACTCCATCTCTCCCTTCAGTAAGGCCCTCACGCAGATGTGGAGTTAGGTTGTGCACTTACAAACCCCTCAATGTTCTAGTCACTGACATTTTCAATCATTATAGTTTTTGGTGCTAGAATGAGGGCTTTTCGTTTCGTTCTTTGCACTCCATTGTGGTTGTCTTTGCATGCTCTCTACACCCCCATCATTGTAGATTGGTCCCCATTGTTAGTCTTCCTAAGACCCCACGTAGCAACCCAAATCGTGTAGTTCTCAACTTTTTTTCTAAGTCTTCACTCTCTAAGCATAGAGAGCATAGTAAGTGGAGATTGTAGTTGATGTGGAGCATAGTCTCCATACTTATCATTTTTCCTACAATTTTTCACTTAGTCATTTTTTCAGCATTTTTATACTTGTTATTTTTTTGCATTTTTATACTTAGTCATTTTCTGCTACTAGCATATTTAATCATTTTTCTGCATTTTCATACTTAGCATTTTTTCTACATATCTATACTTAGCATTTTTTCTACATTTTCATACTTAGCGAAATTTTTGTAGTTTCATACTTAGTAAAATTTTTGCAATTTCATACCTAGCCAATATTTTGCAATTTTACACTTACTCAATTTTTTGTAGTTTCTAGACTTAGCCATTTTCTACTGCTAGCAAACTTAGGCATTTTTTTTTAGTTTTCAAAGTTAGTTTTTTTTTCGCAAACATTAATGCTCACAACTTGATCTGTGACCATGAATCCAGATCAACCTTCCATGTTGGTGTCTAACACACTTGACACCTTCATGATCCAGCTAAAGCATGCTATGCTCAACCATGAATAATATAACTTTGTTTGTGCCAAAATCCAAGTAGGATTACTCATGGATAGCCTTGACATAGAGGAAAAACAAGACTTTGAATGAGTCCACTAGGATGGGTGAGAGTAAAATCCTACCTTGTTTGATATAATCCCACTCATAGAGTTCTATCACCAATTGTTGTTCCAACTCATTCGTGTGAATGAGTGTGATGCAAGGACCAACTAAGAGGAAGATGAGTTTGAGGCTTTCTCTAAATGTAAGAGCCCTCTTTACAGTGCCTTTCAATAACCACTACCTAGTATAGTCCCTCCTAGATTTGGTTCACCCATCCACTTTCAGATGGTGACCATGCCAGCTCAGCCTTCCTTGCAAGCAATCTTTGCACTTTCCCAACCTCACCCTCACTCTAGGGCCATCTCCATGATCCAAATGATTTAAGAATCCTATGTGCTACTTATTTCATTGATGTCCTCAGTGTCAATTCAACCCACACATGTGTGGCCTACCTCAATCACTATGTCCATCCCTCGACTAACGCATCAACTACATCTATCCACTATGATGTTAAACTAGCAACAACTATATGCTATGATGTTAACCTAGAAACAACCATCTGCTACAATGTTAAACTGGCAAACTCTTCAACCAACAATCTAGTCCTATATTGTGCAACCAGCACAAGCCTAGCCAATGCAATTGGCTGGCACATCCCCAAGCTTGGATTAGTCATTCTAGTTTATCCAAATTTTGACAAAGGAGATTAATTGGCCCAAAGCCACCTCCTCTAAAACCATCAAAGTGGTGGACTTCTATCAGGATGATCCCATAAGTTCTTCAGTCCCACCACTAACTCTCCCAACTAGGGTCCTGCCATAAGTTCTTCAGTCCCACCAAGTACAATGATGAGGGGGAACCTAATGTGCACTTAGTCATGTTTAGGTCTAAGTACCTACTTTTGCAAGCATGGCTACATGCCATCATGCACATCCTCCCCATGTATCTCACTAGGAAGGCCTTAGACTAGTACCTTTCATTACCTAGGGCCTCAATCTCTTCCTTGGAGGATCTCCTTAGCTAGTTTGTGACACAATTTAGGTACAACTTCAAACCTAAAGTAACTCTTGATCAACTCATGCAGGTCAAGCAGGGCCCCCTAGAGCCCATGGCCAAATTCATCCAATGATGGAGTGCCACCTTGCAATAAATCCATAAGCCACTAGTAGAGATTCACCTATTGGCCATTTTCAAGGATGTAGTCAATGACTTCATCAAGTTAAAAATGCACTACTTGGCCCTGAAGTCTCTTAGCCAAGCCTTTGCCCAAATAGAGGACATAGTGGAGGTAGTGCAAGGAAGTAACAACCCAGCCTACATGGCCTACAGAAACTAGCACATGTGCAAGAAAAATACAATAGTGGAAATGGTGCCCACAGCTACAAAAGCAACCAACTAGGGCCTAAAGGAAAAGCAACCCAAGGCTCCAACACATAAAGCTGCCAACTCTAGTGTCAACTTGTCCACATTGGCATGAGCCATAATGCAAGCCACTAAAAGGCCCCACTTTGAGTGTAATGATCACTCAAAGTACATCCCATTGCCAATGAGACCCTTAGAGTTACTAGATCAACTCTCAAAGGCCAAGAAAATCCAATACAAATGAGTATTCAAAATTTCCCACCAATAGCATGATAGGTACTACTAACTACTAAAGAATCCCACCTCAGGAGTACCAAATGAGCCCCTAATCCCAAAGGACTTTTGATTGGACCAATTCTATCACTACCACCAAATTTTTTATCATAGCATAGATAATTGTTGGACTTTGCAGGATGACCTACAAAAAATGATAAAAATGAGCCGACTTGCGCTTGATGTAGTGAGCCAATCCAATGTAGACAGTTCCCCCTATGTCATAAACTCCATTAGTGTAGGAGGCAAGTCTAAATCTATGTAGTAACCTTTTTTGATCCAAGTGCCTCCAAGCAAGGCAAGGATTCCCTTGGCCTTCACAAGAAAGAGGCATCCTTTTGTAATCAAAGTACCACCTTGGGCAATCATAGCATCCTTTTTGGTTGAGGTCCCATACCAACCATCTACTAAGATGTTAAACTAACATGATGCTACACCAAAAATCACTAAGAAACCTTTCATCATCAAGGTGCCACAACGAGTTGGCCCTACAACAACTCATAAACCACCATTTATCATAAGGATTCCACAACATGATGGCCCCTCACCTACTCAAAGTCCAATAGTGGGCAATGTCTCGATCTCTCCTCCTTCAATGGTTGATCCCACTAGCAACCTAGGTAGGATTAGCAAATGGCAATGCTAGAGGATGAACAAGCACCTCGCAACCCACATGGCTAAAGTAAAGGCCACAACTAGCAAGAAAAAACTGAATACTAGGTCCCTTTTCCCCAAATAGGCCAAGTAAGCCAAACCCAAGTCCCCTTAGTGAGAGATCCATCTCTTAAGCCACATGGAGGAGGTTAAGGCCAACACAATAGCCTATGACAAGGACTTCACAGTTGCACTAACCCAGGTGAAATAAATGCTCAAGCAAAAGAACACAATGCTAAGCTTTTATGACCTAGTCATGATCTCATCTGCTCACTACCAAGCATTGGCCAAGCTTGTATGACCTAGTCATCTAGTCATACATTTTTTATTTTTTCTTGCATGGGATTTGTTCATGCATTTACATTTAGTCTACCTACCTAGATTACATATTACTTCACTTTTCTCCTACATTTTTTCTTTTTTTATGCATCCATTCACTTAGCTTACATGTCAAAAAAAAACATCAAAAACATAAAAATTATAAACATTAAATTACAAAAATAATGCTATGTCCACCATGGCCTTAAATTGGCAACCATAGCCTAAAAAGGCCTTAAACTAGCACATGGCCCGATATGGCCTTAAACTATCATTAGTGGCCCAAAATGGCCTTGAATTGTCAACCCCTTTGTGATGGCCCAAAATGGCCTTAAAATACCACTATGGCCTGGAATGACCTAAAACTATCACTCTTTTCATTACTGTCCTTTCATTTGTGCATTTTAACTCTATTTACAATAGGCACCACTTGATGTTGTTTTTTCTAGTTGATTTTTGTAGGATCTCACAAGCATATAGCATGACTACACATGTAACATCGCACCTCACACAAGCAAGGTAAGCACACAACTTGTTCACCATGATGCTAAAACTGGCAGAGCACTCATCTTCCATGATGCTAAAATTAGCATAGTTCATCCTTGGGTCATGACATTAAATTGGCATAATAGCTTGTCTTCCACAACAAAAAAAATGGCACAACCATCTTCCATGACTATAAACTAGCCCGGACAATCCTTGGGCCATGATGCTAAAACTAGCACCCGTAGACCATCTGCTATAATGTTAAACTAGCATACGATAGTCTACTAGAACTATAAACTAGTATCCCATGATCTACCAAGACCTTAACTTGGGTTCACTATCTACTAGGACCTTAAACCACCATTCTTCTAATCTTTTGGAGCACTTGCCATCAGTGTGGCCTTTGGAGCACTTACAACATCATCACCCTTGGCACTTTCACTAGCTTCCTAAGCACTTGCAATTGGTTTAGCTTTTCACGCATCTGTAGCATCTTCACATCTAGCATTTGATTTGCATTTCATGTTATGTGGTCTTCTTGTCTTTTTGGAGTTGTGTTTGTAGGACAAAGCCCCAGAGGTGGTCATGCAAAGACACATCTTATCATAGCAACAAGTTGCCACATTTCTCTTATGTGCATGATTGGACTAGTTAAGCCACTGAAGAGTGCACATCCCCCTCATCCCATTATAGCCTACACACATCCACTCCTTCATCCCAATAGCCTTTTATCCCCCACATACTCATGATTTCACATCCCTATGATGCATATGCACTGTGATGCATATGACATTCTCCTCATGTCAATTGCAAAACCCATGATAGACATAATGCAAATTGTCCTATGGGGAGCCTCTATTGGCTAGTAAAGGCCCAAGCATATGTAATGCAACTCATCTTAGGGAGGAAACACCTATCCTATAGATGTGATGTAATTGCATCAAAGCAAAGCCCATCTAATTGATGGCCCACACCTTACAGCTAGTATTCAATAGTAAGCTGAATCCAAAATATGTTCACTACATAATAAACTAAAGAAGAAAAAGCAAAGAAAAAAATGAAAAAAAAAAGAGAACAAGAAAAAGCACATCCCCAAGAAAATTGACAATGCTACAGCTTCACAACTGACCTAACCTTGGATTGACTTTGACTCTCTCACGAGCACTTCGATGAGAGGTCAACATTTTAGGGGTAAGCCACTTCATGCCATGATCACTATTACCTATGCTAACTTAGCATCTTGCATCATGATACATTGTTTGAATTTCATTTCCCCTACTTGTATTTCATCTCCCTAGCACTACCTATGCCCTTTACCCCAACATACCCCTATCCATAACACTCTTAAACATGGTGGAATGATACTCGATCTGATACTAATAAGTAATGTTGATGCCACATCTACTATGGTGTTTTGTAATTCTTTGTCGATGTTTCTCGAGCCACTCCTCCAGACATCAACAAAGAGGGGCCAATGAAACACCACAAAATTTCAAGTCCTAGCATCTCAACTACAAATTTGGCTAAGTGTCAAAATGGTGGCACTTTGCCCAAATTTTTCTAAGTGTTGAGCATAGTTAGCTCAAACTGCCAAATTTGTAAAATTTTTCTGTGTCAGAATAATGACACTTTCTACAAATTTGTCTAAGTGTTGGGACTATGCTCTTCACTGTAGTAGAGCATAGTCAACTTCAATGGCCAACTTTCTACAAATTTGGCTAAGTGTCTAAATGAGGTCATAAGCTACAAAATTTCTCTAAGTGTTAAGACTATGCTCTCCACTATCAAGACTATGCTCCAAAGTGTAGGCAGCACAGTCAACACACAAACACCAATTTTGTAGGATTTTTTTAAGTGTCAGAATGATGACACTTATTGCAGAATTTTTCTAAGTATTGAGACTACACTCTTCACTACTTGAACTACACTCCAGAGCACAGTCAACATAGTCAACACACAAATGCCAATTTTGCAATATTTTTTCTAAGTATCAAAATGATGACACAAGCTATAGATTTTTCTAATTGCTAAGACTACGCTCTCCACTACTGGGACTACACTCTAGAGCTTAGTTAGCATGAAAACACTAGTTTTGGCATATTTTTTTTAACTACAAGGACTATGCTCTACAAGCATAGAAAGGGATTAGCATAGTAACTAGAGTTAGAAAAATTTTCAAACTTTTTTTGGCTATCTTCAAACTTAGAGAATTTTTTGAAATTGTTTGGCTACCTAGTGGATGCCCACCTTGACTCCACATCCTAACTACCCTAAAGTGTAGTCCCACCTACTGCACCACCACGTGGTGCTTGACCTACATTTTGGGCTAACCTTAGCCCTATAAATACCCTTTAACCCCCAACATTTTGGGGGTTGGTAGTTCGCACTTTCATTTGGCATTTGGCATTTTGGCATCTTGGTACTTAGCTCCATGGGAAAACAAGACCTCGGCACATCGACAAAGAAGTAGAGTTACACACCATGTGGTACACCATAGCCCTATTACACCCTTGCAGGACACCACACAATACACCATAGTGGCCAACTCAGTAGGCATGAACACCACAACCCAAACTTCACAACCTAACACCACCAAGACTATGACTATGCTCTCCACTACACCTATTGTATATTGTGTATCTTTTAAACCCCTTTTGGAGTTAACTATGCTCAACCCCATTTGGGGTATTGTTCCATTTCTCTCTCTTCCTCCCTTGCATTTCCTTTGCATTTTTTTTTCATTTTTTCCTACAACTACACTTGGGTGACAATCCATGCATGTCGACACTCCTATTTTCTAGTGAAAAATGTGACTATGCTTGGCACTATTCATACGGTTGATGCCACTTGACACTTAGCATCGTTTTGCACTCACACCATTTGCACTCTATAAGTCCCTGTTCAATCAAAAAGATCATTCAAGGCACCTCATCTCCACCTTTAGCAAGGCCCTCACATAGATGTAGGGTTAGGTTGTACACCCACAAATCCCTCAGTGTTCTAGCCACTAACATTTTTAGTCATTATAAAGATGTTAGAAGGTAAGCAATGTGAGGTGGCTCTTGAGAGTAATTATTATCCAACAATTTATGCATAATTCCATAATGATATGATCAGTTCTTGAGAGCATAGTTGGTATCATGCCATCTAGAGGGCAAGACTAATGTACATGCTTCATGAAAGGTTTGATTTTAATTTGATAGAGAAATGACCTATTTTGTGTCACAAGGTAAATTCATAATGTTGATTTTTTCTAATTTACATGCCCAGCTTTTAGTTCAATGTTTCTTTCATTGTACATCAATTCTATGTCAAACTTGCTTATGTTTTACCTTTTTATCTAGAATCAAGACCTCATAGGCTATATACATATAACTTAAGAATGTGTTAAAATGCAAGTTATTAGCCAAAGTACATGACACTCCTATGAGTCATGTGTGGTTAACATGTGGAGCTAGCAGGAAATACTTTCCTAATCCTAAGTGAGTAGGATTGATTCCTCTATTCATACTAAGGTCTCTTAACATCTTACCCATGGACATGATTGTAGTAATGAGATGCTATTTGAATCACTAGCAACCTTTTTCTATTTTGAGATGAGGACAAAGAGGTTTTTTTGCATTGGAACTGAAACTCATTAAGGCACAAGTTCAATTTACTTGATGTTGAACTAGTAGTTAATAGAAATGACAAGCTTTCAAATTTTGATCAGGAAATCATTTCCTAATGGGATAGGTATCATAACATTTCTAACACTATCACTAATTGTGATAATCCTAACCTATTTTAGATGTATCATCTTTTCATTAAGCATGTATTTTATGGTAAGATAAGGCAACATAGGGTTGTTTCTCCTTAATGCTTATGGTACTATACAATATCATGACTTATGAAAATTACTATGATTAGACTCATTATCTATATGAGAAGATTTCTAGTAAGTTGAAAAGCATTAACATTGCACATAATTGGAGCTCTAGCAAATCCATTAATTTGATCTTCTACTTTGAAATGTTGTAATGCTTTGTAGAGCTGTCAGCTTCTCCTAACAGTGAGATGAAGATGTAAGGTGAGGAGAACTTCTATCATCCTATGTGTTAGTATGTGACACATATCATGGCGACCCTTCCTTCAGCATTGGGTGGTCTAGTAGATGTACTCACATCTTTGCATGAGGATATAAGTGATTCCTCTATTGCCAATAGCATGGTGCTTTCAAGGAAGCACTTAGTTTGCAAGGATCTAATTCATGGTGATGAAGCATCAATTGGCTAAGATATCGTAGATGTGATATCATTGGTGCTACATCACACTTGCATTGTAGCATCCCTCTCAATGCATCTTTGCTATCTACAACATTGTAGATCCTATGCCACATCTACAATGCCATACCTACATTGATATGTACAAGTCGACATGTTCCTATTGATGTAATTCCATTGATGCATGGGATGATGCGTCAATGTAGTGTCTACTTCTGCCTATAAATATGTGTTCTCCCATAATGTATTTTACATCTTTTGTCAATAGAATAGTAGAACCCTTGCAATTTTATTCTGTAGTCTTAGAGAATAATCAGCAAGTGCCTATAGTATGAACTGATGAAATAAGCATGACCAGTTTTGAGCATAAACACATATTCACTTGGAAACCCTAGCAGCATCATTGCTTAGTTTTCCTAGTAGCATAATTCTTTGTAATCCCAATAATGGATATGTGAGTTTAGGACATGCATGACAAGTTGGGAACATGCATGCATCACCCATAGGCTAGTAAGCTAGTTTAGCATTTATCTTCCTATTGTTAATTAGATGAAATAATTAATTTTTTTATCATCATTAGGAATAGCATATAGCCACAACAACATCAACCATCATATGCCTAACTTTGGACTAATCCATACATGACAAAGCTAATACTAGCCCAAGTGGGAAGACATTGAACTATGATTAATACTTAATGAGCTAGATGCCAAACTAGTCCCATCCACAAAATTTAATCGAGTTGCACATGAATGGTCGTGATTTGTATAGTTGGGCATAGGGGGTATCTTCCACTCATCATTATCACCATTACCATAGAAGGTGCTAGTTATCTAGATTAGTTGTATCATACATTATCTCTATAAAAGTGTTAATGATTTATCTTTCAGAAAATATTAATATTTTAAAATCACACATCTTAAAACCATATCTTCTTCACATAGGACCAAGTATGATGAGAATAGTCATAAGAGAAATGATAGGTTCTATAGTGAAGAGAATTGGAGTGGAAAACTCATGAATCATGGTTTTCCAGGCCCCAATATTGGATCCTTAATATTGGGTATGTGATATTGCAGCCTAGATAACGATATTGAATACACGATATTATGATTCCTGTGTAGGCCTATAAATACAACATTCAAGTGCACAAGAAGAGAAGGGAGGAGAGTTGGTAATTTCTAAGATAGAGTCTTTTTGTCATTTTTTAGTTAGTTTTCATTCTTTCCCTAGTGCATGCTCATAGTGTGATAATTGTAATTGTATGAAACCTTTATTTGAGTGTAATGTATTTGGACACACACATGATCAACAATAAAGATCGAGATTACTCCATCATTGCAGCATTGACTTAGCCTTTAATTACTTCAATTGTTAATTTTTATTTATTGTTTTCTTCGTTAATATTTCTTTATCATCATTTACTATTCCTATTGTTAAATCCAGAATCAGTATGACTTAATCATGAACATTTAAGTGTAACTACTTGGAAACCCAGTAGCATATCTAGGAGTACTCATGTAATGTGCACTTGGTAATCCCATAAGTAGTACACAAGGTCCAAGATGCATACAAATGATTAAGGATGGATGATCATCATACTTAGGCTAGTTTAAAATTCAATTTTTATTGCCTAATAACTTAAGTTAAGATTATTTTCCATCGTCTCTAGGAGTAGCATAAGTTAGGATCCCATCATGCACCTCACTCTAGACTAAACCATACATGACAAAGTGAATACTAGTCCAAGTGGGAAGACACTGAACTACAATCAATGTGTAACTATCTAGATACCATAACTAGTTTGTCTGTAAAGTTCGACAAAATCATGCGTACATGTTCGTATTCGTATGGTTGAGTGTAGGGGTACCTAACCACTCATCATTGGCATTGTTGCCAGGGATGGTGCTAGTTATTTAGATTAGTTACATCATCCAAGATCACTGTAACAAAGCCTTGACAATATATCTTTTAGAATGAAAGTAATTACAAATAAGTCACACACAATTTACAACAATGTCTCACTCATAAGACTATGATAACACAACAAGTAGTGAGGGAATTCATTGGAGAACCAACAAAATATACGATGATGAAGATAAAGTTTGGAGTACTTGATCTTATGCAGGGGTCTCCTATGTTCATGAGCACCCCAATGGTACTTAAGGACTCTTGTCATCCACCTCTGACACCTCTAGTAAGGATGGGACATCCCATAGTATGAGGGGGCCCGTAAGGCCTAGGACCTTCTCAATGGTTAACAGGAATTTATCCAGGGATGATTGGGAGACTTACAAAAGTCATGAAGAGTCTTCCAGTTCTTTCTCTTTCTCTACTCCTTCAACATCAAGTCATGACATAGATGATCATCTCTCAAGGAGTCAGCATAGAAACAAAAATCGAGCCCATGGGCAAAGTCAGGAATGCCAACATGAATGAAGAAAACATCATCCCAACTCACAAATTCATAACCTACCTAGTGACGATGAACCCTTACTGGACACTAAGAGGCTAATGCATATAAAAGAGGCTATTCAAATATTCCATAGGCATCATAAGAAAAGCCATCTACCCAAGCTTGGCTTAAATAACTTTCCCAAGTTTTCAAGAGGCTATGATTTAGATCTGCAACATCATTTACAAGCCTTCTACAATGCATGTGCATGGAACAACATTGATAATGGATGGCAAAGACTTAAGCTCTTTCCTATGACACTCATTAGCCAAGAAAAAGTATGTTGTAGTTCTTTAAAGCTAAAATCAATTTGCAATTGGCCAACAATGATAGAACTCTTCACTGAAACATATCAAACCTATGCAAGAGTGTCAACCTGGAGGAGACAAATCGAAGAGTGGAAACAAGGGCAACATGAACCCTTGGACATGGCCTTAGAAAGGTATTAATTTTTGTTAAATAATTTCCTAGGCCATGGGTTCTCTGAGGAGAGGCTAATATATCACATCATGGATGGGCTCTGTAATGAAACAAGTGAGACCCTAGGGATGTATGCCCCAAGTCAACTATATGAGCTATGAATCCACCAATTCCAAGAGCTTATTAAGCAAGTAGAAAAATAAGAAGGATAAATAGCTAAATGGGAGAGTGTTGAAAGATTTCAATAGGACCAAAATCTCAAAATACCAAAGGTCCATGATCATGAAGAGGAGAAATCAACTCACCTCAAGGAGGTGGAATCGTCTTTGCCAATACTACAATCACTAGATGAAATTGAGGTAAGGATAAATAAGATGACAAAATGGGTACATGAAAAATGTGGAGAATATGAAACATTATTAGAGGTAGAACCATGTCAAATAGAGAAATAGGACAGGACACCACGCAACAATCAAAAAGAAGGGTTGAAGAAAATACAGATAAGGGCTCAACTACAAACCACCTGTATCAATGTGATGTTTGCCTGTACAATCACCCCAAGGGCCAATGTCCAATATTTTTACATTTACATGAGAATTGGGAAGGAATGTTACATCCATATTTCATACAAAAATACCAAGTTCAACCAGAGTGGAAAAAACCCCAGTCGTGGGGAAGGCCACCATCAAACCGGTCATACCCTTCATACCATCTGAACCCAAGAACTTATTATGTCCAACATCCTATTTCTCCAACTATGTCAACATCCTCTATTTTAACACATCATTATCATTCTCCTAAGTACTATCAACCCATGTCCTCTCCAATAAGAACACCACCTCATGTTCATTGCACTTCTCTTTGCTCTCCATATTCTCATCATTCATCTCCTTCTACATCACCACCAATTGTGCCAGAAGGATTGGCACCATAGCACCAACCCATAAACATTACTTGTGCTACTATTTTCAATAGTAGTGGAGGCCCTCCACAATGTTAGAAGCATCCTTTCTTTAGGCATGACCATAGAAAGAGACAGCATGGTTCTAGAACCACTACATCCACCAACTCAATACGAGTCCAACACTGTGATGCATCTTCTCCTTCAAACTCAATGCCTCCTATTAACTTATCAAGGCCACCAATCAACACTCTAACAACCATGTGGCCTAATGAATATAACCACATAGGGAGACATATCGATCCTTGCATACCAACTTATGGTCATGGGTGTCGTAGTGGGTCAACTCCTTATCACATGACTACATCTTATAATTTGCCCCACTGTGCCTAATTTAATCAAGTGTGTAAACCCGAATTTGGATACATTACTACCACCAAACCAAAATACATCTAGTGGTTTGGATATGACCAAACCCCAATATTTCCAACATGCATGGATCCAAACTTTCCATTTATTAATTCTCACCATGATCAAAGGTTTAGTCATGGGGGATACCCCCATTCTAACAAGCAGAATTAGTAAATGTTTTTCCTTTCCTTTGGTTTTACAATTTTTTTTTCAATTATTTTTTTTCTAATTTATTATTTTTCAATTTTTTAGTTACCTCATGTCCCAATCTCCACAATCCCTTCTATAATTTTCCTCATCTTGTTGTTCATGTATTTTTTTTACTTATGTCTTGTGTAGCACAGAATTCATACCTCATCATGGTGGTATCTACATGTGTGTGTTTTGTAAAATTGGTGTGGATTGCATTTAACCCTTTTAGCACCTATGAACATTTTCAAGTGTGGTTATGTAAGGGCATGATAGGTAGGAACCTACTTTGGGGAGGACCCACTTGTGTAAGTTTTGTAATTTTCACTCTTTGCACATCACCACATAATCTTACACCCTCCAAGTATTGAATTACTATAATTATCTTTCCCTTTATCATCATCTTAAATTCCAACATTCCTATGCACCACAACATGTCCTTTTTCCTCATCCTCTTCATGAATATCATTGTCAAATTCCACTTCATTACACTTTTGGTACCTTTAGGTCTCTTTAACATTACCCTAGATCTTTCAAATTAACCTTAAATCCTTCATTTTTTACCTTGAAAATTCAAAGATTTATCAATTTTTCCAATTACTCTATTTTCACAAGGACCCGATATCGAGTCCATGTTATCGAGTATGTGATACCGCATTTATAAAAACTATATATATGGAACCCACACCCCCAACCCTTGCACACATCAACATCATTTTTCACTATTAATGTGAAAGGGAAGTTGTTGAAATTTTCTTCCATGAATTTTCTAACTAACGCATCTATTATTCAAACATCCATAATTTGCTCATTAATTCTCCGATTCTTGTTTCGATTGAACTTGCTTAAACTCGGAGTGTTTAACTTAGTGGTGGGGAAAGGGTACACTTCAAGTCGCACGTAGTTTTTTTGAAATCCATCATTGCCCAAAGGATATTATCAAGGATAAGTAACCATAAAAATGATTAAAAAAATTTCCAAATTATTCTTATTTCCTCACCTAGACCATGAAAATTATTTTTTTTTGGAGTCACCTAATCAAAATTGGGCCTAATATTAAACTTTTAGAGGAATTTTCATGAAAATCTCTAACTCTAAATCACACTAAGCAAGAAATGAATCTATTAATGGCAAGCAGAAAGGTATTAATATAATTTTGTAAATAGCCTTACTAATAATTGATCTTGTGTGATTGTAGAAGGCCCCTAAAAGAGGATAGCAAGGAGGACCCTTGTTGGCACATTTTGGCCATTTCATGGAACAGGCTGGGATTCATGGTGTTTGGTATCCATACCATAATATATTTTTTCTCACAGAAGAACTAGGCTTACAGTCTTTTACTAATTGGTCTCGTTCGACTCAATATTCACCTAATGGACTTGAGGTTGAATCATCAATATTTCAACATCTCCCTCATTTGCCCAGTCCTTTGGGCTCATTTGTCTATCCATAGTTCAAACGTCTACCCTTACAAGATCATTTGACTTCACTTCCGTTGATGTATCTAGTGATTGATTTTGATAATTGTGATAATGCTTGGAAAAAGTATGATAAGTTAACTACAAGGGAATTGTTCAAGCAGTTTGGTTGCTCTAAGAGGATTTACAAGGATGCTTTGAACCCAATGCTTCTTCTTGGACTGTTTGCTCCAAGGGAGCAATGCAGTGCAGCTACAACATTGGGAATGTTTTACTACTTCATTGTTGTGCATCAACAAGATTTTAATGTTCTTAGGTGTTGTGGAACGGTTCATGAGAAAATTTTCAGATCTTTGGTTCATCTCTTGAAGACAAAATGATGTTGTTTATTGTCCAATAAAAGAGTAACTGACTTTGTAATTGATGAAACCAATGGAAATATATCAATAGTAGTTTGCGGAACAGAGAATTTCTCAGCCAAAGCTGTTGTACTGCCTGTTGGTATTACAGCATTAAAACGAATCATTCAAAATAGCACAGTTCTACAGCAAAGGGAGGAATTTGTTAATGTACTAAATTTGGGGGCAGTTGATGTGCTTGCTATAAGACTACGGCTTCACAAGAGATTTCTGGTGGAGGAGTATGAAAATGTAGCAAATCTGATGTCGCTCAGTTGAATATTATAGAGGTTTATTGAATAACCATGTTTGCAGTAATGATCTTGATGGAATCTAGGAACATCTTCCTTATTGAAAAAAATAAAACATGGTAGCTAAGCGGAGATGTTTCTTGCAAAGCCAGAAGAACGCTGCTCTACCAGGAGGTCCTATAATACTGATTTTCGGCATTACCATCTCAGCCGCGGTTCATTCTTCGGTTCTTTGTCAGTTGCAGAAACGGCGAAATAGCAAAAGTGCTAGGGTTTTTCGATCTTTAACGGTTTCATTGGGAGAAAAATGCATAAGGATGCTACTGCTGAAGCCAAAGTGGGTCAAGAGCCAATTCTAGAACCGACCAGAAACCCTTGAAACCCTTGCTGAAGAACTCCTGTGGTGATCTGAAGATCATCCTATTGTCACCGCTGCTGCTGGAGTCATTCCGGCCGTTGCTGTTGCTGTTTACCTATGCACCGATTTCAGCATAGGCTGACGTGTCGAGAGCACCAGTGCCAGCACCTGTGCCGATGCCAAAACCAAAGAAGGAGGACTGCACGCGAGTGGAGAACAGATGGTGACGGCGGAGAGGGCGGCAGCAGCACCAGCATGTCAATATTTTTATTGCCTGGGGGGAATTACATTAAGGGTTTGTTTTACACATATCCACATTTTTTTTCATACCTATGAAAACCCAATCCAAAAATGGCAATCACTACTGGCCATGGGCGGCGAAACCACTCGTGCGTAATCACATAAAAGGCGAACCAACTCCTCAACGTGAAATGCAATGAGCATGAAGATGGGGTAACGAGTGTTACACACAACCATGGCGAACGCAGAAGAGGCAGAGGACAAGGAAGCCAACAGCAACGTGATGATGAAAGGTCTAGAAGTTCAAATTCATGAGTTTGGGCAAGTGCCACAACAACTTTTCCAAGATCCACATCCTATTCAGCTTCCTTCCAAACTAGATACAGGAGATCTTCATGCTTCATTGATGCAAAGCAATCTGGGAGAATTGATATACCAATTAATTGAAGCTTCATTCCAAACAAAAACAAGAAATACTAATGGAGATCTTGATTTGATTGAAAATTTGGGAATTGAAAGTTCTTGTAATAAAAATTTGAAGGAGATCAAGATTTGGGAAGAACTATAAAGAGTGATGTGATAGAGCTTAATCATATAGAAGATTTCACCTATAAATATTTAAACCTATGGTAAATACAGGCACTAGATACTTGGCTTCATTTTATATTTCTTGTAAATGTTGTAATTTCATGACAATTGTAGCCTTTCAATTGAAATGGTGGTTATAACCACTACAAAGGCCACTTGTCAACTA